>CM032231.1:24287500-24717500 GCA_019009955.1 Riptortus pedestris
CCATCTTTTGTGTTCTTGTTGTGTTTTTGAGATTGAATTGTTTTTAATTTAATCTCGGAGCCTAACGGACGAGAGTTACTTTCCCGCCAAATGCTAGTTCGGCCGTTTCCTTGACTGGCTCGGCTCTCGTGAAATTTCTCTATTGTAAAACTTCACGTGGGAAATCTGCTTAGTTTACGTAGCCCCTGCGTGACGGACTTTTTTCTATAGTGATAGCTTTAAGGGTGTTATAGTTTCAGGGAATATTTACCGGCGTGAAGACGATTCAATTGCTGGAAGTAGAGGAGTAATAGAAAAGCCAGTAAGTTGCACACTTAGAGAATGAAGGTCAGGGGGTGGAGTGGGGTCAAGGTGGGGGAACTCGAGTGGAACACCAGACCCAGTGGGAGCATTTTCACTCCCACCGAGTGTTCTTCACTATTTTCCTCCTCATGAATAACTCCATCCATCCGGAACGGATTTACACAAATTGGATCCAAACAACTATGAATTCCTACCAAATGCTCGGGTTCAACAAGAGAGTGTTGCTTAGTCCAGAGGTCGCGTGAACCAAGCATATATCCCAAGGTCTGGAGACATACAAAAGTCTATCCGTTTTTCCCAGATAAAATCCCTATGAAAAACACATATAAAATACATAATACATTAGATATTCAGTGAAAGCACAGCTTCATGTGCGAAACGTTTGAGTAGTAATTGGAAGGAGGGGTCCCTGAAGGCAGAAAACGGGAATTTTCTTATTTATAGCTAATATTTCGATGAGGAAGAAGGTAATAGATTATCACTTTTAGGAAAAACTTGATTACAAGATAGATTTAAAATACATCATTTTTGTACCCGGTGATCTTTGCACTTTATATTACATCACATCTCTAAATACTCATTTCTGCTGGCCCAATTTCGTTGATTAGCGACCACAAACCTCACTTTAACATAAAACAATATATTACCTCCACCAACGATCTAAAAAACATTCCAACATAATTTTCTGTGTGTATACATATATATTCTCCTTCTAGTCCACCAATCGCAAGTTCAATCACATAAGTTGGATTTGTGGACGATAGAAGGAATTTTCCACAATTACACTCTTGAGTTCAATACAGAGAATCTCTTAAAACGTAATAGGCTAACCCGTCTATTGAAAACAAATAAACCCCGCTGAATACAAATAAACATGTAAGAGTAGACATGCCCTATAAATCCTTACTGATGGAATTATGGACGGCTGGATAACCTACGTAGACAGAACCGGGAAAAGATGCTTGCATTAGTTGGAATAGAGATCCAATTGTAGAAGACGTCTGCAAATATGCTTCGTGAATTAGAAAATCAAAAGGACATACCCCTCGTTGTTGATATGGCCAGAATTAATTAATTAGGTGTAAATGAAATATTCAAATGTAATAAAATAAATAAAAGATAAATTCTACGGTTTGTCTTTTCCTTCTGCATTGAGAGGCAAAACTAAAAAAAATAAGTCCGTGACGCAGGGGCAGCGTAAACTAAGCAGATCTCCCACGTGAAGTTATACAATAGACAAATCTACCTGATAACAACTGTAGTAGTGATTGATTCTATACAATTTTTCGATCCGACGCATTATAACGGCGATATTTCGAATTTTCAACAATCCCCCTCAAACCCCCCCCCTCCCACTGGTCCGATTTCAGCTATTAACGAAATTGATCTTTCTTTTTACATAAAACGATTAAATTTCAAGTTTGGTAACGATCAAACAAAAATTGCGACCGCTAGAGCGTTAACAGACAAATATATATATATATATATATATATATATATATATATATACTAGCTCAGATACCCGGCTTCGCTCGGGAATTCATGTGAGGCTGAATGGTGATGGTATATTTTTGGCAAGGCTTTACTTTGAACAATATTTAGACATTTACCCGTTCCAGTGTTTATGGTTAATTCCCGTTGTTGGCATTTGTTAATAATAAAATTATTTTTTTATGTAAGACTTCACTGTCCTGCATATTGTCATATTTCCCGTCTCCTGTGCATTATGCATAGATTTGAATTATTAAGGAGAAAATATTGACATACATTTGAATTAATTTTTTCAGGTGAGGTACCTGGTAGTTCATATTGAAAAGAAGTGTTGAGCAAATTTCTCTAAATAACAAAGTAAACAACTTTAGTTATGTGCATATTTGCCGAAACCCCAATAGGAAATCATTATTATTAATTTCAGGCCTCCCTTATAACCCCCACTCCTGTCCGTCCCTAGAAATGTTAGTATGGCTTATTATAAGGAAGGCGTTAGTGCTAATTCACATACCGAGTTTGGTTTAGTTCGGTTGAGTCATTTGTGCCAAAGAAAATTGTGGACTCCCGCTACAGTTTTTAGCGTATAACTCATTTACACTTCCGTATTCGGTAAAAGTGCATATAACAAAAGTTACTCTAAATAACAAAATGAACAACTTTTGTTATGTGCATATTTGCTGAAAAAGCAATTGGAAACGAAATATCGCTATTTTTAATTTCAGGCCTTCCATATAACCCCCACTCCTGCCCGTCCCTAGAAATGTTAGTATGGCTTATTATAAGAATGGCGTTAGTACTAAATGATATACCGAGTTTGGTTTAGCTCGGTTGAGTCTTTTGTGCCAAATAAAATTGTGGACTCCCTCTATAGTTTTTAGCGTATAACTCATTTGTACTTCCGTATACGGCAAAAGTGCATATAACAAAAGTTACTCTAAACAACAAAATAAACAACCTTTGTTATGGGCATATTTGCTGAAAAAGCAATAGGAAACGAAATATCGCTATTTTTATTTTCAGGCCTCCCTTATAACCCCCACTCCTGTTCGTCTTAGACTCATATTAAGTTTGTATTAGACTTCGTCTTCGTTAGAATATTAATATAGCCTAATGTCTAAGTTGGGCTAGTAGTAATATACATACCAAGTTTCATAAAATTCGGTTCAGCCGTTTATGCGTGAAAAGGTAACAAACAAACAAACATACACGAAAGAAACAAAATGCAGTTATGGTGTCTATGACATGTGAAACGAAAAGTTATCGTGAAATTTCGCGAAAAAAATCAATGTACAGACAGAGGTTACAATTTTATATATATATATATATATATATATATATATATATATATAATTTTGAACGGATCTCATTTTCGTCATCTCCTGGGTAGGATCGATGGACATTTAAAGAAATGTTTCGAAAATCGCGTCATGAGTACGACCTCAATAGCTGATTTCCCTTAAGGGAAATCGGCTAATATATCAGTAAGACATTAATGAGAACCTCCAGCGAGGATTCCAATTTAGTAACTATGAAATACATAATAATAATTTTATCTAACAGTTTATGAAATATCTAAATGTCATGTCCTATGTTGAGCTTAATGACAACTTCAATACTTAATGAAATGTAGCAAGGGTGGGAATATCAAACATAGTGACCCAATCAGTTCCAGACAGAATCAATAGCATAGTTTTAAACATTAATTACATGACCTGTTACACGATTTTAATCTAACTTTTCATCAAAACTTAGAAATTGCTGTTAAATAAATTTGTATTCATCCACTCTTCAAATGTTTAACTTAATAGTTTATCGTGTTTAAACAACTTCCGAACTTAATGGGATATTCCGAGGTTATTTTAAAGGTTTTAACCCATATTTTATTAATTTAATAAACATAATTGGCGCATTATGTAAAAGAATGAATTCTTTCCTTCATTTATTTTGAAATTCTACTCATGAATAGAATTGTGAACAATTTTGTCATATTGTTCTTTTAGCAGATTTCCCTTAAGGGAAATCAGCTACTGAGGTCGTACTCATGACGCGATTTTCGAAATTTTTCTTCAAATGCCCATCCATCCAACCTAGGAGATAACGAAAATGAGGTCCGTTCAAAACTGTATATATATATATATATATATATTTGTCTGTTATCCCTCTAATTATTGTTTCATCGTTGCGAAGCTCGATATTTAGTCGTTTTATGTAAAAAGAAAGATCAAGTTCGTTAACGGCTGAAATCGGATCAGAGGTAGGAGAGGGGGGTTTAGAGGGGAGGATTTTCGGAAAATCGAATTATCTCCGTTTGCTATACGTCGGATCGAAAAATTGGATAGCATCAATCTTATTGAAAATTAAATGTACTATAATTATTGTTATATACATTTATTCTCTATCTTGAATATTAACCGAGATAATTGCATTTTTCAGTTTTCAGCCTTCAGCAAACTCCGACTTCTACTCATGTTATATAAACAATACTCTATTATATTATAAGCTACATTATTCGACGCTTAAATATCGAATATTGCATTCAAGAGTCCTTTATTATACGAGATACATGGAAATATGTTCTGGTGACCCCCCCCCCCCTCCGCCTTAATGTCTTGGATTACTAAAATTTGATTGATTGAGGTAAGATTTATTTTGACTCATTATTAATTACAGTACTAGAAATAGTAAATAGTTCTCAATAAAATTAGTTGTTATATTCTCATATATTTCAGTAATTCTTTTTTCTTTCCGGTGCGAGGCTGGCAGATCAGTTTGTTTACATTTCAAACGCTTCCTGTCGGCAAGTTATTGAAATTGACTGAAACGTTTCTTATTTCCGTTTTATTTCTTCAGTTAATATTCACGGTGGTATTGTGTTTGCAGTATGTATATTCATCTATTACTAAACGTCACGAGGGAAATCTTCTTAGTTTACGCAGCCCCTGCGTGACGGGCTTCTTTTATTTAGTCATAGATTAGGAGTTGTAGGTGGGCATATGATGGAAATTTTGAATGATGGGGACTAAAAGATAACTTCAGCTGGAAATCTGCTTAAACTCCAGCAGGGAAATATGACTAGCTTACATAGCTATTGTCTGTTCCATCACTCCCCGTCATATGTAACCAAGAAACACCTTCAACTATTGATGCAGCAAGCCCGCCGCACGCAACGTTTATGAGGGTTTGCATAACCCACAATCTGTAGGCTACAATAAAGCAACTGGAAAAATGTTGCTCTTCATAATTTCTAGCTCTATAGTATGTTCACCTCAATTAGTCCATTAACAAGTAAATTTAATTACAATTCAAGCAATTTTATTTGTTTATGGGCACTACTTCAAAAGTAATAAAAAGTCCGCCACGCAAGTAAACTAAGCAGATGTCCGATGTGTGCCACGTATTTGCATTTATCTCGAATAGTAAAAGTTCAATGAGAACAATATTTGGTATTTAGGCTTCAAATATTGTGCTTCATAATTTAACACCACACTGCCAATATGAGATGAGTAGGAGTGGGGGGTTTACTGAAGACCGAAAACTAAAAAATTCAAATATCTCGGTTAATAATCTATATAGATCAAAAACGTACATAACATCATTTATCGAGCATTACATTTGCAATAAGATTGGTTCTTTACAATTTTTTGATCCGACTTGTAATAAAGATATTTCGAATTTTCTAACCCCCCCCCCCACTGGTCTGATTTCAGCCATTAACGTACTTGATCTTTCTTTTTGCATAAAACGATTAAATACCGTGTTTGGTAACGATTAAACAAATATTGCGACTGCTACAGCGTTAACAGATATATATATATATATATATATATATATATATATATATATATATATATATATATTGTTGCGAAAACTAAATACATGAAAAATTAAACAGAGATAGTCAAGTATTTGGGAAGTTCGAAGTAGATCAAAGGGACCGACAGATGGAGGCGTCTCGGCAGTCTACTTCGATGTTTTTCCGCCAATAATAACGGACCCTGGCCGACCCGAGTAAGTTAGTTTGTTCTCAGCTGTCTTCAAGTGATCATCAGTGCGTTCAGTGCTACAGTGCGACTTAGTGCAGTGCGGTAAAGTGTTTTTATGTGAAGAACAGTGTTGTGCCGTGACTCTGTAAGTAGCAGTATAGTACCGTGTTTAAGACAGTGCAGTGCCGTTAACTTCGCGAAGTAAAAGGCAGTGTAGTGCCGTATTTTTGTGAACTCCAGTGATCGTGAGTGAGTTATTGGACTGTGTAATAAGAAGAATAGTGAAGCTATCAGAGCAGACGGTGAGTAGTAATTAGGAATAATTAACCAAATATGTAGTGCATTGTTAAATAAATTGTGCAGTGATAAAAACTGTGAAGCTTTTGTGTGTTTAATTTTGCAATCCAAAAGAACTCTTATAAACAATGTTTATTACTGATTTTTTAATAAACGTAACAATATATATATATATATATATATATATATATGTGTGTATATATATATATAGTTTTCATCTCCGGGGTAGGGCCGATGGACATTTGAAGAAATTCTTAAAATCTCGCATCATGAGTACAACCTCAATAGCTGATTTCCCTTGAGGGAAATCTGTTTAAAGAAAGAAACAATGAAAATAGTATTCCCAAATAAAAATAAAAAGTAGTAGAGACAGCAGCCCAACTCCTCAACAAAGCAAGAACTATATATGGGATATAAATGCAAATAGGCGGGTATGATGTGGGAGAGCAGCATGGATTTTAATTCTGTTTTACATCGGATTCTAAATAAGGGAGGGTTTGAGAATATAATCTGATATGACGTAGTTTGTGGATGATGATTGGTTAGTGGCTTAGTTTATGCATTAATTTACGGACTTTTTCATGTTTCATGACAAGCACAAAAGACTTAAATAATCACGGTATTAGTCTAGCCTTCTGTTATTTTTTTGAACGAATAAGGCAAGAGAGGTAAATGAAGGATAAATGTTTGTGTATAATGTAGATAGGACTATTGTATCGAGTATCAGCTGGGGCCAGGCATATGCTAACAATACCTATTGTACATTTCCTATATACCAGCCATACTCTCTCTCTCCCCCATCTACACCTTTAACTCAAATTGATCCTCCTCTATCACTCATTAGTTAAATATTCCACTATCAAACAATTACTATTTCCTTGTAACAAGTATTATAATTCGAAAAATTTTCGGATTTCAACAGAATAATGGGTTTTGATATGCCATTTTCACTAGTTATAGTGTGGCGTGAGTACGTACGATTTGCAAAACTCTAAGAACCCCCCTAAAGAAGCAGCCCCTGCGTAAACTAAGCAAATACTCACGCATTAGATGATTAGTTCAACAATTTGACTAGTTTCAACTTAATCACACGCACAAACTCATTATTCATGAAACTTGGAATATAACGTTTTGCAAGGTGCAAGGAAGTCGAGTCCGTTAACCAGCAAATCTTTAGCTTAAATCCAGAAGGAATTTTACTGAGAATGCAGGTTCGTTCGGCCAGAGTATTTTGTTTAAATCTAGTGGGCATTTGTAGACTACGATAAGCCAGGAAGCTATATAATGGATCAAAAAATGTTGAATTCTTTCTCAATTTGAAATCCTCTGGCTGTGTGTACCACGTATGGATTAAAATATGTTATTAATAAACATTCCAACTCGATATTTAAACGTTTTATGCAAAAAGACAGATCAAATTCGTTAATGGCTGAAATCGGACCAGTGGGAGGGGGGGTTTAGAGGGGGGGATATTCGAAAATTTGAAATATCTCCGTTACCATACGTCGGGTTTATAGGGGGAACATACTGAGATTGAGAAATTGTATAGAACCAATCTTATTGCAAATTAAATTTACTATAAATATTGTTCTATACATTTATTCTCTATCTTGAGTATTAACCGAGATATTTGCATTTTTAATAAATGTGGGTGTGTGTTGTGCACGAAAATTTTTTAAAAAAAGAAAAGAAACTTAAACATAAGAAGCACTGTTATGTGGTGTTAGTGCATCTTGATGTTGATGAAGTGACAGCAAAGAATCACAATCATATGGCATTCATGCATCTTGATTTTGATGAAGTGACAGCAAAGAAGCACAATTATATGGCAATCATGCTTCTTGATGTTGATGAAGTGACAGCAAAGAAGCACAATTATATGGCATTCATGCATCTTGATTTTGATGAAGTGACAGCAAAGAAGAACAAACATATGGCATTCATGCATCTTGATTTTGACGAAGTGATAGCAAAGAAGCACAATCATATGGCATTCATGCATCTTGATTTTGATGAAGTGACAGCAAAGAAGCACAATTATATGGCAATCATGCTTCTTGATTTTGACGAAGTGATAGCAAAGAAACACAATCATATGGCATTCATACATCTTGATTTTCATGAAATGATTGCATAGAAGCACAGTCATATGGCATTCATGCATCTTGATTTTGACGAAGTGATAGCAAAGAAGCACAATCATATGGCATTCATGCATCTTGATTTTGATGAAGTGACAGCAAAGAAGCACAATTATATGGCAATCATGCTTCTTGATGTTGATGAAGTGACAGCAAAGAAGCACAATCATATGGCATTCATACATCTTGATTTTGATGAAATGATAGCATAGAAGCACAGTCATATGGCATTCATGCATCTTGATTTTGACGAAGTGATAGCAAAGAAGCACAATCATATGGCATTCATACATCTTGATTTTGATGAAATGATTGCATAGAAGCACAGTCATATGGCATTCATGCATCTTGATTTTGATGAGGTGATAGCAAAGTAGCACAGTCATATAGCATTCATCCATCTTGATTTTGATGAGGTGATAGCACTGAAGCACAATCATATGGCATTCATGCTTCTTGATGTTGATGAAGTGACAGCAAAGAAGCACAGTCATATGGCATTCATGCATCTTGATTTTGACGAAGTGATAGCAAAGAAGCACAATCATATGGCATTCATACATCTTGATTTTGATGAAATGATAGCATAGAAGCACAGTCATATGGCATTCATGCATCTTGATTTTGATGAGGTGATAGCAAAGAAGCACAGTCATATAGCATTCATCCATCTTGATTTTGATGAGGTGATAGCAAAGAAGCACAATCATATGGCATTCGTGCTTCTTGATGTTGATGAAGTGACAGCAAAGAAGCACAGTCATATAGCATTCATCCATCTTGATTTTGATGAGGTGATAGCAAAGAAGCACAATCATATGGCAATCATGCTTCTTGATGTTGATGAAGTGACAGCAAAGAAGCACAATTATATGGCAATCATGCTTCTTGATGTTGATGAAGTGACAGCAAAGAAGCACAATCATATGGCATTCATACATCTTGATTTTGATGAAATGATTGCATAGAAGCACAGTCATATGGCATTCATGCATCTTGATTTTGATGAGGTGATAGCAAAGTAGCACAGTCATATAGCATTCATCCATCTTGATTTTGATGAGGTGATAGCACTGAAGCACAATCATATGGCATTCATGCTTCTTGATGTTGATGAAGTGACAGCAAAGAAGCACAGTCATATGGCATTCATGCATCTTGATTTTGACGAAGTGATAGCAAAGAAGCACAATCATATGGCATTCATACATCTTGATTTTGATGAAATGATAGCATAGAAGCACAGTCATATGGCATTCATGCATCTTGATTTTGATGAGGTGATAGCAAAGAAGCTCAGTCATATAGCATTCATCCATCTTGATTTTGATGAGGTGATAGCAAAGAAGCACAATCATATGGCATTCATGCTTCTTGATGTTGATGAAGTGACAGCAAAGAAGCACAGTCATATAGCATTCATCCATCTTGATTTTGATGAGGTGATAGCAAAGAAGCACAATCATATGGCATTCATGCTTCTTGATGTTGATGAAGTGACAGCAAAGAAGCACAGTCATATAGCATTCATCCATCTTGATTTTGATGAAGTTACAGCAAAGAAGCACAATCATTTGGCATTCATGCTTCTTGATATTGATGAAGTGACAGCAAAGAATCACAATCATATGGCATTCATGCATCTTGATTTTGATGAAGTGACTGCAAAGAAGCACAGACATATGGCATTCATGCTTCTTGATGTTGATGAAGTGACAGCAAAGAAGCACAATCATATGGCATTCATGCTTCTTGATGTTGATGAAGTGACAGCAAAGAAGCACAGACATATGGCATTCATGCTTCTTGATGTTGATGAAGTGACAGCAAAGAAGCACAAACATATGGCATTCATGCATCTTGATTTTGACGAAGTGATAGCAAAGAAGCACAGTCATTTGGTGTTAATCATCTTGATGTTAACGAAATAATAGCATAGAAGCACAGTCATATGGCATTCATGCAACTCGATGTTGATGAAGTGACAGCAAAGAAGCACAGTCATATGGCATTCATACATCTTGATTTTGATGAAATGATAGCATAGAAGCACAGTAATATGGCATTCATGCATCTTGATTTTGACGAAGTGATAGCAAAGAAGCACAATCATATGGCATTCATACATCTTGATTTTGATGAAATGATTGCATAGAAGCACAGTCATATGGCATTCATGCATCTTGATTTTGATGAGGTGATAGCAAAGTAGCACAGTCATATAGCATTCATCCATCTTGATTTTGATGAGGTGATAGCAAAGAAGCACAATCATATGGCATTCATGCTTCTTGATGTTGATGAAGTGACAGCAAAGAAGCACAGTCATATAGCATTCATCCATCTTGATTTTGATGAAGTTACAGCAAAGAAGCACAATCATATGGCATTCATGCTTCTTGATGTTGATGAAGTGATAGCACAGAAGCACCGTCATTTGGTGTTAGTGCATCCTGATTTTGATAAGTGACAGCACAGAAGCACCGTCATTTGGTGTAAGTGGATCCTCCTTTTGATAAGTGTTAGCATATAAGCACCGTCATTTGGTGTTAGTGCATCCTGATTTTGATAAATGATAGCATAGAAGCACAGTCATATGGCATTCATGCATCTTGATTTTGATGAGGTGATAGCATAGAAGCACAGTCATATGGCATTCATGCATCTTGATTTTGATGAGGTGATAGCAAAGAAGCACAGTCATATAGCATTCCTCCATCTTGATTTTAATGAAGTGATAGCACTGAAGCACCGTCATTTTGTGTTAGTGCATCCTGATTTTGATAAGTGATAGCATAGAAGCACAGTCATTTGGTGTTAGTGCATCCTCCTTTTGATAAGTGATAGCATAGAAGCACAGTCATTTGTTGTTAGTGCATCCTGATTTTGATAAGTGATAGCATAGAAGCACAGTCATTTGGTGTTAGTGCATCCTCCTTTTGATAAGTGATAGCATAGAAGCACAGTCATTTGTTGTTAGTGCATCCTGATTTTTATAAGGGATAGCATAGAAGCACAGTCATTGTTGTTAGTGCATCCTGATTTTTATAAGTGATAGCATAGAAGCACAGTCATTTGGTGTTAGTGCATCCTCCTTTTGATAAGTGATAGCACTGAAGCACAGTCATTTGGTGTTAGTGCATCCTGATTTTGATAAGTGATAGCATAGAAGCACAGTCATTTGTTGTTAGTGCATCCTCCTTTTGATAAGTGATAGCATAGAAGCACCGTCATTTGGTGTTAGTGCATCCTCCTTTTGATAAGTGACAGCACAGAAGCACCGTCATTTGGTGTTAGTGCATCCTCCTTTTGATAAGTGATAGCACAGAAGCACCGTCATTTGGTGTTAGTGCATCCTGATTTTGATAAGTGACAGCATATAAGCACCGTCATTTGGTGTTAGTGCATCCTGATTTTGATAAATGATAGCACAGAAGCACCGTCATTTGGTGTTAGTGCATCCTGATTTTGATAAGTGACAGCACAGAAGCACCGTCATTTGGTGTAAGTGGATCCTCCTTTTGATAAGTGATAGCATAGAAGCACAGTCATTTGTTGTTAGTGCATCCTGATTTTTATAAGTGATAGCATAGAAGCACCGTCATTTGGTGTTAGTGCATCCTGATTTTGATAAATGATAGCACAGAAGCACCGTCATTTGGTGTTAGTACATCCTCCTTTTGATAAGTGATAGCACAGAAGCACCGTCATTTGGTGTTAGTGCATCCTGATTTTGATAAGTGACAGCACAGAAGCACCGTCATTTGGTGTAAGTGCATCCTCCTTTTGATAAGTGATAGCATATAAGCACCGTCATTTGGTGTTAGTGCATCCTGATTTTGATAAATGATAGCACAGAAGCACCGTCATTTGGTGTTAGTGCATCCTGATTTTGATAAGTGATAGCATAGAAGCACAGTCATTTGTTGTTAGTGCATCCTGATTTTTATAAGTGATAGCATAGAAGAACCGTCATTTGGTGTTAGTTATGTTTATTTTAATGAACTGATAGGAATGTAGCATATTCATATGATGTTAGTCATCTTTATGTTAATAATGTGATTGCAAATATATTGTATCTTGGAGTTGAAAAGAAAAATATTCTGATTTGAAATTTTGTATATATGCTAGAATTTCCTGTTTCCCAGTTTGCGAAATTTTATTAAGCTCACCTGCATTCCATTTCTAATCTTGTTGAGATCGGTTTTCATATAATAATAGGTCCTCACTCATGTAATGTTGAGAAATTTCGTAGGTGTAATAGAGCTTGGGAGAGGGAGGGGAATGTATTTCAGTTTGGATAGAGAAAAGGAAAAAGGAATTCCGATCGTGAGAGAGTGAGAGAGAGAGAGAGAGAGAGAGAGAGAGAGAGAGAGAGAGAGAGAGAGAGAGAGAGAGAGAGAGAGAGAGAGAGAGAGAGAGAGAGAGAGAGAGAGAGAGAGAGAGAGAGAGAGAGAGAGAGAGAGAGGGAGAGAGAGAGAGCCGACATTTTATTTGGATTTGATTCGACGAGGTCTAATCCTTTACCAGGAATTCCAACCACAGCTCAAGTTGACTTAACCAAACTACACAAGATTATTACTCTGTTTATCCTCAACTTGGTTATAAAACAATGTAAACCACTGATCAGCGGGGAATTTGTGGCTGATTATGAATATTCACAACCAATCACAGGGAAGACTAACTAATGATTTCTTTTTTTTTTTTTAGAGCTCGCCAAGATGAGCACGTATTTATTTATGCTTATATTGTAAAATATTATATTGCCCCATTACTCTGGAGTTTGTGACGATAAGGTGAATACGATAAAAATACCCAATTCTTCTAATAAACCAGAAATACTTAAAGAAGATTTAAGTGACGTATAATAAAGGAAATATTTAAGACTTTAAATTTCATCCCTTCTCAATATCTTTACTTCTCCTGGCATTATTACAGCCATTAACGAATATGCCTCTTTTTTTAAAAAAAAAAGAAAAGTTTAAATATAATTTCTGTTGATGACAAAATTTAAAAAGCCCGTCACGCAAGGGCTGTGTAAACTAAGCAGATTTCCCACGTGAAGGCTTACAATAGATAAATCTACATACTGGTAACACCACCGTGAATATTAAGTGAATTAATACAAGCGGTAATGAGAAATCATTCAGTCAATTACATTTTAATAACCTCTACAACGGAAAGCGTCTGAATTTTAAATAAACAGGCCAGCCAACCTCTTGGAGATGAATAGGTAGATACAAATATTCTAGACTGGAAAGAGAAACAATTACTGAACTATATCTATATAATTTTGAACGGACCTCGTTTTCGTCGTCTCAGGGGTAGGATCGATGGTCATTTGAAGAAAATTTACGAAAATCGTGTCATGCGTACGACCTCAATAGCTGACTTCCCTAAGGATAAATCTGCTAAAAGGTTTTAGCTTGCGAGAAAGACACAAACATTTGTATTAAAAAGAGACCTTCGATGGATATGCAAATATTATTAAAAGCCTGTTTTATCAGTGTTTTCCTATTCAATATGTCCCCCGCCGAAGAGTGAAAAGCTGGTTATGTTATTATATGTCAAGGGAAATATTTATTGTGTCTGTAACGTTGTTATATAAACATACAAGGACCTTATCGCCAGTAGGCAGGCTCCGACCATTGTTTAGCTCAAGTCTGTTTGATGTAATGCTCTTCAAACTAGCTGCTGTTAATAATTTAATATATAGCGGCGTCTGGTAACTATATTGCTCGTACATAATTCGCGCACTACAGGTAGATAGGACAAGCAATCTATGCAACGTGCCATATGAAGGTGTTAGACCATAACCAATCAAACCATTTACAAACTTTATACTGAGAAATTATTCCATCATATACTCAAATTCTTCCTTAATAATCAAATTTATTGGCATGGTATACTGTACTTTGAACTATGCATCTAATGTTGGTAGAAAAAAAGGAATGAAATGAAATGTGTTTGATTCTAATAAATGTTATCTAAACGTAGGATATGTCAAATCGATTTTCTTTTCTATAAACAATTTTCTAATATTATGTCAATTAAAATCTTTACAAATTATCGAATTACATTTAAACTTATATAATGCATTTGTTAAAAAATTAGGTCAAATTCTAAGAATACATAGCATAAAACTCACAAATTAAAACAGTTATATACAATAAATTAGTTTCATTAACAGTCTTAATACAACTCTAAATATGTACAATTGTTTTTACAACTTTAAAATGTACATTATTTTATTTGTTGTTATGCAAATTTATTAAAGGATGACAAGCTTTATAAATGATGATGATACTTGTCCCAGCTTATAGAGACAACAATGTACCAGATCACAAATTATTTAACACTCCAATACACGCGTCCCATAGTGGGACATAAATACAGGCGTGTCATCTGTCAGATGACTGTTCACTTATTTGTCAAAAGTGAATAATATAATTGTTTTTTTCCGCAATTTGCAGGAATAATGATGCATAGATAAATGAAAAACTTCATAAATGTACATAAATTTGTATTTGAAAAAAATTATCTGTATATAAATCTTCAAAAATGTTAAATTTTTGTAACACAGTTGCCACGGTAGCTTAGTTTCAATTTTATTCCTTATTACTGGTTTGCAAAAGGTAAATCAACTAGTAAACCTAGGAACACAACTCTTATCAGTCTTGTAAGATAGTTTCAGAGAACATAATAATAATGTAAAATGTATGAACACATTGACAATTGAGCCTCATTTCTAGAACTTGGAAAGTTACTCAAACAAATGGAAATGAGCAATAAAAAAAATACTAAAAAAAACAAGAACCATTGCTTTTAAAAAATTAAACTTAAATTTCACTCTGAATCACTTTCATTACCCACACCCACGTTACATCCATCAGCACAAGAAAAGGTACAGTGTTGCAGACATAGATATTGGCCACATTCCTTGCAAGAATATTTGGTGTGTCGTTTTGTTTTATTTTCCAAGGAAAATCAGCAGCGCTGGCGTCCACCAGCATCAGTAGCTGCTGAGTTGCTTGAAGCTCGTGGTGGTATTTGATCATTGGGAAGAAGTTCTCGAAGACGTGAGGTCATGGTGCGTGGCAAATTGCTGAGCTGCACTCGCATAATCAACTGATCTCTGATGAGTTCAACAGAACTTTCGAGCTAGGTGAACTTGAGGAATACTAGGGTGAGGGACCAGGCTCCCCTCCCTACATCAAACATATGACGAAAAAAACAGAACTGGTCATCTGTGAGATGACGCGCGTGTATTGGAGTGTTAAAACCGATTTTTATGACAGATATTTTTTAGTGTTATTTAATAGTTGAACATTTTTGATAGTATTCATCTTGTGTATAGAAACATCCGTCATTCATGAAGATCTTTAATTTATTTTTAAAGAAAGAGTATTTTTTAATAGATTTGATACAGAGGCAGAGCATTAAAGAGTTTTACTCCTAAAAATGATACGCTTTTCTCGAAATATTTATGTTAGTAAAATAAAGAAAAATCTTTATTCCCACCTCTTCATAAAATAAAATAAAAATAAAGCAGCTTATTAAACCACAGCTTAAAATGAGGGCTGCTTAAGACAAATGTGTTCCAACGTTCCCAAAACTTTCAGACGCCAGGATAAAATGAACGTTTTCTCCATGCGAAAACTGTGAATAAATCCCCTCTTTTGACAACTAAATGGAGGGAAAGAGAAGAGTATTTAAGAATGTAATGCTTTGGAGGAGTGCTGTATACCCTCTCTAGAGAAGGGCGTAGAAGAGCTCTTCTAAGAACAGCTTGGAATTTAATATCCTATACTCGACATTTTACCGATAACATAGGAGCCTCCAGGAAACAGCACGAGGAAATATTTCACCAGAATTCTATGGGTTCAAGCGATAAGAAGGAAAATGGAGCTCAACATGTTAGCTGATTACTGTCGCAGAGAAGAGAAATCGGAAAGGAAAAGGATTCCATGAAGAGTAAAAATGTTATTTACCAACGCTTCTATGGCTTATTGAGGTGTGCTATACACAGGTTTCCACTCTTTTCTAAGCAAAGTTGGACTAACGATTTTATTTACAAGGGGAGTGTACGGCCTTCCCCCCACCGATTTGAACGAATTTTTTTTAGTGTTCAGTACCTAATGAAAAACAAATTCTGTTAAAGCGAGAGAACCCACGTGTTCGCCTAAAAAAATGTTAAAGTTTGCCTTTTGTTAATTGAGCAAAAGAATGCTTTGATATGTTCTGACTCTTACAGCAGCTTAAAATCAATTGAAAAAATGTACAATAAAAATCCCATCTGTAAAGAAATTCAACAGATTTTAGAGGAATTGCACAAGAAAAACATTAATGCCGAATTTCAATGGGTACCAGGACATTCTGTCATAGAAGGAACTATGAAAGCTGACGCCTTAGCCGCTAAAGCTATCACAAAGGGCACACTAATGACAGAAGTCCCGATCGCTGACGCCATCAATCATGCAAAAAATCTGGCACTGGAACAATGGGCATGGCAATGGCATGAGTTGCGAGACAATAAGCTCCACACAGTAAAAAGTCCGTCACACAGGGGCTGCGTAAACTAAGCAAATTTACCACGTGACGTTTTACAATAGAGAAATTTCACGAGAGCCGAGCAGTTAATGAAACGGTCGAACTGACTCCGGTTTTGGCGGGAAAGACACTTCGTCCGTTAGCCGCCCAGATTTAATAAAAATGCAAATATCTCGGTTAATATTCAAGATGGAGAATAAATGTATATAACAATATTTATAGTACATTTAATTTGTAATAAGATTGATTCTGTACAATTTTACGATCCGACGAATAGTAACGGAGATATCACTCTATAAAAAAACTGTTATTATTTGTTGATTTTTAATAATTACTCGTTTAAATAAAGAAATATAATAGGACTTCAACATATGGGCACACAAGAAAGTGAGATAAATATTTATTATTATTTATATTGTCACAGGATCCTGAATAGAGAACAATAGGAGAGATGCAACATAGGCGAGGATGAGAGATGGCTAAAAGAAGGGATCTCTGAAGAGAGGGACAGCCTAACACAAGGAAAGAAAACGAAAATGGAATCTTGACCACCTAGGCACAAATAACTCTTGCGAGTTCGGTGCCTATTTACAATAAATTAATAATAATAATAAAGTTTGCCTGAGCGTCTTGAGTTGTTGCCAAGACGTGAATTTAATGTAGTCCCCATGGCTCAGATGATAGAGCTCTCTTTTATTAACCGGTAATCTCGATATCGAATCTCGCCCGGAGCGACTATTTTCTAATGTCTTATATTTTTGACAGAAAGCAAATGCCAATTTATTTATTTGTCAATATTCAATAAACGCCCTAGAAACATGAAATGAAAAAAAAGTCCAGAAAAAGTCTCTCCCGGAGAGATCCGATCTCGAGATTTCCGATTACAAAAAGAAAGCTCTCAAAAACTTGACATACACGTCGTAGCAACAACTGAAGATGTTCAGGCAAACTTTAACTATTGTATTTACACGAATGCGTAAGAAATGCGATCTCTCACTTTAACAGAATTTGTTTTCCATTAGGTTCTAAACACTAAAAACATTTCGTTCAAATGGGCGGGGGGGAAGGCAATGGACTTACTTTGTTAGTGTGTTTGTCACTATATAAACTCTTATTGCCAGGGCAGGGATCAATCCCTTGGAGAGTACTTCAACATTAATCTGTAACATTGTACAAAAAAGAGACTGTTTCTTTTTCAATTATAAAAACAATAATTGTAGCATAATTATTATGCTCATAGATTAGTATAACTCCTCATGTGAAAATAACTGTAAATGGCTTAGAAAAGTATCTAAGTTTGGGATTCAGTATTCTAAAAACATAAATTTTAGCATATGGCCTCTCATATGGTAAACCTAGAGTGACGAGTTCGATTCCCGCCTGGACAACAGGAATTTATTTAGTGACCGGCTCGTTAAATAATATCCTTAGTCTCGCCCTGGCTAGAAACCTGTGACCCGGGCCGTCACCTGTAGATAGCATGTCCCAATTAGTCATAGTACTAAAAAGTGGGCGTGAATAAATAAAAATTATAATAAAAAATTAACAAAAATATTTCAAACAGCTGATATAAATCATTCCGTGCGTGTTTTAAATACATTTTGTACAAAAATTATTATTGTCTAGAGCAGGGGTCTCCAAACTACGGCCGGAGGGCCACATCCGGCCCGCGGACAGATTTTGTCCGGCCCGCGGAGAGCTAGCATACTTGAAAACTCCTTTTAGAGAACATATTTTTTATAGCAAATTAAATTTAGTTTACTGAAGTATTCTAATTTTATGTTGAATAATTATTAATATGACATCTACATTGATATGGTCATGGGCTAACTACTCATAACATTGTTGTAGGCTTATTGTTATTGTTTTTGTGATAAGTTGGATAAAGAAACACAGAATTGTAATGAGTAAAGACATGTATAATATGCAGAAAATTTAACTTCAGTATATAATAACTTTTTTTTTTCATCAGTGGACTATTCACTTTTTACCACCGGCAACAATGATAATATGGTTTTGGCCCTCGGAACTTACTGGAGTAATCAGTATGGCCCTAAGACTGGAAAGTTTGGAGACCCCTGGTCTAGAGAAAGGAAAATACTGAGAAAAATGTTTTACCTACTATCAAAATCTTCCAAGTTGTCTTATTAAATTTGAAATTAACCTAACGCTCTCAGTCTGTGTAGGTACATACATAGGTAATAATTTAAAATATCTTGATATTATCATCTTGTAATTTACTACAAAGTCTTATCCAGACATTATTGTGCATTATGCTCTGAAGAATCCTGAAGAATGGGCCTGAAGCATTGAGGACTAATATTGAGCTTCCTTGGCTAATCCAAAATAATCATATTAAATAATTGTGAAACTAGCGGCTAAGAAAACTTCAGAAAAAAAATCTTAATAGCCTATTGAATACAAACACCCGTGATATATGTGTTTACAACAGCACTTCCTTATGAACAGGCACGACAGCTCCGTAGAAACAAAGATCTATATATATATATATAAAACAAACAAACAAAATAAGGGGGTTTCTGAGGGTACCTGTATGGTCAGCCTCCTAATCTGCCAATTTCTTGGTAATGATGTTTTGTTTTTAAATTTTGTTTAAATTTTAAATGAAAATTTGGAATAAATTGAATGCGTGCAGATTAGGGGGGTATCTCAGGTGAGAGTGCAGCTTAACTTTTCCATCTTTATTTTTTGTATAAATGGTGATTTACGATTCTTATCGATGATTTTAGTATAAGTGTGGATAACTCCTTCAAATCATCTTTTGTCAGCCCATGCTCTATTAATGTCTTCAGCGTTTTTTGGTGGAGGACTCCTCTTGAGCCGAACGGTAGTCCCATAACCATCCAGTCTTGTATTTGGTACTTTTTTGAAAAATAGGGGCAGCACGGTTCATATATTGATTTTTTCTCTTGGTCCACCTCGTCTGCTTGATTTTTGTCCATTTCAAAACGGACAGTAGGATCCAGGATGAGGCCTTTTTTTTTCATTTTTCATTATGGCTACTATGTCCGCTCTTCTTGGAGTGCCGTCTTAGGAATTACAAGTCACCTCTTCAAATATATCCCAATCAGGGTTCTTCTTTTTCAAGAGGTGAGCAATATGAGTCCGGACCTTATGATGTCGTGAATTGCGCATCTGCTCGCCCCATTGGCAGGAACCTAGGACATGGGGAAGGGTTTCAATCCCACTGCAATGCCTACAGTGGGTCTTTCCTAGGTTCCTTCCTGGGACAGAGCGAACTGGCACTAGATTAACATTCATTTTCACTGCTGTTGTCCACTCTGATGAAGACAGCCCTTTTTTGTCAGACATCCAGGCATTACCGGCCTGCCAGTCTTTAAACGTTTCTACGCCTTTTCCTTTTGCTGGTAATGAGCACCACTCGCTAAAGGATTTATGGCGTAGCTCTTGTCGCAGGTTTCTAACGTTGATATTTACGGTCTTCTCTATTGTAATATCAAGAGCTTTTAAGCAGTCGGATGATTCAGAAGTGAGATCTCTTGTTTGAAGTGCATATGGGTTCATGTCTTTGATAAGGGCCATACATACATTTATATGTTGCAAGAAAGCCTCCCAATATGCGTTAAACAATCCCAAACCTCTAACTTTTCTTGATGTATAAAACATAGAGTTAGGACTATCTGATGGCAAACTTAATATTTCTTTTGCTCAGCTCCAAATTATTTAATCTATTTTCGATAAAAAGGACGGTTTGAGATCTTTTATTGGTGCGCACTGAAGAGGGTAAATCATTATTGGCCAATATATATAATTGTGTTGAGGTTTTCGACCAGGTTATATTTATATATGGTGTTGATATTCTTTTTGGAGTTTTCGTCAATTTTGATGAAAAAATCTTAGTTTATGACGATATTTCGAGAATCTCAAATTTATTTTCTCTACTTCAGGGCTGTTAAATTACAGGTACTACTTTATAATATTGCACATTTTTATTAAACTAGAGTGTATGAGGGTTTTTTTATACTATCATTACTTACCAAGACTAATCTTAAAAGATTTTAAGTATCTTATTTTAAGATACTTAAAATCTTTTTTGCATTTATTTTATTTATTTATACAGGAGCACCCGCATCTTGGCGATTTGGCTCAAAGTTTCACAATGTAATATGAAAAAAAAATTATAGACAAATAACAAAAATTGAAACAACAAATAAATAATTAAATACAACAAATAATCATTAAATACTAGTAATAAAGACAATTAATAAACATAAGACATTAACAAACATAAATAAACATTAGATAAACAAAAATAAGCAAACATAGATAAACATTAGACTAGTAATAAAGATAACAATTTAAAATGGTTTTAATAAAAAATTATGTTATTCCTATATACTAGTACATTTATATTATTCTTTTATTATATTTTTTTTATTTATTTAGATTTGTACCCCATAGCGATGGTGATTGGCATTATTAGGATGATATATTTACTCCTTCATGTGCTTAACTTTTTTTGTACTTTTATATTATGGAAAATATTTCTTTAATATCTGATTCTTTTAAAATCTACTTTAATTTATGATTCTTTTAAAATCTACTGCACATAACTATTACACTTCGGGACTACGGTTATAGTAACCCATACAACATAATAGTTGTTACCCAACAAGAAAACAGCATTAAAAAAAATATAGCAATAATTGTAATAACAAATAACAATAACAGCTGTAACATAATAACACAATAGCTTTCATACAACATGAAAATAACTTTAATAAAATATAACAATAATTGTAATAACACATAACAATAGTTCTAACATAATATAACAGCTGCAGTATAATAATTATAATATAGTTCAACAAACAAAAGGCAATATACTATAGATATACAAAACATAAGGCTGTGACCCTGCTGTGTGTAAACAGAACAAGGGAGGTTACTGTAACCCTAGTCCCTAAGTGCAATAGTTATGTGCAGTAGATTTTAAGTATCTTTAGTCTTGGTAAGTAATAATAGCATAAACACCCCCTTTTACACTCTAGTTTAATAACAATGTGCAATATTATAAAGTAGTACCTGTAATTTTACAGCCCTGAAGAAGTGAAAATAAAGATTCTCGAAATATCGGCATAAACTAAGATTTTTTTCATCACCATTGACCAAAACTCCAAAAAGAATAACTGCACCATATATAATAAGGATTTTAATTGAGGAGTCTATTTGTAGGCTAGACACCTGTTGACTAGAGGCCACGTGGGGTGACTATGCCCAGCTATTGACTGATAAGGGAGATTGAAGGAGATAAAGCTGGTCTAATAGGATGTTGTAGGAGAGGCGGGACTATTGGAACCAGCTCAGCTGACCTCTGCATCGATCCGGGCACCAGCTCGTCAAATCCTTCTCCAGCTGTCCCCATCCGCCGACTTATATGACTACCTAGGAGCCCTAAGGAATACAAAAGAAGAAAATCTGCTCAGTCCACTCAAGGGCTGCATAAAATTATGCTTATTTACTTATTATTAGATGAGTAAATTTGGCACGAGCTCTACTACGCCCTATGTGAACAGGACTCGGAATCTAAATTGCACGTGAGTTTATTACATGGAACGAGAAAATCCTTTAAATAACCAATTACGCTATAGAACACATAAAAAGTCCGTCACGCAGGGGCTGCGTAATGAACATCTAATCGGATCAATGCAGAGGTCAGCTGTGCTTGAGCTACGAAAAAATGCATAGAACAACAATTGTAGTCCATCAATAGTTTAACAAGATTAGTTCTATTACATTTTATGATCCAACTCACTTTATCGCAGGTATTTTGCATTTTAGAGTTCCATCCCCGCTATTCCAGTTCCAATTTCAGCCAATAACAAATATCATCCTTAGTTTTGACTGAAATGGTTAAATATCGAGAACGGTATAGATCAAATAAACATTTACGAGAGATTCATCTCTTAACATGTTTGAATATAATTTTACAAAATTAAGTAAATATTAAAATTTTTACAAAGCTAAATTTTACAAATTTACAAAATAAATAGAATGGTCAGAGCTAAATATAAATTGCTTGTATATTTACAACATGAGAGAAAAACAAACAAAAAAAACTAAAAGAAAAACTATAAATAGTTATACTGGAAGGAGACAAAACTTATATTCTACGTACAGTGCTTGCTATATATAACTTTCATAATGGTAAATAATAGCTAGCTACGACATGAGTTGGAGGCAGGGGCCTGAAAACTATTAAATCCAAATATCTCGGTTAATTAATCTTCATGATAGAGAATATACGTATATAACAACATTTACAAAACATTAAGCAGGTTACGTTTTTGAAGTTAATTGGAGGAACGGACTCATTTGTAGCTCAGATTTGAACGGTCCTTATCCTTTGAAGTTTCCTCATCCTGAAGGCCAGAAGAGCGGAAGGCGTTTTGTTGACTGTGATCAGCGATATTGTAGGTTATACCGAAGTGACTCGCGGCTTGTCTGTGTCATTCCAGCCATAGCTAGACTGACAACTGGCAAGGAGCCGAGAGTAGAGTCCCACTATATACACTCATGGGTACTACAATAGGGCAGATAAAGAAATGTGTACTGCAAGTCGGGCTGATAACGGAACTACAGTGTAGGGGAGAGTAGGGTAATAGCGGGTAGTCGGGAGCAAAGCGGGTAGCTCCTCTTAGCCGATGTGTGTACTGCAGTCGGGCTGATAACGGAGGAACTACAGTGTAGGGGAGAGTAGGGTAATAGCGGGTAGTCGGGAGCAAAGCGGGTAGCTCCTCTTAGCCGTTGTGTGTACTGCAGTCGGGCTGATAACGGAGCAACTACAGTGTAGGGGAGAGTAGGGTAATAGCGGGTAGTCGGAAGCAAAGCGGGTAGCTCCTCTTAGCCGTTGTGTGTACTGCAGTGGGGCTGATAACGGAGCAACTACAGTGTAGGGGAGAGTAGGGTAATAGCGGGTAGTCGGGAGCAAAGCGGGTAGCTCCTCTTAGCCGTTGTGTATACTGCAGTCGGGCTGATAACGGAGCAACTACAGTGTAGGGGAGAGTAGGGTAATAGCGGGTAGTCGGGAGCAAAGCGGGTAGCTCCTCTTAGCCGTTGTGTGTACTGCAGTCGGGCTGATAACGGAGGAACTACAGTGTAGGGGAGAGTAGGGTAATAGCGCGGGTAGTCGGGAGCAAAGCGGGTAGCTCCTCTTAGCCGATGTGTGTACTGCAGTCGGGCTGATAACGGAGGAACTACAGTGTAGGGGAGAGTAGGGTAATAGCGCGGGTAGTCGGGAGCAAAGCGGGTAGCTCCTCTTAGCCGTTGTGTGTACTGCAGTCGGGCTGATAACGGAGGAACTACAGTGTAGGGGAGAGTAGGGTAATAGCGGGTAGTCGGGAGCAATGCGGGTAGCTCCTCTTAGCCGTTGTGTGTACTGCAGTCGGGCTGATAACGGAGGAACTACAGTGTAGGGGAGAGTAGGGTAATAGCGGGTAGTCGGGAGCAATGCGGGTAGCTCCTCTTAGCCGTTGTGTGTACTGCAGTCGGGCTGATAACGGAGGAACTACAGTGTAGGGGAGAGTAGGGTAATAGCGGGTAGTCGGGAGCAAAGCGGGTAGCTCCTCTTAGCCGTTGTGTGTACTGCAGTCGGGGTGATAACGGAGGAACTACAGTGTAGGGGAGAGTAGGGTAATAGCGGGGGTAGTCGGGAGCAAAGCGGGTAGCTCCTCTTAGCCGATGTGTGTACTGCAGTCGGGCTGATAACGGAGGAACTACAGTGTAGGGGAGAGTAGGGTAACAGCGGGTAGTCGGGAGCAAAGCGGGTAGCTCCTCTTAGCCGTTGTGTGTACTGCAGTCGGGCTGATAACGGAGGAAATACAGTGTAGGGGAGAGTAGAGTAATAGATGGTAGTCGGGAGCAAAGGCGGGTAGCTCCTCTTAGCCGTTGTGTGTACTGCAGTCGGGCTGGATTTACGGAGAAAATAAAATCCAACTTTGAAGAAGAAGCAGCGGAAACATTACGCCAGAAATCGTTAGTCGTTGATTGTTGTGAGTCAGTGACAATAATTCAATTTTCGTGGGACCTGCTTATGTTTTTTGGTGGAAAAGGTTTTGGACTTGTACTGCACTTCTATTTCCCCCATTTAGTATAACAGGCATGTAAGTTCCCTTAAGTACAAAGTTTTAATCTACCTTTATTTTAGCACTAAGTTAATTGTCTTCAGCGTTTGGCATGCCCGAATGACGCAATAAAAATTAAACAAAAATTGTGGATTCTGGAAGCCTTCAAACCTTAGATACCCCCCTAGTAGGGTAGGTTCCCCTACCCCCCCCCCTTCCCCTAGTAGTGGCTGGTACCAAGCATAACGCCCTTTTTCTGACGATGGAATTGCATTTTAGCGGATACAAAGTTGTGGATTGACAAAGTGACCCCTAAGCGGGGATAATGTATGGGCGGGGTGTTCTCGGAATAGGTGTGGGCTTAGACACCCGGGTGGATAATGGATGCCTTGAAGGGCTCTCACCCAAGGTGATGCAATGCATTAGGCCCATATAGAGGCTTTAATTGAGTTACACATGAGCTAATTAGATACATTCGAAATGCATTAGTCTGAGGAAAGAGTTTAGGGCTGGAGTAATGAGAGGGTAGGGCCAAGTCTGGGCTGGTTAGCCTTCCAGGATAAGGGAATCCAATTTAGCAAGGGCTCTAGAGAAAGGCCTCTCTCGACCAGGGTCAGCCATTTCGGCGAAAAAACATAATACTCTGGGTTGGGCAGAAGGCCAATTAAAACATGCCACTTACTATACCCTATATCATTACTGTGCTTGTTTTGCGTCCATAATACACACGGCTCTTCTGGAGAAAAAATTATAATTTACTTTTAGTTTGAAACCAGGTGATGAAATATTCTAGCGTGGCAGTCTCAAAATTAAAGGGGCATAGAGGAGTAACCAATTAGCTAACATTCAATGTTCAAAGAAGGCCAAATACAAGAACAGGAATGAAATAAAGCAGACAGATTTATTTGTTACCGATCATATCTATTATGGAAATTATAATATTACTTTTTGTTTTATTACTGTATTATCCCTATTATGAATCATGAGAACGTATTTGTTTTCGCTTCGCTGTCATTTTCCTTATTAATGAAAATTAGAAAAATTATGGCACCCTGTTTTTCAATATTGAACCTACAGATAAAAAGTTCGAAAGGAATTTTCCAAGGTGAATGAGTCCTCTTTGTTTGTTGCTCCTAGCTCACTAGGTTTCATCGATTGTGTTAAGATCGGTTGAATAGCCTACGATATCCTTAAGCTGAGAGAGGAAAAGATAATATAAAACTTTATTTGTTATTTAATTGTACTATTTAATGTTTTTTTGTTTTATTTTATCAAGTTTAATTTTATAATCTTATTTACATTTTAATATGTATATATATTATTATATAAAAAATTGTTAAAATTTTTGACAAAATGCACATATAATGCAAATATGCATGGGATGTGCAGAAAAATAAAATCCCTCCACATAGGGTTACTATGTAGAGGAAATAAATAAAAAAAAAAATGATCGGCTGAAATTGAAATCAATACCAAGTTTCAATATATATGTACCAAACAATATTGTTTTGAAACTAAACATGAACATGTTCTACAAAAATAGCATAACACATAATCATAAAACAAGTTAGAAGGTTATGCTTCAACCCACGACATAAATATTTCAAGAAAACAGTATCATTTTCAAGAAAACTCTATTATCGCTCTGCCCGAAATTATTGAATTTATTAAAAAATATCTTTGTTTAAAAAAAAATAAAGAGCTTCGTGTATGACAGATGTTTTTATACACAAAATGAATACTATCAAAAATGTTCAACTATTAAATAAAACTATAAAATATCTGTCATCAAAATCGGTCTAAAATAATTTGTGATCAGTTACATTGAATGAAGGTGGGACAATTTTTTCATCATTTATAAAGCTTGTCATCCTTTAATAAATTTGCATGTGAATAAATAAAAAAAAAATGTATGTTATATATTTAGAGTTGTATTAAGATTGTTAACGAAACCAAGTTATTGTGTATAATTATTTAAATTGATGAATTTTATATTACGTATTCTAAGAATTTGACCTATTTTTTAAAGAATGTGTAATATAAGTATATAATTCAATAATTTGAAATGAAAGTAATTGACATAATATTAGAAAATTGATTGTGGAGTAAAAAACTATTTGACATATCCTATCTGTTATGGTCACATTTAATGGAAATAAATACATTTCATTTCATGCCATTTAAATACATTCATAGGATAATGAACATTATCTAAATTTTAAGTTGAACTTGGCCTCAGCACAAAAATCCCCCCCCCAAAAAAAAACATAGTTATAGATTCCTAGGAGTGCCACTATAAGTGTTTAGGTA
Source organism: Riptortus pedestris (assembly GCA_019009955.1). Classification (NCBI taxonomy): domain Eukaryota; kingdom Metazoa; phylum Arthropoda; class Insecta; order Hemiptera; family Alydidae; genus Riptortus; species Riptortus pedestris. The sequence continues at coordinate 24,314,681 of CM032231.1, forward strand.
TGACCCAATGTGCAATAACACACATGGTTCAGAAGTTCAAAATTGCGGCAAAGTATGAAAGGCGCCTTCAAGTCGCCTGTATTCTAACAACATCTCAAGTATTTCTGCTTACGCTGTTCAAGTATTTACTTCTTAATCAAGTTATTATTACTATTAATTAACGTCCACTTTTTGCTACTATGACTAATTGGGACGGGTTATCTACAGGTTACCATCCTTTTCAAGTCAGGGTGGGACTAAGGATTTTATTTAATGAATTCCGTCACTAAATAAATTCCTATTGTCCAGGCGGGAATGAACTCGCCACTCTAGGTTTACAATGTGAGATTAAGGGCAACGCTTTAACTCACACGGCTAACCTGAGCCCCCTATGTATAGTTAAATTTTCCTTGAGATCTTGGTTAATAACATAGATATTGAAAGAAACTCATATTCTAATTATTCTTTAGTAGATAACCCGTCCCAATTAGCCTAAGTTGCAAAAAGTGGACGTTAATAAATAATAATAATTATTATTATTCTTTAAATCAGTTTACAACATGACGCAGTCGGTAGGATTAAATTGCCCCTGGAGGAATGGAATGGCAGTGAAAGCTGTTGGAATATGTGAAACCGTATTTTGAAGAAAAGTGATGAGCATGACAATTCTCCAAGGAGTACCTGATGGCGTATAATAATTATCCTACTACAGGTTTACATTGTTCACCTTTACAACTTTTTAACAGTTGAATTCCGCCTTAACAATCTGGACGATATCTCTTCAACCAAGAAGGGGCTAGAATATAAGAAAACTTTTAAAAGTCAAATGAAATGAACTATAAAAGTCGTTGGGGAAAAAAAGGTAGAATCCCATAAGTGGGACCGAATTATACTGGCCCAACTAGGATATTATATGGACTGTGAGAGATGGCGATGAAAAGGTTCTGAGGAAAAATAGTTCCTAGACGGCCTTTAACAGGTATAGCTATGGACTATAAGTTGAAGTGTGATAGAAGAGATGCTGAAGTGCTTCAAGAGGAGTTAAAAAGTCTGTCTTTTGCAGATTCTCTTCTTGATCGTTAGAAGCACCACAGGATAATCCAGAGGTTCCACCGACAATGGATTCAAGTTTCGAGGGGAAGATGTCATATGATTTAATATATTATTTTCTTTTATTTTTATCATATATTAATCTTTGGCAGAGTTGGGCAGTAATTAAATACTTTTGTAATTAACTACTTTTTCAACTAATAAATACTAGTTATGTAATTGCAACTACAGTTACAAAAATGTAGTTGGTAACTGTAGTTGTATTTTCTTGGTTTTGCAATTACAGTAATTGTAGTTGGTATTCATAAATCTAACTACTAGTTTAAATAAAAAGTAGTTTTAAAAATAACTGCAATTAGTAGTTGTGTACTGTAGTTATTGATTAATATCTACAACTACATACAGACATTTAACTGTATTTTTCGTTCCAAAGAGTGAACATATTTTATCGCCTCTATATAAATATTTACATTCGTGGTGGTGATGAATGGATCATCTGAGACGAGCCATGTTCAATTGGTGCACAGAATATGTCAGAAGAACTGAAGGTGGACGCTCCTATCAGCACACTCTCTTGTTCCGGCGATCGCCTCTTGTCACTCTCTCGCAGGGCACTCCAGTCTGTCTTCTATATCCGTCACCAGTCCTCGGCGACGAAAAGATTTTTGAAACAAATTACAATGAGTGGCAGTGAAAGTGAGGACGAGAACTCCTTATTTTTTGGAGCAGAGCAGTAGAGCGATTATTTTATTTTGCCGCGATGGCAAACGTCTCAAAATCAAATAGCCTGTCTGACAAAAATAATATAATAAATTTTAAATATAAAGACATTGGATGTATTTTGAAATTAATAAATTTTGAATATAAAACATTGGTGAGTTATTTCTTAACAGCCTCAACTACTTCAGTCAGTGTTTCACACAGTTTTTTAAAGTAACTACCCAAGTAATTGTAGTTCAACTACAACTACAGTTCCAATTACTAACTGAGTTGTTTTTGGAACTACTGATTTTCTCAACTATAACTGTATTGTGAAATGCAATTACAATTACTTTAATTGAAAAATGTAATTGCCCATTAACAATAACTAATTACACTGTTATAGCTGTAACTACATTTCAATTAATGTAGTTATAACATGTAATTCTAATTACAATTTAGCCCAACTCCGATCTTTGGTGTTCAATTCCTACTTTCCTTGAGATCTCAGTTGTAAAAAAAAACCAAGTTGTTGTTCAAAAGAAACAAATGCTCTACTTATACTTTAAACAAGTTTCCAACACTCAGTGCTTTGTATGGAAAAATATGACGTACTGCCAGTCGAACTAAACCAAATACAGGAAATACAATTGTTAAAGTTGCCTCTAATGTTTTTACTAAAACAGTCTTTTTAACTACCTCTTGTCGAATGTAAGGTCCGAGAATCACATGTGCTTGCTTATCTATATCTATAGATATGTGTATATATATATATATATATATATATATATATATATATATATATATATATATATATAAATTGTAACCACTGTCTGTACATTGAAACATTTTTTTTCAAAATTCCATGACACTTTTTCGTTTCACATGTCATAGACACCGTAAGTGCATTTTGTTCTTTGGTGTCTATTTGTTTGTTTGTTACCTTTTCACGCATAAACGGCTAAATCGAATTTTATAAAACTTGACATGTGTATTACTACTAATCCAACTTAGACTTTAGGCTATATTAATATTCTCTGAGGTGAACAGGAGTGGGAGTTATAAGGGAGCCTTGAAATTAAAAATAGCGTTAGTTCGTTTCCTAGGGGGTTTTCGGCAAATATGCACGAAACAAAAGTTGTTTATTTTATTATTCAGAGTAACTTTTGTTACATACACTTTGTTGTATATCAAAGTGAGTTATACGCTAAAAACTATAGCGGGAGTAAACAATTTTATTTGGCACTAACGGTTAAACCAAACTTAATAAAACTAAATGTGAATTGTCATTAATTCTTCCCTGATTATAAGCTATATTAAAAGAGGAGTAGGAGTTATAAGGGAGGCCTGAAATTAAAAATTGCGATATTCCGTTTCCCATTGGGGTTCCAACGGATGCACGTAACATACGTCGTTCATTGTGTTATTTGAAGTAACTTTTGTTATATATACTTTTTTCGTATCCTAAAGTATAAACGAGATATACGCTAAAACCTATAAAGGAAGTCAACAATTTTATTGAGCGCAAAAGACAACCGAGTTAAACAAAACTCGTATGTTAATTAGCAACCACTCCTCCATGAAAGTCAACTGTGTTAACATTTGTACGGACGATATGAGGGGGGAGGGGTTATCTGGGAAGCCTATTATGTTATGCATATTGCAGAAGTAACTTTTGATGCATCCACATTCGTCGTTTAACAAAGTATAAACGAGGTATACGCTAAAACTTTAGCGGGGGGACCAATTGTATTAGTACTAATTAATGTTTATTTGATGTAGGCGGAATAATGCTATGTTTTTAGACATAGTACTATGTTTAATTCGCATTAGTGAGATTATAAATCTCAAGCGGAAGGGGAAGTTGTAGGGAGGCTAACACAGTTAACTGTATTAACTTATTTCCTGTTAAATGTTGCCATTATTGGAGTTTATTTCTACTTATAACCGAGTATTTCTAAACAACGTGTGCTCGGAGTGCGTTGGACAGAGAATATGTGCCTTATAGATACTATTTAATTATAATAAATACTATCCATGATTATGATTTGAATTACTCACGGTGTCTCAAACAGTAGAAATGGATTGATTGATCCCCTACAGTTACCTGGCTCTTATGGAGAAATAATACGCCCAGTCGGGAAGTATAATTGTACACATTCAAGCCTTGCTAAATAAAAAATGAGGTCGTACTTTTTTAGCAGATTTCCCTTAAGGGAAATCAGCTATTGAAGTCGTACTCATGACGCGATTTTCGAAAAATTTCTTCAAATGTCCATCGATCCTATCCAGGAGATGACGAAAATGAGGTCCGTTCAAAATTATATATATATTTGTCTGTCAACGCTCTAGAGGATGCAATTTTTTTTATCGTTGCAAAACTCGATATTTATCGTTTTATGTAAAAAGACAGATCAATGGCTGAAATAGGACCAGAGGGAGGGGGGTGGGTTTAGAGGCCAGATTTTCGAAAATCCGAAATATCTCTGTTACCGTACGTCGGATCAAAATATTGTATAAAACCAATCTTATTGCAAATTAAATTTACTATAAATATTGTTCTATAAGTTTACTCTCTATTGTGAATACTAACCTAGATATTTGCATATTTCAGTTTTCAGCAAACCGCCACTTCTACTAATGTTACGTAAACAATACTCTGCTACATAATAAATCACATTATTCGAAGCTTAAATACCATAAATTGTTTTCGAAGAGACCTTTATTATACGAGATACAAGCAAATATGCCCTGGTGCCCCCCCCCCATCTTAAAGTTTTGGACTACTACAATATTTATAGTAAACTTAATTTGCAATTAGATTGGTTTTATACAATTTTTCGATTGGATGCATAATAGCGGAGATATTTTGAATTTTCGAAAATTCTCCCCTCTAAACCCCACCCCCTCCCCCTGGTCCGATTTCAGCCATTAACGAACTTGATCTTTCTTTTTGTATAAAACGATTACATATCAAGTTTGGTAACGATAAGACAAAAATTGCGACTGCTAGTGCGGTAACAGACAAATATATATATATATACTGCTCAAAAATGAATAGGGATATTGGTTATTTTTTCTTATCCTATTAATTTTAATTAAATCGATCTTAATTAAATTTCTTTTTTATGGGGGAAAAAGACAATAATTTCTAATAAATATTAATGATATTTATAATAAAAAAAAAAAAAAAAATATGCTAGGCCCCATACATACCACAAAACAGCCAATATCCCTATTCATTTTTGAGCAGTTTATATATATATATATATATATATACAGTTTTGAACGGACCTCATTTTCGTCATCTACTAGGTAGGATCGATGGACATTTGAAGAAAAATTTCGAAAATCCGTCATGAGTACAACTTCAATAGCTGATTTTCCCTAAGGGAAATCTGCTGAAATTAGAACCCAGTAGTTTCTAGCCCCAAAAAACCCGTGAAGTTTTACAATAGAGAAATCTGCCTAATAACAACTGCAGTTAACCTAACCTCACACCCTGTTCACGAGGGACGAATCCGTATGGACACGGCCACCAGAGCTCTCGGCCGACAGTCCGAAGATAGCCTACTGGTGACCACACGCAGAATACAACAGCACATCTCTCGGTTAATATTCAAGATAGAGAATAAATGTATATAACAATATTTATATTAAATTTAATTTGCAATAAGATTGATTCTGTACAATTGTTCGGTCCGACGCATAGTAACGGAGATATTTCGAATTTTCGAAAATCCTCCCTCTAAACTTCCCCTCCCACTGGTCCAATTTCAGCCGTTAACGAACTTGATCTTTCTTTTTACATAAAACGACTAAATATAGAGTTTGGTAACGATAAAACAAAAATTGCGACCGCTAGAGCGGTAACAGACAAATATATATATATATATATATATATATATATATATATATATATAGATATATATATATATATATATATACAGTTTTGAACGGACCTCATTTTCGTCATCTCCTGGGTAGGATCGATGGACATTTGAAGAAAAATTTCGAAAATTCCGTCATGAGTACAACCTCAATAGCTGATTTCCCTTAAGGGAAATCTGCTAAAACAAAGTGCTGATAGCTTGCTTAATATTTGCGATAAGAGGAAATCTATTGATTAACAATTGTACAACATCTCGTATCTTGTTCAATTAAATACTTTTCGATCTGATAATAATGGAGATATTTTTATTTTTGGAATTTCCTCCTCTTTAAACGTTAAGAACGTATAATCTTAAATTATAACATCATCACACAACGTATTTACGTATACCAGCACAATAGAACTTCAATGAAAACAAATATTTGGTATAAAAGTGGTACGCTTATTGTGAATATAATCTGAGTGGGAGTGTAAGTTTTTTCAAGGCTAAAAAAAAAAAAAAATATATGTATCAACATTTATAGTACATTCAATTTTCAATAAGATCGGTCAATACAATTTTTCGATCCAACGTACAAACTGGTCTGATTTCAGCTATTCTTGAACTCGATCTTTAGTTTTATATAAAACGTTTTAAGATCAAGTTTTTTTTAATTTATTTTATTTTATTTTTTTTTTACTATTTAACTGGTGAAGTAGCAAGCTTCAAATTTACTCATTTACAGATTTAATTGGCACAATTAGAGGTATCATTCAGTATTTTCTTGGAGCAGATGGACCCGAGAGTTGTAAAAGTATATCTGAAGAGGAACGAGAATATATGCGGATTTGTTTCCAAGCGGATAATAAAGAGGTCCAGCAGAAAAGAGGTGACGTACCTTGGAAAAAAAAATTCTGTCTTCTGGCCTGGTAATTGGTCTTACTATAACTATGTGGTGTGCATGTTGGTGCACTTGGGCCATTATCACACTGACCTCCAAATATATAAATGGATGTCTCACATTTATTTCTGGAATTTTAAAAAGGAAAACTGGTATTCCAGAAAGTTTCTTAAGGCCATTTTGGAACAGCTTAGCTATGTATGGAGTTGGTGCTTCATTATTAGTTTTGGCATATGCTCCTGTTACTTCTACCTTAGCTGTAGCTATGCTGATTACTGTCGTGGGCATCAATGCAGCAGGCTGCCCAGGTAATAGGGTCAATGTATTGGATTTATCACCAAATTAGGCTAGAGTTATAATACCCACTTCTAATTCTGTTACAAATATTGCTTCTCTTTTGGGACCACTCGTTTCAACTTACCTAATTAAAGATACTAGTGATCCAAATGAATGGAGAATAGTTTTTGCAACATCAGCCATATCATTTATTGGTTTTAATATCAAGTTTAGTAACGATCAAACAAAATCGCCGCTAGAGCGGTAACAGATATATATATATATATATATATATATATACATAATTTCGACGGACATTTGAGAAAATTCCTCGAACATCATGGCAAGACCTCAATAACTCATTTGCCCAAAGGGAAATTAGCTAAAATAGCCTGATTGATCGCATCTATTGCTCACCAGGACATCAAGTCTCATGGGGGAGTTTAGTAACATGCTCAAACATTTTTTTTGATAACATGATTTCTGTTTTGCGAGTGCTTCTAATTGCTAATACAATATCGGACGGAGAAAAAGGAATGGTAGACAGGAGGCAGACACCTGTTGCATAGCACCTGCTGTTGCCATGGGAACCTTCCCTCTCCCAGGGTCCCCTCTCAATACCCCATTCCTCCGGAATCTTATTTCTAGCCAGTTCATGGCTCTCCTGTCATTAAGTTGTCACTAGAAAAAGATTCTCCATCTTAAGGAAGGAGGAGAACACTTTTATCGAGTCTTATTTCCAATTGTTCTCACTCCATAAAAGACCGACCTTTATGAGAACGTACTTTCTCAAATGCCTGCTACTCCTCCACAATACAATATTCGATCCCTATTTTGATCGGACATATTGAAAAAATGTAGTAAAATATTCCTTAGTAATATATATATATATATATATAATTGTGTTGTGTTATATTTATATATGGTGTTCAATTTAAAATTGAAGCGGCAATAAGCTATGCCAGCCCCATCTGTTGGCAACTAGACCAACCAAGGATGCCCCCTGGAGAGTGCTGACCTCTACAGCCTACTTTGTGAATTCTACCTGAGAGGGATCCTTAGGTTCAAAGTCCAGGAGATAAGGAGTCAGGCTGGGACAGTCGAGTGACTAGGAGGAGAGAGAGAGTAGAGCTCCCGGGTACTGCAGCAGATTGAGCCTTTTCTCACGCCTGCCTTTAAGAACTTCCAACATGAGGGAGTAAAGGAAGGAACATCCAGGGGGAGAGCAGGATGGAGGAAGGAAGAGGGAGAACAACATAGCAGCACCAGACAGTATCACCATAGCATCAGTATCCCTTAAAGTAATGCATACTAACTTACTAACAAATATATGCCCTGCATTAGCCCATCCCCCAATATCTTGTAATCATTCAGTATAGAAATACATAGTTTGATCCAGATATCTTATGATTATTCAATACACTATTATGGTAATAATCGGTTTACAAATCATGGTCCTCCGGTATCAAATCGCAAATACAAACTTACATGAACCAGCACCTCTCTTAAATATTTACAAGTCGTTAGCGGGTAAGGCCGAAGGGCTTGTAACTAAACAGAATGGTCGATCCGGGCCGGATTATTTGTTAATACCCGGCAAAATAAATTATCTTTATTTTATTGTCTAAATTTACATTATTTCCACCATTCAACTATTTCACATGTCTCTAAATTTCATTAAATATGTTCATTAGTTATATTTAACCTTGCTTTCATGATTCAAGCCTTATGCAAATTATTCAAGAAAACTTATGTTTTACTGATTCAACTAAATTTAGTAAAATCATTAGAGTGTATTTCATATTTATTTAGGTAGACTATAACCAATGTATCTTATATTTCTAGTTTTATTCTTACCCATTGCTATCAATTATAGTTCTGTATTTAATATTTTAATTAAATAATAATTACCAAATGAAACATATATTATTCATTAAGGTTAACTTTATTTATATTATACAGTGATCACTTGAATTCATTTAATCTATATTTCTCTTCTCAACATTGTTTACTTTGTATATTATAAGCAATAGTTTAAATTCCTTCAATCCAAATTAGCGTTTCTATTTCTTTAAAGTAAGCAATTGTTTTATTTTCTTTATAACTACAGTGTATAATTGCAAGTTGATCTATCAAGGCTTGACCACTTATTTGTTTTATCATTAACCAATTCTATGGCTTCAAAGTGGTTATTACAATATTCTAATCAATATTCATTATTTGACATGTGTTAGTATTAAGACAGATTTATTTGTGGGTTTATTCACAGAGATGCTGATTATTATTCAATTCATTCATGAATATTTTCCAATATAGGTGTACACTATTAATTTATTCTCTTAACGCAATTTATTTACTCATTAATATACTATTATTCACTCTAAAGAGAACTGTACACTTATCACTTGCCTGGTGCTATATTTCTTGACAACTAATTACTTATGTTTACCTGTAAAGCTCTATTATCATTTCAATTTCATTATCTAGAGCCTAAATACACCAGCGATTTAAAGTCGGTCTAGATAAATAAACAAGGCTTGGGATAAAAGTTGTTTACCATTTATTAATGATTCTTTATTTCACATATCAACAAGACACTATGTTAATTCTAATGATTTAAAACACTTTAAAACATATTCCCTTGCTGATTGCAAGCATTCATTTCATATGACCACGTCGTAGCATACTGGTTGTAAACAGATGACATAACCTTTTCTATTGTGAACCATAGAGCGTGGTACTCTTCGTTGGTTGGTCTACCCTTTGGTGACGTCACATGCCAGCTGACAGTTCGAATTTAATTTCTTATGTAGTTCTGAAGTGTTTTATTTCTCTTCATTTTCTTCACTTCTAATCATTGAAAAATTTTGCTCTTGTTGATATAAATTCTTATCCTATTGCCTAATTCAATTTCTTGGTTCATTCCTTTGTCGGATTTATCCCAGCATTTTCATTAATTAGTTGTCTTTACCATTTAGCTTTCTTCTATTTATGTTGGATCTCAGAGTGTCTTTCTCTCTCGCTCTTTCTTTTCTCCTTTTCTTTCTCTCTCGGTCTCTCCCCCACATGGATGTTGCTCATTTCATTGTATTATTTATCTTTACCATGATTAAAGACACCGATTCTACTCTTCTCCCCAAGGGAGCCCTTCCAACCGGAAGTGAAGGATCCAGTGCTGCGGATGCAGCTCGTGCTACCAAGCTGGAAAGGCGTATGCGTGGACTAAGAAGAAACATCGTTGACCAAGCCACCTTTGATCTGGACAACTTCACAGAAGATGATGCCAACATATTTGAAGTCAAGGTGTCCACTATTAAACGATATTGGGAGGAATTTCTAGCTGCCTGGAACCAGCGTGAGGAAATCCAGGTTTCCGGAAAGGATGACTTTCCTAACGACACTTGGTATGAATTCTATGATTTACTGGAAGGCGAGACCATCAGAGCGAGTGGCACCATTTTGAGTGTGAAGAGGCGCTTGGACGCTAGGCGCACTCGTGCCAATCCTCATCAAGCTACCTTCCCAGGTCTCAACGCCTACTTAAACTGCTTCTTTCAACAAGCCACAGTTGCCAAAGATTCGTATTCCTACATTTTCTGGTGATGTGCTGAAGTGGACGCATTTTCGTGACACTTTCCTTTCAATGATCCACAACGAGCCTTCTCTCTCAAACATAGAAAGATTCTACTACCTCATTAGCGCTTTGGAGGGTGAAGCTGCGTCCCTTATTTCGAGATTCCCAGTTGAAGAGCAGTCATATGAACAAGCTTGGGCAAAGGTTGTTGAGGCATACGACAACCCACGTATCTTGGCAAGCCTCTTGATTCATAAGATTGTTGACCACGACACAAGGTCATTCAAGGACGAAATGCAACGCTACGATGCATTTCTCACTGGTGTAGCGGACAGCATTGACGCGTTCCGCGCTTTGCGGATAGAACAAGCCTCTGAGTTCATTCTCGCCACTCTTGCCTTAAGAGCTCTAGATTATGAAACTAGACGGCATTTCGAGTTATCATTGAGGCCAGGGCGAGAGTTTCCAACATCAAGTGACGTACTCGATTTCGTCCGCAAAAGAAAATCGGTGTTGAATATGTCTCGAGGTGTTAGAACGAATTCCAGTTCTCTTCAATCCAAACGTCCCAATCATGGTTTCAAATCCAGTGTCAAAGTCCATTCGGTTGCATTTCACTCTGCCAGTCAGCACAATCATCAAGCCAGAGCTGCTTCACCAAAAATCGGCAACTCCAGAAGTCCCAAGTGCAACCATTGTCAGGGACAACACCTCCTATCTCACTGTTCTGGCTTCTCCAATCTACCAGCATCAAAAAGACTTGAGCTAGCCCGTACTTGGAAGGTTTGCTGGAATTGCTTACGTAAAGGGCACAATGTTTCGTCCTGTTTCTCCAAATTCCGATGCCGTCAGTGCAACAAGCGTCACCACACGCTGATCCACCGCGATAATGGAGACAGTTCAAAGACGAAAGAAGACTCAAAACCTGCTACTCCAACTGATTCGGAGACATTTATAGGTTTCGGTTCCACACCTGCTGCGTCTATCACATCCAACTGCATGGTCCTATTGGGTACGCTGCGTACCTTTATTAGGGATAACCGTGGGGCTTATCATCCAGCCCGTGGTCTACTCGACTCCGGCAGTCAACACACCTTCCTCACCACGTCACTGGCTAAGAAACTTGGCACCAGAATTCATCCGTTTACCGGACGCATCACAAGCTTGGGAGAGTCAACCATACCAAAATCACAACTAAAAGGACACATTGAGTGCAATCTCCGTCCGTGTATGGGTGACCAAGAGTACAGCCTGTCAGCTGTAGTCGTCGACAGAATAACCTCGGCTCTTCCGACACGCAATATTCCACAATCAATGGTGAATCGTCTCAAGCACCATACTCTTGCTGACCCACAATTTGGAGAGTCTGGTCCGATTGACATTCTTATTGGCGGTGACTTGTACCCCAAGATAATTACGGGAATTCCCTTTGAGTCAGGCGTTGACGAATTATTCTTGCAGCCGACCGTCTTCGGTCATGTAGCGTCTGGCACTGTTCGAAATTTCTTCCCGTCATCATCTATTTCTATGTTCATACAATCTGAGGAAGATACTGAAGCTCAAGTGAAGGTTGTCGGGGAAGTGCAAGAACCCTCACCTTTGGACCTCGCGGGGACCACGGATAGGGCGAAGTTGCTACCTGCTGCCGAGGGAAACCCCAAGACAGTTCCAATTCAGTCCCTGGCAAGCAACAGCGTCGCCATGACCAGCGTTTCGGCCAAGCAGAAAGATCACTTACCTTATGACCGGACATCCAGACTTTCGTCCAATTCACACCCTGATCAGAACCGTTGCAAGATTAATAAGGCTCGCCCAAAGGATAAAGTCTGGCAATCAAGCTTAGCGCCAGGAACCACTCACCAGTTGTACCGATCCTATCACACTCAAGGAATTTGCCGAAGCACAGTAGAGATACATGCACGTCCAACGACACCATTTCCCGAACGGGGTATTCAAAGGCGCACAATACTCCCAAGGAGCCGTCTCAACTCTTCCCCTTTCTTGATGAACGAGGGATCCTCAGGGTGGGCGGCAGGTACACAATCCCATCGTTGGACATTTCGAAGAATAACTTAGGTTCTCCCCGGTAGGGACAACGTTGTTAGAACTCCTAGCGGGACTACCTTAACCAGGGCCGCTACCTCACTCGCGCCCTTATTATTAGAACCTCAAGTTATAGAGGACAAGATTTAATTTCTTTTAATTTATTAATTCACAAGCTTTTATCATTTCATTATTTAAAGAAACTATTTTATTTACCTTTATTCCAGCTAATCTTTTTTTCTCCTTGTGAATAAGCCAATTATCACTAGGTTAACTAGACTAGTCAAATAGTTTAAGTATATGTCATAAGATTAGCTTTAAGCATCTTCTATCACGAAACAGCGAATCATCTCAGCTATTCATCCGCGCCAAGGCGGCTACACCATTCCTCATCATATCCTGTTCATCTCCGCCACGGCGATATCATTATTCTTCCTCACATCAAACTTATCTCCGCTACGGCGATTTCATTATCTTCATCCCGACTTCCGTACTCAGCTATAATTAAATCAGCTGAGGCTAATTTAGGTGGGCGGTATGTTCAATTTAAAATTGAAGCGGCAATAAGCTATGCCAGCCCCACCTGTTGCAACTAGACCAACCAAGGATGCCCCCTGGAGAGTGCTGACCTCTACAGCCTACTTTGTGAATTCTACCTGAGAGGGATCCTTAGGTTCAAAGTCCAGGAGATAAGGAGTCAGGCTGGGACAGTCGAGTGACTAGGAGGAGAGAGAGTAGAGCTCCCGGGTACTGCAGCAGATTGAGCCTTTTCTCACGCCTGCCTTTTAGAACTTCCAACATGAGGGAGTAAAGGAAGGAACATCCAGGGGAGAGCAGGATGGAGGAAGGAAGAGGGAGAACAACATAGCAGCACCAGACAGTATCACCATAGCATCAGTATCCCTTAAAGTAATGCATACTAACTTACTAACAAATATATGCCCTGCATTAGCCCATCCCACAATATCTTGTAATCATTCAGCATAGAAATACATAGTTTGATCCAGATATCTTATGATTATTCAATACACTATTATGGTAATAATCGGTTTACAAATCATGGTCCTCCGGTATCAAATCGCAAATACAAACTTACATGAACCAGCACCTCTCTTAAATATTTACAAGTCGTTAGCGGGTAAGGCCGAAGGGCTTGTAAGTAAACATATGGAGTTGTTATTCTTTTTGGAGTTTTGGTCAATGTTGGTGAAAATATCTTAGTTTATGCCGATATTTCGAGAATCTTTATTTTCTCTTCTTCAGGGCAAGACTAAAGATACTTAAAAACTACTGCACATAACTATTGCACTTAGGACTAGGGTTACAATGGTCACACTGTATGTGTGTGTATATATATTATAAAAATTTAAATAAAGTTCATTACCAGGAAGTGATTTATCCTATGAATGGACCTGCTTTTGATTTCAGTGTCAACTCATATTCCGACCTTCACAAAAGGTAAATGCGAACTAGAAACAATGCAAAACCAACGAGGACTCATAGGAGAGTCTTCGTGGGGGATTCCTTTCGAGCTCTTTATGTGTAGGTTAATTTTTGAAAAATCAGGGTGTCATGATGTTTTGTAATGCTTATTGAAAGCAAATATATATGTATATTTTATTATTTTTGTAATAGACACTTTATGAGTAACTAAACCCATTGCAACAGGACTGCACTAAAGAACCAGATTGGTGAGGTGCAATCATGTAATTGATGTTATAGTTTCCACTCAAGAATATGCGACACGATTTTTAAGGGGAAAACATAATACTAAAAACTTCTTATGCCGGTTCGCGGCAAAAATGTTGCAAGAGGGATACGGTTCAATTTTTACTTTGTGTTTCTCCTTGAGTAAGGGTCTAATGTAAACAACGCTGTATTTCAGATTACTCTACGGCATTTCCTGCAGCAATGGTGTAGGGGAAAGATTGTATATCATTTAACTATTTTGTTCCAAACCTTTTTGTTGGTCCTCAATCAAGTTGGTGAATGATCAAAAGGAAAAGAATTGCTGAAAATGATACTTTTGCTAATATATATATATATATATATATATATATATATATATATATATATATATATATATAACGGATAACAACAAGTAACAATTGTTAACGGTATTTTACAAAAGTAAAATAAATTAACATTTTTAAAGTGAACAAACAAAATAAAATCGTGATGAGCATAGTTGGTGAATGAACAATAGGAAAAGAATGTTTGAAAATGGTACATTTGCTAATGATCGTCATAATTTCCTTCTTCAGGGTAGCTTTTATATATATACATGTAGCTTTTATATATGTCTTGCATGATATTCCAAACGATTAGGATATTAAATTTAATAATATTATGTTTAAAACAAAAGCTACTTTACTATATCTCAATTATACTTTGTTATACGACAAAAGTGAATACAACAAAATTTACTCTAAATGACAAAATAAAAAACTTTTATCTGTGCATATTTGCCGAAAAACCAATAGGAAGCGAAATACAGCTATTTTTAATTTTAGGCCTCCCTCATGACCCCCCCACTCCTGCTCCATCTGCCGGGCTGATTTGTGAATCTAAACCATCCAGAGCGTCATCCAAACGCTTACAACAATATTCATTCAAATCGGTCCAGCCGTTTAGGAGGAGTTCAGTGACAAATATCTAATAAATATTAGTTTTCGGCCTTCAGTAAACCCCCACTCCCGTTTGAATATAAAAAATTTAATATAGCTTTTAATCATAGAAGAATTAATGCTAATACACTTATAGAGTTTTGTTAAGTTCGGTTCAATCGTTGCTGCCCAATAAAATTGTTGGCTCCCACTTTACTTTGTTATACGACAAAAGTGAATATAACAAATGTTACTCTAAATAACAACATAAACAACTTTTAACCTGTTCATATTTACCGAAAAACCAGTAGGAAACGAAATATCGCTATTTTTAAATTTAGGCCTCCCTTGCGACCCCCACTCCTGCCACATCTGCCGGATGATTTGTGACGCTAAACCATCCAGGGAGCCACCCAAACACGTACAAAAAATGCATTCAAATCGGTCCAGCCGTCTAGGAGGAGTTCAGTGACATACACACGTACAGTAGAATTATATATATAAAGATATACATACCCATGTGTACAAATGCATATGATACAATTAATGTATATAATTTGAAACCATTTTGCACACCACAGACTTAATTTGAATGTTAAATTTTGTCGTATATTTGAATTTTGTGTAGGTATGAGAATATTTTATTAATGTAAGTCCTGATGTCGTTTTCGGCATTCTGCCAGTATATATCTTATCATTAAGAGAAAAAATGAGTGATTAAATATACGTAATTTTCTTTGTACTTCTGAAATACGTACATTATCAAATGTTTGTCATTCAAGTAGCAACAGTATCCCTTAAATAAACCAATGGATGCTTTTTTCGCAACAATATGTTTTAAGAAGGTCCTACTGTAAACTAATAACGTTTAACTTAAGTTATTTACAGTTGCTATTTCGCTCAGTGATATACTTGATTAGAAAATGTGTGGACAAAGAACAATTTCAATTTAGAAACTATTGTTCTAAGATCTGAAGGATTTAATATGCTATATAAGATAAGACGGTAATCTTAGTGAATGAATTTATTCAGTGGCATTATTTAGTTGTTAAATAAAAACTTAGTCCTCCATGTGGTGGAGAACTATAGGTAACCCGCCCTGATTAGTCGTAATACCATAAAGTTACTCTCTTGTGTTGGAAGACTATAGGAAACCCTCATGTGGTGGAGAACTATAGGTAACCCGCCCTGATTAGTCGTAATACCATAAAGTTACTCTCTTGTGGTGGAAGACTATAGGTAACCCTCATGTGGTGGAGAACTCTAGGTAGCCCGCCCTGATTAGTCGTAATACCATAAAGTTACTCTCTTGTGGTGGAAGACTATAGGTAACCCTCATGTGGTGGAGAACTATAGGTAACCCGCCCTGATTAGTCGTAATACCATAAAGTTACTCTCTTGTGGTGGAAGACTATAGGTAACCCTCATGTGGTGGAGAACTCTAGGTAGCCCGCCCTGATTAGTCGTAATACCATAAAGTTACTCTCTTGTGGTGGAAGACTATAGGTAACCCTCATGTGGTGGAGAACTCTAGGTAGCCCGCCCTGATTAGTCGTAATACCAAAATTTAATAGAGTGTGGGTGGAGTCTATAGGTAACCCTCCTGTGGGGGAGAACTCGAGGTAGCCCGCCCTGATTATTCGTAATAACATAAAGTTACTCTCTTGTGGTGGAAGACTATAGGTAACCCTCATGTGGTGGAGAACTCTAGGAAGCCCGCCCTGATTAGTTCGTAATACCATAAGTTACTCTCTTGTGGTGGAAGACTATAGGTAACCCTCATGTGGTGGAGAACTATAGGTAGCCCGCCCTGATTAGTCGTAATACCATAAAGTTACTCTCTTGTGGTGGAAGACTATAGGTAACCCTCATGTGGTGGAGAACTCTAGGTAGCCCGCCCTGATTAGTCGTAATTACCATAAAGTTACTCTCTTGTGGTGGAAGACTATAGGTAACCCTCATGTGGTGGAGAACTCTAGGTAGCCCGCCCTGATTAGTCGTAATACCATAAAGTTACTCTCTTGTGGTGGAAGACTATAGGTAACCCTCATGTGGTGGAGAACTCTAGGTAGCCCGCCCTGATTAGTCGTAATACCATAAAGTTACTCTCTTGTGGTGGAAGACTATAGGTAACACTCATGTGCTGGAGACCTCAAGCAAGACCGCCCGTATTAGTCGTAATACCATAAAGTTACTCTCTTGTGGTGGAAGACTATAGGTAACCCTCATGTGGTGGAGAACTCTAGGTAGCCCGCCCTGATTAGTCGTAATACCATAAAGTTACTCTCTTGTGGTGGAAGACTATAGGTAACCCTCATGTGGTGGAGAACTCTAGGTAGCCCGCCCTGATTAGTCGTAATACCATAAAGTTACTCTCTTGTGGTGGAAGAATATAGGTAACCCTCATGTGGTGGAGAACTCTAGGAAGCCCGCCCGGATAAGTCGTAATACCATAAAGTTACTCTCTTGTGGTGGAAAGACTATAGGTAACCCTCATGTGGTGGAGAACTCTAGGTAGCCCGCCCTGATTAGTCGTAATACCATAAAGTTACTCTCTTGTGGTGGAAGACTATAGTAACCCTCATGTGGTGGAGAACTCTAGGTAGCCCTCCCTGATTAGTCGTAATTCCATTCAGTTACTCCGTGTTGGAGGAAGACTATAGGTAACCCTCATGTGGTGGAGAACTCTAGGTAGCCCGCCCTGATTAGTCGTAATACCATAAAGTTACTCTCTTGTGGTGGAAGACTATAGGTAACCCTCATGTGGTGGAGAACTCTAGGCAACCCGCCCTGATTAGTCGTAATACCATAAAGTTACTCTCTTGTGGTGGAAGACTATAGGTAACCCTCATGTGGTGGAGAACTCTAGGTAGCCCGCCCTGATTAGTCGTAATACCATAAAGTTACTCTCTTGTGGTGGAAGACTATAGGTAACCCTCATGTGGTGGAGAACTCTAGGTAGCCCGCCCTGATTAGTCGTAATACCATAAAGTTACTCTCTTGTGGTGGAAGACTATAGGTAACCCTCATGTGGTGGAGAACTCTAGGCAACCCGCCCTGATTAGTCGTAATACCATAAAGTTACTCTCTTGTGGTGGAAGACTATAGGTAACCCTCATGTGGTGGAGAACTCTAGGTAGCCGCCCTGATTAGTCGTAATACCATAAAGTTACTCTCTTGTGGTGGAAGACTATAGGTAACCCCTCATGTGGTGGAGAACTATAGGTATCCCGCCCTGATTAGTCGTAATACCATAAAGTTACTCTCTTGTGGTGGAAGACTATAGGTAACCCTCATGTGGTGGAGAACTATAGGCAACCCGCCCTGATTAGTCGTAATACCATAAAGTTACTCTCTTGTGGTGGAAGACTATAGGTAACCCTCATGTGGTGGAGAACTATAGGTAGCCCGCCCTGATTAGTCGTAATACCATAAAGTTACTCTCTTGTGGTGGAAGACTATAGGTAACCCTCATGTGGTGGAGAACTATAGGAAACCCGCCCTGATTAGTCGTAATACCATAAAGTTACTCTCTTGTGGTGGAAGACTATAGGTAACCCTCATGTGGTGGAGAACTATAGGTAGCCCGCCCTGATTAGTCGTAATACCATAAAGTTACTCTCTTGTGGTGGAAGACTATAGGTAACCCTCATGTGGTGGAGAACTCTAGGTAGCCCGCCCTGATTAGTCGTAATACCATAAAGTTACTCTCTTGTGGTGGAAGACTATAAGTAACCCTCATGTGGTGGAGAACTATAGGTACCCCGCCCTGATTAGTCGTAATACCATAAAGTTACTCTCTTGTGGTGGAAGACTATAGGTAACCCTCATGTGGTGGAGAACTCTAGGTAGCCCGCCCTGATTAGTCGTAATACCATAAAGTTACTCTCTTGTGGTGGAAGACTATAGGTAACCCTCATGTGGTGGAGAACTATAGGCAACCCGCCCTGATTAGTCGTAATACCATAAAGTTACTCTCTTGTGGTGGAAGGTTTAAGATTTCACACAAGCTTTTGAAGGTAGGATGACTCCACTAAGGCAAAAAGGAGGGTATAGAATGTTATTCTATTTCAGTGCTATACTCTTATTTCAGTGGTTACAGTAAATAACAAGTACTTCACAAATGATCACGAGGGGAGGGGGCTAAAGAACTCTATGGTCTATCAACCGGCGTTTTATATATATATATATATATATATATGTGTGTGTGTGTGCGTGTGTATATATCTTCTAATATATAAAATTTCCATGTCACAATGTTATTTACCGTACTCCTCCGAAACGGCTTTACCGATTTTTACCAAATTTTATATGCGTATTCAGTAGGTCTGAGAATCGGCTACTATCTATTTTTCATACCCCTAAGTAATAAGGGTTGTTCACCCTTAACATTTTTTTTTTAATTTTTGGACGAAATTTTATGTTCTTATTTTTTTATAATGTGGCATTAAAAAATACATACAACCCTAAATTTTTACTTTTTTATCACCAGCCCCTATTTTTTTGTAGCAATTTTAGTAATTTAATCATTATCATCCCGCTCGATAACTGATCAATTATAGTATTTTTAACTGTACTTCGATTAAAATTTCCCTTAGCTTATGGCAAATCTAAAATTTACAATTGAAGGTTGGATCTCCAATTATCTTGCTTCGTAATTTAAACCCGCCACGGCTGTGCAACGGTACGCGATTAGTCATTCGAAAATTGTTATTGAAAAACGTTATCGAAGCCAGCATTTTAAATGGCGAGTTCAAAGGTGAAAATATATTAAAACCACGGATTCCTATCATACCTACAGATGTGCCAATTCAATTCAAACGAATTCAGTTTCCGATTAGATTGGCATTTGCAATGACAATCAACAAATCCCAAGGCCAAACGATGTCTATTTGTGGCTTAGATTTGAGTACACCCTGTTTTTAACACGGGCAGTTGTACGTAGCATGCTCTCGAGTGGGTAAACCATCTAGTTTGTTTGTGCTCGCTAAAGATGGGCTAACAAAAAATATTGTTCACGCTATAGCACTAAAAGATTGATGTTGTTTGTTAGTGTTACTGTCGTAGTTAATATGTGATATGTAATTTTAAGAAATAATCTATAATAACTTAAAATAGTTATTTATTATACAAGTGACGAAAGTAGATCATTTTACAACTCGAGTGAAACGTTTACCCACACGAGTGAAGCGAGTGTGGTACTTTCACGAGAGTTGTAAATTCTACTTTCGTCACGAGTGTAATATTAAATTTTTTCTTTAATCGTGTAATACATGATCAGATCTAACCAGAATATGAACAAAATTAGGATGTTGTGAAGATTATGGTATGTTGTTGGTAGGTTATAAGCATGGTTGTGAAAGGTTATAAGCATAGTTATAAAACAACTAGTGATGATTGTGAAGTAGTGCAGTTATAAACAAGTGCAGGTTATAAACAAGGAAGGTAATTATTATTATATTTAAATTTTAAAATATATTGATTATTTCCACCAATAATTCAATCACATTTCAATTTATTTTGTTAAAATAAATTCTTACAATGTTAAGAAACATTTAAAAGCATTTAATTTCCAACTTCAAATTATTTTTTAATTTATACTTATTACTAATTAAGAAGGCAATTCACTTTCTTCACTTGTGAAAAAAGTGATCACTTTCTTCACTCTATTGCAAAATGTTTCACTTTCTTCACTCATTTCAGTTTAGCAATGTTACCATTATTCAACGATTACAGAAAAATAATATTGTTTGGCGTTTGTTATTTTTATATTCCCTTATCGTTCATAGTACTCCATGCCTATTTCACGCATATACCACATACTTAGACACTTATAATAAGTAAGTTACTTTTTTGTCTACACTAGAATTTATCGAGAAAATAGAAATAATTTATAAGGCAAAACAACGTTTGTCGGGTCAGATTGTATATATATATATATATATATATATATACACGTACATATATATATATATATATATATATATATACACGTACATATATAAATAGTTTTGAACGGACCTAATTTTCGCTATCTCCTACGTAGGATCGATGGACATTTGAAGACATGTTTAGAAAATCGCTTCATGAGTAACAGCATCAATAGATGATTTCCCATAAGAATATGTTTCCGACCGAAGAGAGTGGTTGAATTTAGAATGCCTTTATGTGATAACGATGATTAACCTAATTCCGACAATATTTACCATGAGTGTGAGATCAACACCCAGAGATAACTCAGTTCGATTTAACAGCTACATTGTATTTCAATCGGTGTATCTGGATTGAGTTTTTCAGCGTATCAAAGGAAATCTGTAGGAATGAGATTACTGTAATAAACCGGATTAATACCATCACTTTGATGTCTTTTCCTTGAATTCCTGCCAAGTGTAATCAATTACTGTTCTCTGTAAAAAGCAAAAATGATTGACATATTTCAATAACGAATATTGGCCAATGTCAAACAAAGTTACAATAAAGTTTCAGAACACAAAATGCCATTCGGCAATTTATTATTACCCATAAAATATATCATAGTGTACGTATTACATCCGTTTTCTCAATTATATATATATATATATATTTCTTACTTAGTCCGCATACTGATACTGGCTAATAGTCTATGATTAGTTACCTTATGCAGGCTACATGCTACCGAGGGATGGCTATCTAACAACTCTGGCCTTGAATAGAATTTTCACCACTCATGCCTCACCATCATGAATTTTTCTCATGATGCCTTTACTGGCGGACTGTTCTCTGACGCAGAAGGCAATGGGAAACCACTGCATGTCCTTGTGACCCTCTTATTCCCTTGTTAGGTCCCATGAAAATGAGGGGTACCTGTTCTTGAGTCCAATTACCAGATGTAGCCTGTAAATACTACACACACACACACACACACACACACACACATATATATATTTATATGTATAATCTCGTATCCATAATCCTTATTAATATATGTATTTCTTCATGAGCTTTCTGTTTCAAACGAATTGCTCAAAGAATGCTTTGATTTAAAACATCTTTGTTTAAAAAATAAAGATTTTTTATATCAAGGCATTTCTTCAATAATGTGTTTGAGTCAGATGACCCATAAATAAAGATATATGTTTAGGCTGACAGCATTTTTTTTCCTCAGTTCAGTATCTCTCAAACGTGAGAGTATAATTTTAACTTTCCATCTTTCCGTACTACGCTATATACGCTAGTATCGTAGTACGTAACTATGCACAAAATAGGTTAGTTACAATAATTTAATACATGATTACTTAGTACATACTACTTAAATACAAATATAAAACCTACTTATCAAAAAATAATCAGAATATAAAATTAGTTGTAATAATAAGAGAGAAAAATCAAATTAAAGGATTAAAGGCAAATAAATTAAAAATAAAATACATGGTTTATTGAAGAAGTAATGCATAGTAAGAGGTTACTTGTCCTTTATTTACCTTTGTTTACATATCTTACCCTCATAATATTTTATAATTTATATCGCCTATAAATGGCATGACCTCATAAGAAAAAGCAAGAAGCAAATCGTACTTTGCAATGGGCCTATTATGTCCACTAAGCATTATTCTTTGTGTTAGTTTTTACCTTGGTCTTGCTAATAGTTTACAGTCAAATATGCCTGTTCTATTCATCCGTCATATATGCACTCGTTGCTTTCAATAGTTTTAATCCTACGTAAATGACTTCTTGTTAGTCCTATCTGGCACTAGAGTTACTGACTAACGCTTTGACAACGGAGGCTGTGCGTTGAGTGATCACTTACTACGTAAAAAGTCCGTCACGCAGGGGCTGCGTAAACTAAGCAGATTTCCCACGTGAAGTTTTACAATAGAGAAATTTCACGAGAGCCGAGCAGTTAATGAAACGGCTGAACTAGCTATTGGTGGGAAAGAAACTTCGTCCGTTAGCCGCCCAGATTTAATAAAAATGCAAATATCTCGGTTAATATTCAAGATAGAGAATAAATGTATATAACAATATTTATAGTACATTTAATTTGTAATAAGATTGATTCTGTATAATTTTACGATCCGACGAATAGTAACGTAGTTATTTTGAATTCTCGAAAATCCTCCCCTCTAAACCCCCCCTCCCCGTGGTCCGATTTCAGCCCTTAACGAACTTGATCTTTCTTTTTACATAAAACGACTAAATATCGAGTTTGGTAACGATCAAACAAAAATTGCGACCGCTAGAGCGGTAACAGACAAATATATATATATAAAATTTTGAATGGACCTAATTTTTATCATCTTCTTGTTAGGATCATATCCTAGAAGGGTTTATATAAATTCTTACCAAGTAAGACATGTAATGTATTTTGACGTCACCAGCATGTCATCCCTTCACGCAGAAAATCTGTTTTGTCCGTTCAGCCTTCACGAGCTGGGCTTTCTACTTCCTTATAAGAGCTAGAGGAAGAATTGTAATCTCACAAAATTTAGTTTTTAGATTCAGAAAGGAATTGCCCGTGTTGACGCCCCCACCTTGAGGACACATTTTGACTAGTTTCAGCGTGACGCCTCTACGCATGTGCAAAACTCAAAACGTCTAACCTTAGAGTATTTGATATTTTTTGTGACGCCTAATTGTGCATGTCTCTTCTTATGATCGACATCGACTAAAGAGGGAGAAGGTTAGAGGGGAGCACAAAAGAAAATCGTACGTTTCTCCATACTTAGTAGAGATGTATAGGGCATATTTGTTTATAAGAAAAGATCTAGAAATTTTTTTTTTATTTTACGTCCACTTTATGCTACTAGGCTAATCGGGACGGGTTATCTACAGGTTACCATCCTTTTCTAGCCAGGGTGGGCACAAGGAGTTCATTTAATGAGTCCGTCATTAAATTAATTTCTACTGCCCAAGGCGGGATTCGAACCCGCCACTCTAGGTCTGGCATGCGAGAATAGGACCAACGCCCTAACTCGCACGGCCAACCCGAAATTTTGTTCTGTTGTATTTTACGATCCGATCCATTGGAACGGAGATAGAGTATTTCATATTCTATTTATTTATTAACGTCCACTTTATGCTACTATGGCTAATTGGGACGGGTTATCTACAGGATACCACCCTTTTCTAACCAGGGTGGGACTAAGTATATTATTTAATGAGTTCGTCACTAAATAAATTCCTATTTGCCCAGGCAGGAATCGAACTAGCCACTCTAGGTTTACCATGTGAGATTAAAGCCAACACATTCACTCACATGGCTAACCCGAGCCCCATTCCATACTCAAATGATATATTTTGAAACGTAGTACAATCAAACACTCAATTTAATTTAATGGATGGACAGGGGAGTTGTGTGGTGTTTGTATAAGATGTTTTGGTCCTACCAATCCGTGTGATTATGGAAATAGAAGATGTTAATTATGAACTATGATGTCATCCTGCTCGTAAGGATGGAAACTTTGAAAGTTGGTAATTCATTAGCTAGCCCCGATGGAACTGTGATTGTCCTTGGCGATGTCAGACCGTCGATACTGTATTCAACCGCTTGTTTACCAAGTTTGAAGTGTTTCAATCAAGTACTTCATTGCCACCTTCATTAGCGCTCTCTCTTCATTACAGTCGTCTTCACCCAGATCTGAGTTTCCCAGAATTTCAATCACAGGCTTTAATTAAACTGGATACCTTCTAAGTAGAATTACCCCAGTACAATATTATTATTATTTATTAACGTCCTCTTTTTGCAACTAAGGCTAATTTAATTGGGACGGGTTATCTAGAGGTTATCACTCTTTTCTAGCCAGGGTGGGACTTCTGATGATATTTAATGAATTCCGTAACTAAATAATTTCCTTTGTCCAGGCGAGAATCGAACTCGCCACTCTAGGATTACCAAGTGAGATTAAGGTCAACGCTTTAACTCACATGGATAACCTGAGTCTCCCCCCCCCCAGGACAATATAAACCTTTTTAGGTTGCCTCTCATTTTTGTGTTTCAAGAATTTTAGGTCTTTAGGTTTAAAGTGGTAATTGGCTATCAAACCAAAACCCCTTATCAGTTTTATGATGTTCTATTTATGATTCGTGTCAGCAAGAAAGTAATAATTCTCGCCCCCCACCCCCTCGCCTCATTACTCAATCTAAATTAAGTCATAGTTATGAAACAGTAATCACAGTTATTTATTTTTCCCTGAAAAGTGAATTAGTGTTCCGATGATATAATGTTTGGAATAATTGATGTTACATTAATTTAAACAAAAGAATATAGAAATTGCACAACATCCGGGAGCGGAAGTTGTAGGAAGAAAACACAGTCGGCACCAGGACCGCTGGACTTACACCGCCGCACTGGGTCAGCTCCTGACGGTAAAGTGGTTTCAGATCAAGTCATCGGTTTCTGAAAAGAATGAACTGTGGGTCTCTCAGAGGTTATTCTACAATATATAAACACAAATAAATACTGTAATTAATGAATATCATTTGTAAAAAATATAGTTCCATTGGTGGAGAAATTTAAAGAATGTTTTGAAAAATGTCAGCCTCTACAGCCGATTTCTGTCAAAGGAAATCTCCAATATACTTGACAGAAGAAGTCGTGTGTTGTAAAATTGGATGGTGACCGATTTACGGACTGAGCAAATGAATTAAACTTCATTGTCGAAGACTTTTAGAGAAACTTTTAGTTAATGAAACTCCAGATAAGCCGGTAGAACTATAACTAAGTGTTCCAAATTAACTCAGTGAGCCGTACAATAGGAATGCTAGAGATGCATTATAAATTGTAGCCCTTGTCTAAAAAGTTCCCTTCGCTCCAGCTGACACTAAGAGACAAATAAAGTTGAAACTTCAAAAGTTTTCTAGTTAAAAAGCAAACGCAGTTAGTGAGGCCGAGGGAAGCCCCGAATCCCCCCTCTCCCGCCAATTTCCTGGCTGTAGGAGCCAATTTAAATTTAACGAAGCTCTAGTTCAACCCTTTTCTTTAAATCCCTTTCTTCTACAGCCTTTTCCACAATTTTAACAATTTCACTCCTCCGGGCTACAGTTTAACATTTCTTTTGAAATTTATTTAACGAGAAGTTTTAAAGACTTTATTAGAGTGTGCCACATAAAAGAATTTCGTCTTGTAATATATTTTGTATTTGAAAGGTTTAACACATCTCCCTCAAAAGTAATTTGATAATTAAACGCTTCATGGAAATCTAAAGATGAAGCACATTAAACCCGAGGTGATTAGTGGAGGATTAGAGAGGATGAAGGGTAAAGAGGCAATACTAGCAAATATAGCCTTTATCTTCACTGCATCTCTGAGTTTAAATATCGCTTTATTCTCCTTCACTACGTTTTAAATTCAGTAAATCGTCAGTTACAGTCCATAGAAATGGAGATTACATTGGTTCCAGACTCATCAATTTTAAACTATACTATTTCTAATGACTGGGTTTAATAAAAGTATGATGGGAAAAAGTAATTAAAAAATTACATTAAGCTCTGCTGAGCTCAGATGTAGGACACATGAATTGTAAATAGATAAATGCAGCTTGCCTCTAAAACATTAACGAGCGAGACACAGGAATACACAACATGAAAGAACAAAGCAAAATTGGCCGGTCCCGCCATAATGATTCATCTGAAATGCTCGCTAAAGTAAGCTCTTCATAATTCTCTGATAATTCAACCCTCTATCGTAAAGGGAGACGGATTCCACTGTAATGGGAAGGTGGACCTTCCACCTGACTCCACTATTCACTTTACATAAATTGTTATTATCACCTTATAACGTTGCGGCAATGGATTCATACTAGGTTGGAGAGAAGCTGCGTAGGAATACACCCGAATACCAAGTATTGGGGGTGCATGCCTTGAAACAAGTGGATCAAAGCTTCTCTGGCAACTTGCCTCGACAATATCTCATTCGGAAATGGATGAGTCGGCTGGGTCCGTGGTAGACCAAGTCGGGCACCTTAGCTTCTTAATCTCAGGAAGTTAAATATAAACTTTAATTATACCCTCATTACACAGACTCTATTCGATTACCACTTCCAATAATTAACCTATCCAGGGGATTGCATTCCAATATGAAATCTTAATTGTCGAAAAATATTATTCTGGCTCTTCCCAAAAAATGGTATACCACTTCCGAAAAATGGAGATATTTAACACGTGCTCTTAATTTTATTATTATCAAGAATGTCGCTTTCATTCGTCCTCTACTTGCAATAAAAAATTTGAGTACAACATCAAAACTCTAGTCCCATCCAGTCTCAAAAGTCTGTCACGCAGGGGCTGCGTAAACTAAGCAGATTTCCCACGTGAAGTTTTACAATAGAGAAATCTGCCTAATAACAACTGTAGTAGTAAGAAACCTCTAAACCTAAAACATTATTTAGGGCGTAATAACCCAGTAGTTTCTAGCCCCAAAAAACAGTTAACCTAACCTCTAAACCTATTCACGAGGGACGAATAGTTATGGAAACGGCCGCCAGAGCTCTCGGCGGAAAGTCCGAATATAGCCTACTGATGACCACACGCAGAATACAAATGCAAATATCTCGGTTAATATTCAAGATACAGAATAAATGTATAGAGCAATGTTTATAGTAAATTTAATTTGCAATAAGATGTGTTCTATACAAATTTTCGATCCGATGCATAATAACGGAGATATTTTGAATTTTCAAAACTCCCCCCTCTAAACCCCCCACCCCCTCCCACTGGTCCGATTTCAGCCATTAACGAACTTGATCTTCCTTTTTACATAACACGATTCAATTCCGAGTTTGGTAACGATCAAACAAAAATTGCGACCGCTAGAGTGTTAACAGACAAATATATATATATATATATATATATATATATATATATATATATATATATATATAGTTTTGAACGGACCTCATTTTCGTCATCTCCTGGGTAGGATCGATGGACATTTGAGGAAATTTTTCGAAAATCGCGTCATGAGTACGACCTCAATAGCTGATTAAGGGAAATCTGCTAAAAGGATGATAATCTGTAGAGAGCCGCCCCGATTACACATAAAGACAACTAGTTTTATATAAAATTTAAAACAAAAAAATTATTGCTAATGAAGTATTTTTCCTTCCATTAAGGGAAATAAGCTATTGAGGTTGTAGTTATGAAGTGATTTTCGATAAATTTCCTCAAATGTCCACCGATCCTCGGAACTGAGATCCGTCCAACATAATATATATATATATATATATATATATATATATATATATATATATATATATATATATATATATATATAGTGTTGCGAAAACTAAATAGATGAATAATCCTTCAGAGAGAGAGAGAGAGAGTCGCGTATTTGGAAAGTGTGACGTAGATTAAAGAGACCGAAAAGAATGTTCTAGGTCTGACCAGTACCTTCCAGCCAGACGTCGAATGAACTAGACAATTCCCCTTTGATGTATGCCGCTACGATATATAAAGAGGGCCTGCTGGGAGCGAGGCAGTTTTATTCTCTCCTGTCTTGATGTTCACATCAGTGCTACAGTGCGACTTAGTACAGTGCGGTAAAGTGTTTTTATAAGAAGAACAGTGTTGTGCCGTGACTGTAAGTAACAGTTTAGTGCCGTGTTTAAGACAGTGCAGTGCCGCGAAGTAGAAGACAGTGCAGTGCCGCGAAGTAAAGGACAGTGCAGTGCCGTCTTTCTGTGAATTTCAGTGAATTATTGGACAGGGACTCATTGAAGAACAGTAACGCTATCAGTGTATACTGTGAGTAGTAATTAAGAATAATCACCAAGTTTATTGTGCATTGTGAAATAAATTTTGCAGTGATAAAAACTGTGAAACTTGCGAGTATTTAATTTTGCAATCCAAAAGAACTCTTATTAAAAACGTTTATTACTGGTTTTGGTAATAAAAACGTAACAACTGGTGTCAGAAGTGGGATTGCAAAATTAAAATAAACAAAAATGAAGTTTGAAGAACTAAAAGTAGAACATCTGAAGAAGGAGTTGGTTAAACTGGATTTGCCAACAACAGGAAACAAGGCTGAACTACAAAGGCGGTTGACAGATGAATTCCAAAGACGAGGAATCGACATAAGTTCACACGAGTTTGTCGATAAAGAAGACATTTCTGTAAGTAATCCTAGTAGCAATTTGGACTTAAATGCAATTTTAGCCGCTATGATGGAAAACAACCAGAAACTCTTAGAAGCTTCTAGAGCTAATTGCGAGAGGCTAGAAGAAAAATTCCAGGAAGCTTCTAAAAGCAACAGTGAGAAATTATTAGCGGAAGTCAGACAAGAATTCCAGGAAGCTTCTAGAGCTAATTGTGAGAGACTCGAGGAACTTCAGGAAGCTTCTAGAACAACAAACCAAAAACTCCACGAAATATCAGAAGTATTGGGCAAACGAGTGGAAGCCATTGAGCAGAGAGTAAGCGGATTTGATGAAAAACTGAATAATGTTGAAGAGAAAGTGTCCAATCTAGGAAAGAAGGTGGACGATGAAATACGTGAGCTGCAATTCCAAATGGATAATCTACAAGTTCGAGAGGGCCCGGTGAGGCTCATTTCAGAGCATTCCAGCAAGATAAAGACTCCGACTTTTGACGGTAATGTACCATTTAACGTTTTTAAATTCCAATTTGAGACGGTGGCCAGTAGAAATGGATGGAATAATGAAGAGAAAGCGGTAGAATTGATTTTGGCACTGAAAGGAACCGCTGCAGAAGTCCTGGAGAGTTTACCGGCCGCTTGCAGAAATAATTATGAGGACATCATGGTGACCTTACAGCGCAAGTTTGGTGGCGAGCATAAGCGAGAACTGTACAGGATGGAGTTACGGGGCAGAGTGCAAAAACCGAATGAGACGCTCCAAGATTTTGCCATGGAAATCGAACGTCTGGTCCAACTGACTTACCCAGGTGAAAATCATCCGTTTCTAGATCAGTTCAAGATTGAAGCATTTGTGAATGGTATTCGAGATCCAGATGTTAAATTTGCGGTATGCGCCATGCAGAAATCATCTTTTGCTGAAACCATCTCATATGCGCTAGCCCAGGAGACCGCTAAAGTAATTTCAAAACCACAAGCCTTCAAGGTGCGACGTCTTGAGGCTGATGTTCAAAATGACGCCCAAATGTCAAGGAGTGACATAGAAGAATTCGTCAAGCGAATAATGGAGGAACAAAGGAACAGATCACGCTCAAAGTGCTTCAACTGTGGCAAGGCCGGCCATTTTCAACGGAACTGTAAAGCTCCAAAGAAAAGATCAAGATCTGTTTCGCCACCAAGGGAGAACAAACGGACGAATAACCCCAAATCTCAAGAGACACCGTTAAACTAAAACGAGCTAGCACTGAGGGGCAAGAGCTAGCTCCTACAACCGCTGGCCCCACAATCTCCATTTCCATAATACAACAGCAGAATAGCAACCTTACAGCTCGTGGACTCCGTAACGGAAGGAAGCAGATTCTCACCATAGACACAGGTGCGTCGCAGTCCATAATTAGGCCCGATTTGGTAAAAGGATCAGTGGAACCATTAAGCGACGTTCGACTGCGCACTGCTACTGGGGAATCAGCCACCGTCTATGGAAGAGCCAAGGTTCGACTGACTATCGCCAACACTAGCGCCGATCATGTATTTGTTGTCGCCGACATAGTGGACGAAGTGATCATCGGTGCAGACTTCATGATAGCCCACGGTATCAATCTGCACATGGGTCAACAAGTTATGATCTGGCGCAACGTCGAGATACCTTTGGATGTTGGATATGAAAGCAAGACCACAGTAAGGAGGCTATTTACCGTCGGACGCCAGAAATTACCACCCCAGTCGGAAACCTTAGTATGGGCGCGTGTGGAAGAAGATTGTGAGGATAACCGGTTGTGGGTAGTAGAACCTAAAGAACTTAAACATGACATTATAACAGCTAAAGCCCTCGTGAAAACCTGCGACGATGGACGAGTTCCGGTGAGAGTACTTAACCTATCCAACAATGAGAAGATCATTAACAAAAATTTTGAAATAGGTCAATGCGAGCCAGCAGAAGCAATAATTAACTGTGCCAAAAATTCAGGATGCCCAAAAATGACAGCCAAGGAGCGCGAACTACTTGCAGAAGAAGAGGAAAAGTGAATGAAAGGACTGACATCGCCTGAAAGAAACAAGGCAAAGGAGTTGCTAAGAGCACATGCATCCGTCTTCGCCCTAAGCAATAAAAGCCCAGGTAGAACAGCTGTAGTGAAACATGAAATAAATACCGGTGAAGCGAGACCTATAAAACAGGCACCCAGGAGTGTTCCCCTAGCGAAGCGGAACGAAGTTAAAGAACTTGTCAACGAAATGGAGCGGAATGGAGTCATTGAACCATCTTCGAGTCCGTGGAGCTCGCCAATAGTTCTAGTAAAGAAGAAAGACGGCAGCACCAGATTCTGCGTCGACTACAGAAAACTCAATGACGTCACCAAGAAAGACAGTTATCCGCTGCCAAGAATTGACGACACCTTAGACACGTTGTCTGGAACGAAATGGTTTTCTACCTTGGACTTGCAAAGCGGCTACTGGCAAGTAGAGATAGCCAATAAGGACAAAGAGAAAACCGCCTTTAGCGCTAGCAATGGTTTATGGCAGTTCAAGGTGATGCCATTTGGTCTCTGCAACGCCCCAGCTACTTTTGAGCGTTTAATGGAACGAGTGCTAAAGGGTCTCAATTGGAAGACATGCTTGGTGTATCTAGACGACATAATCGTTATGGGGAAGACTTTTGAGGAACATCTTAAAAATCTGGATGAAGTATTTAGTCGCATAACAGCAGCTGGGCTGAAGTTAAGCATAAAGAAATGTGCTCTGTTTCAGAAGGAGGTCAAATACTTGGGGCATCGGGTAACAGCAGAGGGCATCTCCACTAACGAGGACAAAATACGGGCAGTAAGGGACTGGCCTCGACCACGAAATCTTCACGAGCTGCGTAGCTTCCTGGGGCTTTGCACATACTACAGGAGATTCGTGCCAAACTTCGCTCAGGTAGCTGCTAGCTTGCACGAGCTAACCAAAAAGTCGCGATCATACCACTGGAGTGAGGCAACGGAAGATGCGTTCCAGAGGCTCAAGAAACTCTTGTGCACAGCACCTGTCCTTGCCTATCCAATCGCTGGACAGAAGTTCATAATTGATACGGACGCCAGTGGCTATGGAATAGGAGGAGTACTTTCTCAAGTAGTTGATGGGGTAGAAAGAGTCATTGGCTACTACAGCAGGGTACTCTCCAAGCCCGAAAGAAATTATTGTGTTACCCGGCGGGAGCTTCTGGCAGTGTTGGAGTGCGTCAAGCATTACCACAAATACTTGTACGGTCAACACTTCACCTTAAGAACAGACCACTCCGCACTACGTTGGCTGCTGCAGTTCAAGAACCCAGAAGGTCAGTTGGCACGATGGATTGAACGCCTGCAGAGCTATGACTTCAGCATCGAGCATCGAAAAGGTGGGAAACACAATAACGCAGATGCCCTTTCAAGACGGCCTTGTAACATAGAATGCAAACATTGTACTAAAGCCGATAAAGAGGAAAGCGTGGTTGATGTGCGACTTACCCGTATTGGCTCAGACGAGGACTGGTCGAAGGCTCAGAAAGATGACCCGATTCTGGCGAAGATTATATCGGCTAAGGAATGCAACAGAAAACCAACCCGAAATGAGACATCAGCTGAAAGCCCACTTGCGAAATCATACTGGGTTCAGTGGAATAGCCTAAAACTGGTAGAGGGCTGCTTATATCGATCTTGGGACCGACCTAATAGTCGTGCCCACTTCCAAGATAAATGAGGTGTTGAAGCAGTTCCATAATGGTCCCAGCGGCGGCCATCTGGGCATTACAAAAACCCTGGAAAAGATAAAGCAACGATTTTACTGGGTGGGATGTCAGCAATCTGTAACCGATTGGATAGCCAATTGCGAGCAGTGCATTGCCGCCAAGGGTCCAACGAGAAGAAGTCGTGGCAAACTTAAGCTGTACAACGCAGGTGCCCCTTTCGAGCGGATAGCCATCGATGTTGCTGGTCCATTCCCTGTCAGTGAGGCTGGAAACCGGTATGTCCTAGTTGTAATGGACTATTTCAGTAAATGGCCCGAAGTGTATGCCATCCCAAACCAGGAGTCGAAAACGGTTGTAGATGCCTTTGTAAATAATTGGGTGTGCCGATACGGGGTTCCAATAGAGCTCCATTCTGACCAGGGCCGAAATTTCGAATCGGCCATATTCAAGGAAATGTGTGAATTGTATGGCATCAAAAAGACAAGAACGACACCGCTTCATCCACAATCTGATGGCATGGTCGATCAGAAAAGTGGTTAGCACACACCAAAGGGATTGGGATGTGCACATACCAAAATTACTACTGGCTTACCGGTCGGCCGTCCATGATTCCACCTCACGTACTCCGGCGAAAATCTTATTTGGAGCAGAATTAAGACTGCCAGCGGGTTTGGAATTTGGGGCCAAACCCGGACCGTCCTGCGAAGACAATGGAAATACTCCCCAGGCACAGGAAGACCTGCATGAGCTCCATGAATTTGTACGCAACCGTATTAAAATGAGAGGTGATAAGATGAAAGCCAGATATGATCGAGCAGCAAATACGGAGGGATTCACTGAAGGGCAAATGGTTCTACTATTCAACCCACAACGAAAGAAAGGACTATCCCCTAAATTGCAAACGCACTGGGAGGGACCTTACAAGGTGATCAAGAGACTGAACGACGTTGTCTACCGGATGCAGAGATACCACAATCCGAGGTCTAAAATGAAAGTGGTACACCTAGAGCGACTAGCCAAGTATGGCAACGGCGATATTGAGCCTATTCGGGACGAAAAGGCTTAAGTGGGCGGCAGTGTTGCGAAAACTAAATAGATGAATAATCCTTCAGAGAGAGAGAGAGAGAGTCGCGTATTTGGAAAGTGTGACGTAGATTAAAGAGACCGAAAAGAATGTTCTAGGTCTGACCAGTACCTTCCAGCCAGACGTCGAATGAACTAGACAATTCCCCTTTGATGTATGCCGCTACGATATATAAAGAGGGCCTGCTGGGAGCGAGGCAGTTTTATTCTCTCCTGTCTTGATGTTCACATCAGTGCTACAGTGCGACTTAGTACAGTGCGGTAAAGTGTTTTTATAAGAAGAACAGTGTTGTGCCGTGACTGTAAGTAACAGTTTAGTGCCGTGTTTAAGACAGTGCAGTGCCGCGAAGTAGAAGACAGTGCAGTGCCGCGAAGTAAAGGACAGTGCAGTGCCGTCTTTCTGTGAATTTCAGTGAATTATTGGACTGTGACTCATTGAAGAACAGTAACGCTATCAGTGTATACTGTGAGTAGTAATTAAGAATAATCACCAAGTTTATTGTGCATTGTGAAATAAATTTTGCAGTGATAAAAACTGTGAAACTTGCGAGTATTTAATTTTGCAATCCAAAAGAACTCTTATTAAAAACGTTTATTACTGGTTTTGGTAATAAAAACGTAACAATATATTTGTCTGTTACCGCAATTTTTATTTAATCGATACCAAACTCGATATGTAAGCGTTGAATGTAGAACCAAAGGTCAAGTTTGTTAACAGCTGAAATCCAAATGCTGGGAGGAGGAATTTCGAAAATTCTAAATATCTTCGTTATTATCGAAAAATGTTATATAATTAATCTTATTACAGTTTTAATGCACTACAAATGTTGTTATATACATATTTCCTCTATCATGAATATTAACTGAGTTATTTGCATTAATTAGTTTTCAGCCTTCAGTAAACCCCCACTCCTACTAATATCATATTCTCAATATGTTATATCGTCAAACCTATTATTCTAAGAGAAAATAAGAAATATTGTTTTCATTGAACTTATACTGTGTGAGATACATGCAAATACGTTGTGTGTGACTTCATCATTTATATATAGATATATATATAGATATATATATTAACGTCCACTTTTTGCAACTAAGGCTAATTGGGACGGGTTATCTACTGGTCACCACCTATTTCTAGTCAGGGTGGGACTAAGGATTTTATTTAATAATAATTTAACTCCGTCTCCAAATAAACTCCTTTGCCCAGGTGGGAATTGAACTCGACATCGTTTAAGATTGCCTCGTAAATGTTTATTTTATCTATACCATACTTAATATTCAGTCGTTTCAATCGATACTAAATATCGTATTTGTTATTGGCTGGAATCAGACCTGAAATAGGAGGGACTTATCTTTCTAGGGAAGCTGAGAGGTAGAGGAACGAACTAATCTGGATGTATACAGTACATATTCCATTAAATGCTCAAAAGGAGCTGGGCCGTTGCGAAGCCCAAATGGCGTCAGCCTGAACTGCCAAAACCATCGTTCGCGCTAAAGGCAGTTTTCTGTTTGTCCTTACCTGCTATCTCTCCTTCCGCTTTGCAAGTCCAAGGTAGAAAACCATTTCGTTTCGGCTAATTTGTATGGTTGGTGGCGATCTAAGGCATCGTCAATTGTGGCCAGCGGATAACTGTCTTTCTTGGTGACGCCATTGAGGTATGTAGTCAACGCAGAATCTGGTGCTAAACACCAGAAACTGGTAAGTAGTGTGAAACGCCTTTGCATACCCCGGCCGAAAATCATTTTTGCTGGTATACGTTTCGTGCTCTTCTGTGGTGTTGTGCGGTAAGTAAGGACAAAACTCGGCTAACCGTATGTGTTAGGTGTGTCGGACGAAAGAAGTCAAGGCCTGTTAAACTTAATCAAATATATTCATAAAAATAACATATGAAAAAGCTATTTACAAAAATATTCATGGCCACGCTTCATACTCCCATTGTCAGTTTATATTAAAGCACATAATAACCAACGACGTGATACACAACCCGAAAGCCGTATTTAGACTGTTCTTAACCTCGCTAATACATAGCGACTACTCTATAGCAACGTATAGCAACGAGATACTCGCGAACACATGACATCAGGTTCTCGAGTACCTCGCCGCTCCTTTCAATGATTGCGTCGAGGAAGCGAACCGGAGGCTTGACCAAACGCCCTCGCTGGGTCACTTGGAATGGCAGAGAATGGTCATCTTCCTTGGCGGAGCCTTTGGAAGGTCTAGCTGGCGGTGGTGTTGCTGCTAAGGCTAGTGGCTGCTGGAACTAAAGTCTTGTTCCTGGCGGAAACCCTATTTCAGCCTGTCAATTGTTACGGTTCTGGGTCCTGAAGGCAACTGGATATCGCAAGTTCTGGAACATTTCTTTAAAACCTTTTAAGGCCCAGTATAAGGCGGTGTGAGTGGGCGCTGTACAGTTTCATCTCTCAGGAATACATGAGCGGCTGTGTGCAGGTCGTTGTGGACAAACGTCTTTGCATTGGATTTTCGATGAGTTGCTGGTCTAAGTAGCTCCAACTGCTCTCTAAGTCGATGGACAATATCTTCATTGCTGACTCGCTGCTTGGATGTATCCAACAGTTCCCCAGGCAGTCGAAGGGATTCACCATAAACCATCTCTGCGGGGCTCATGTTGTAATCGTGGATTGCTGTACGTAGTCCCAGCAGTACCATGGACAAATGAGATATCCAATTGTTGCTGCCGAGGTGGGCTGTGAGAGCAGTTTTCAGCGTGCGATGCCAACTCTCGACACATCCATTAGGTTGCGAATGGTATGCAGTTGCCCTGCAGCGCTGGATACCCAAAGTCTTGGGGAGCTGGTGGAACAGGTAAGACTCAAACTGTTGCCCTTGATTCGTCGTAATGCGCCCAGGAACACCGAAAAGTGCGATCTAGAGATGTCATCACCTGGCTGTGCTTCTGACCACCTGCTGAACCTCTCTATCATTGTAAGACAGTACCAGCTGAACTGGGCAGTGAGCCAATGATATCGATGTGAGCATGCTCAAATCTGCATGTGTCGATGCGCCTTCGCCTTCTGGTAGACAGTGCAGGCTCTTGACCACTTGCTGATTTCCGCGTTCTGGTTCGGCCAAAAACACCGCTTCGCGATGTGTCGGTGCGATCCACGGGTACCGGAGTGGTTGAAGGTGTAAAGTGATTTAAATATGACGAATCGCATGCCTTCGGGAACATACGGGTGAACGGAGGTCGTAGACGTCTCGCAAAGGAGGCGACGAGAGATATGCGGGAACTGCATCCTTTTGAGCTGTAGACGAGGGTTCTTCAGCAAGCCAGGTATTGAGTCGCCACCGCTCTGGGCTTCCGCTAGGCTTCCATCCCATCAGGGCTTCTGATTTCCTCCACTCTTGAAAAGGCATCAGCCACATCACTCTCTGTGCCTGCAACATAATGGACACCGGTGGTAAATTGGCTAATAAAATTTACCAACGGAATCCGTATGGGGTTTCTGGCTTCTGTTGAAGAGTGTAGAGAAGTGGTTTGTGGTCTGTCCAGATAGTGAAATGACGACCCTCCACCTGAGAACGAAAGTGTCGGACGGCTTGATCTATGGCCAAGTTGAATAGTTCCGTTGCGTCCAAGTCAATGTCCTAGAGGAAAGTCCAAGAGCTCCGCTCCTGGAATCGGGTGAGCTATGAGAACTGCGTTCCTGGGGGCTTCCGTGCAATCTTCAAAAGCCTTGATGGCATCCTCGGTCCAAGAGATGGGGGATTTGTCATTTTTCTTGGCCCCGTAAAAAAAATTGTTCAAGGGTGCTTGAATGGCAGCAGAGTGAGGAAAGCAACACCGATACAAATTAATCATCCCCAGGAATCGTCGTAGGTCCTTCACAGAAGTAGGGCGAGGGTATGTAATATCGGATTCGACCTTCTCCGGAAACGCAGTGATGCCTTGGGGAATGGCCTTGTGGCCCAAAAACTCTATCTCCGTAGCTGCAAAGACATATGTGGAGAGATTAAAGGTCAAACAGTGTTCCTGAAGACGACGAAAATTCGTCCAGATGTCTCTTGTGCTCTTCCTCGTCCGCCGATCCGATGCAGATGTCATCAACGAAAGGAAAGACGAAGTCGAGACCACGGAGGACAGAATCCAGGAATCTCTGGAAGGTCTGAGCAGCGTTCCGCAGGCCAAAGCACATCCTCACGTACTCATACACGCCAAATGGGGTGATAACAGCTGTCTCCTCTATATCTTCCCCAGCTATGGGAATTTGAAAGTAGGCCCTCCACAAATTTAATTTAATAAAGATCTGCTATCCATGGGGGTGAACATTGAAATCGGCAATGTTCGGAACAGCTCATCGATCGGGCACTGTCTTGGCATTCTGCTGTCTATAATCGCCGCAAGGGTGGAGCGCACTTGACCAAAGGTTGCTGGATGGACGTATGATACCCCCCTCCACCATCTGTTCGAATTCGCGTGCCTTCTCGGTGAGATGGGCTGGGAGGCTTCAACACTGCCACCTCACAAACTTTAGATTCACTAACCTCCGTGATACGGTCGGCCATGTTGCTGAGCTTTACGAGGTCTTGTTACTATGCAGCTTCAACTGCTGCCTGCATAGCATTGGGTAATCCCTTGAGCCAAATAGATTTAAGGAGCTCGTCCGTTACCATGGTGCCACCAAGTGTCTAGAGTTCACGCAGAGTGCGATGGTCGGCGGTCGCCTAGTCACTGGTCTTCGATGTGTTTTCTAATACGTGGATTATCTGACTCCCCAAACCTCTTAATGACCCTTGACTTCAGGGTCTCATGTGGGTTTTCGTCAGGGGGGTTACGGACGAGGTCAATAACATCACGTATAACCTCCCTACCAAGCTGCGAGACTACCAGGCGGAATTATTTTAGAGAATTACTGGCATTTTATAACTTGAAAACAGTATCAGACTGGAGAAAAAATGTTTCGGAATTACTTTTAAAATCATTTGGCAGCGACCGAAGAAGCTGCTTCCACAGACTGGAGGCTGTGAGCAGGAGTCTTGGTCTCATCACCTTCCACCTTCTGGTGAATAAGTCAAATAAATTCCTTCATTACATATTTAAAATGGCGTACTCACATGTAATACGTAGATATCACGTGGTTTCACCAATGCGGTAGGTGTGTGGGACGAAAGAAGTCAAGGCCTGTTTAACATTCAAGAATATTCACATAAATAACATATAAAAAAGCTATTTACAAAAATATTCACGACCTCACTTCATACTCCTATTGTCAGTTTATAGAAAAACGCACTATAACCAACAACGTGGTACTCAACCCGAGTGCCGTACTTAAGACTATTCTTAACCTTGCTAATAAGCGACTTCTTTGTAGCAACGAGATACTCGCGAACACGACAATTCAAAAACTAACTGTCAAGGTTATTTATCAGGTTCACGAGTACCTCGCCGCTACACGTGCTATCTGACTACCTTCAGATTTGGAACCAGAAAAGCGTTCTTTGAACGTTCTAACGGCTCGTTCTGCCAACCGTTGATTTTGGGGTGGGGGGATGTTAACACGTGTCGGATATTGTTATGCTCACAGAATTGGCGAAACATGGTAGATGTAAACTTTGAACCGTTGGCTAAGACAACAATTTTCGGAAACCCAAAATGAGTATATTCCCCTTAATGCTTCAACGTTTTTTTCCTTGGTTATAGTGTTAATTGGTAAGATTTCAAGTCATTTAGTTGTTGCGTCAATCACCAATAGCCACTTCCCTTCGAAGGGTTCTACGAAATTTACATCGGCCTTGAAGAATGTTCCGATGATATCGCCCAAGAATAGAGTGGTAGATCCGGATCTAGGGGTCTTCCCTTCTGACAAAATTTGCAAGTATTTACAAACTCATCTATATGTTGGTCAACTTTCGACTACCAGATGTGAAATCTAGTTAGTGATCTCATTGTCGCGATTCTTCATGGAACATGTAGACACCCTTTTGGTAAACTTTGAGGGATCACGATTCGTCCATTCCACATGAGAGTCTGATCTTCATAGGAGTGTCCCTTGCGTCGTTCGTAGAATTTCAAAAACTTCGAATACAACGCCTTTTTGTTTGGCAAACCCCGTGCGATGTAGGATATGCACCGTGACAGAGCCTTAATTCCTTTCTTGTAAAATATAAGTCTTTCAATTTCATTTGTGCAATGCGTTTCCCATACTCCTGTCGATCTTCCTCTGATTCACACACTGGAAGTCGTGATAAAATATCAGCAAGTACATTTACTTCTCCTTTCATATATTCAACAGAATATTGATAATTTCTAAATGTTATAGACCATCTTATCAGACGA
This sequence comes from Riptortus pedestris, assembly GCA_019009955.1. NCBI lineage: Eukaryota > Metazoa > Arthropoda > Insecta > Hemiptera > Alydidae > Riptortus > Riptortus pedestris. The sequence goes on from CM032231.1 coordinate 24,354,837, forward strand.
TTGCTGATTTCTTTCACCAAAAACATACGCACAGTCTTCACCAAAAATCCTTATTAGTGGTTTGTGGTCAGTCCGAAGAATAAACTTATGACCAAAGAGGTAATGATGAAATTTTGTCAGTCCATAGAGAGCTCCAAGAGCTTCTTTGTCTATAACAGAATACTTCTACTTCCTTCCAGTGACTTTCCGAGAGGGGTACGTAATTGGTCTCCCCAATCCATCGGGCATCTGTGGCATAATGCCGCTCCTAACCCCTTTATACTGGCGTCTGTCGACAAGATCGTCGGTAACTCAGGATTGAAATGCACAAGAGTACAAGAGGACGAGGATAAAATACTCTAACCGCTGGAATAAATCAGCGTGTCCTGATCAGAATAATTCCAACGATAGCTATCTTTAAAAATCTGTACAGAGGAGCACAGATGCTCTGCATGTTTGGTATGAACATTTAGTTTATTGAACCTAGAAACGCCCTAAGATCTTTAATATTTCTAGGTTGAGGCATATCGCAAATAGCTTGAAGGCGATCTATTATCTGATGTACCGTCAATTTTGACATCCGTCAATTTTGTGCCCGAGGTATACCACAAAATCCTTTAAAAAACGGCATTTCCCTTACTCAGAAGTATCCCACATGACCTCAACCTTTAGAAAACTAGTCCTAATCTAGTATGGTGTTCATAGGTTGAGCTGCCACTTACTATAATATCGTCTAGTAGACACCATCAATTCCTCCAAGGATTTGGTCCATCATTTCCTGGACTTAGCTGAAGCTACATTTAATCCGAATGGCATTCTCCAAAAACGGAAATATTCAATGTCTTTGACTATTACTAAATATTTTCTGGAATTCTCATCCACCATGATCTGTGAATATTCATCTTTTAAATCCTTCACCAATTATCCCATCTAGTGTGATATGTAATTCCTCAGGAACCTTATTGACTATGGAACGTTCAAATTTGTCCCTCAAAGTGTTAAGGGTAGAACTTTCATTTCCCCAAAAGCGTCCACCTGGACAGAGGTGTTACTATGAGTCGATGGGTAAACCTGTGTATGCGACCAGGCTTGGTGTTTCCCTTGACGTTGGACTACCCAGTAATAATTATCATAGCCGCGCCCTGATCGAATAACATTTCGACAGGTTTGTTGTTAACGCGTACCTTGAGCATTACCTGTGTTCCAGATACAAGACCCCGGGCAACTGCTTCCTAGTTTGACTACCTTGCCACCAGAAGAACACTGTTAGGTCTTTCTTACTTGTCTTGCACCATAAATGTTACTAAGTTTGATTTTTGGTTTAAATTTCCGTGAAATGTGCCCAACCTTCCCACATACTTTTCCGTTAGCTACGCAACACTGGCTTCCCCATGAATCACAGTTCGGCCGATACTAGTTGTCCCAGAATTTTTTCCTTTCCGTTCATAAAATCTCTGATTAAGAGCACACTCATCCCTGATCACTTTGACATTCTAGTTGCTTTTGTACTACATCAGCCCTTTGTAAATTTAAAATAGAAGATTCTACTTCCGCCAGACTGCTATCTACTACTGGATGTAACCGCAACAATTCCTTTTGCCTCACAGAATTATTAATACCTCATATCGACTGGTCCCTTAATCTTTCATTTAGAGATGCTCCAAAACTCACAGAAACCAGGCAGAGCACGTAATGAGTTCAAAAAGTGAGACTCATCATCCTACCTTATGCATGTCGAGAACGCTACTCGTTGTCTTTGGGGACTTTACTTTCTCCCGAAAAAACTACTCAATACCGCTTATATATCAGAGTTCTTGTGGGCGGTAGTGATTAGCTATTACCTTGAAAGATGCTGCTCCAAGGCATCAATTTGGAAATTAAATATTCCCTAATTTCGTGTTTCTCCCTTGTAACTCTCCTTCCAGAGTTTAGATTTCGTCATTCCGCAGCACCAATGTAAGTTATTGAGAATATTGTTATATATAACAAAACACATGTGACTTAATACATCGTGTTATACTCTTAGGTTATATAACAAAATCGCATGCAACAGCTCTAAGGGTGGTGGCGCTTTTCGGAAATCGCCTAAGTGCAAAGCCTCTATAAAGACGGAGTGAATTACATGCTGCCTCGTAAATACTTACATTTTGTTATATTTCTCCAAATAAATAAATAAAAAAATAATTGTAATAGATCACAGTTTGATAGATTATTTCTCATGTTATGTTCAAATTGCCATTTTCTAATTATTTGCTTGTAATATTAACATTTGTATGTAACAAGTGACCTTTCTGTCTATCTTATGGTGAATTTTTATATCACATATGAAACCATAGTTATCTTCGAGTAAAATGCTTTTTATGACAGAGAAAAATACAGCCAAGCGTCTATTCTATACTCCGGAGCAATGAAAGTAAGGGGAAAACATATTACAAACATTGTATATTCATGGAATTTAAATAACTTATTAAGCGTTGACCTTAAGTTCCCTTACAGAAGTATTTCATTATTTCGTGTGGTACAAACCGCTTCAACACAAAGACACACCCACCCACGTGTGTGTGTGTGTGTGTACCTGACACAAAAGTGCAGCCTGGACCAAAGCAGCCTAGCGACTGAGGCTCTGTCTTCGGTGAGATGCTTGGACCTCGCCACTGACAACGGCGTTCTCCAAGGTGAATTTAATTGACTCTTGGCAACTATTTTCATAGAAAAGTAACTCATTCAAGTTGTCAGTAGGGGCACAAAAATTAACAGACATCTCGTCTACACACTGGGTCCAGAAATCAATACAATTATGGAACGGGATTTGTGCTGATAAAGGGAAAAGAGACTGAACACGGATACAGGCTTGAAAATAAAGCTTGATAGAAGGGAGACGGGTGGGAAGAATATTAATAAGAGGGAAGAAGCGACAAGGCTTCGACATTTCAGTGACGGTGCCCTAGAATCTCTCTTGGGAACAGAACCTCAATCGCAGGGTTGCTTTGGTACAGGTTACTCTGCTCTAATCAGGTACCGCCTACATCTCTTCTCTGTCAATATAGGGTTTTTCTTTTATCATTTTCTCTCTAGTTCTTCCGTTAGAAGCATTATCTATACATCTATATCTATATTAATGAATTTTAGGTATTCAAAATGTTTTTATATTTATTAGGAATGATTCTTTCAAGTTCCTATTTTCGTCATGATATAACTTTTTGATAAAAAAGGTTGACCACTTAGCTATTATACATAACCCTAAATGGACAATGGCCAAGTGGTCAACTTATAATAATCCTAAATGGTTTCAGATCGATTCAAATATTTCTATTCTCACATCTACTGATTTACTAACGGTATTTAGAAATTACTTGTAAAGAATTCATGAACTGTGAATTGTCATTGGCCACCAGTGGGTGGGAGGGGCATCATAAGTGGTAAGACTCAACTCAACTGGTTTATAAAATCTTTATAAGCTTAATAAAATTATTTATTTAGGTGTGGTCCCTATGTAATGAATAATAGTAAACACGTTAGATGGTAAAAAGGCAAACAATGGCATTCATTCTTCATATGAGAAACTTGGAAAAGGAAAAGACCCAGTGCCTATATATTGCCTTAATAAGAGAGACGGGTATTCTGCCAAAAGCTTCACAAAAGAACTTTCTGATATCTCCTTCAAGAATTGCTTTTGCCTTTGCCCACAATGGAAGGATATATGCTTGTTTGAAGCCTTGCAAACCATAAGCATGGAAGAACTGTCCTGTTCGGACGGGACTCCAGATATATAGATGAATAGCAACATTTATTCTCTGAAAGAAGACAAACACAGTCCTTGGTCGTCGTTACAAAGACTCTGAGACTTTATACTTCCAACTGGGACAACAACCCGAATAAAAGTCATCATAAAATTAATAAAGATAAACGCATAATATAATAATATATTTGAAGTAAACTGTTTATCGGGTAGTATTCAAATCGCAATTATCCAAAGAAAAACCAAAGAAGGCATGGTGTTATATCCGACTTTACCGGAGGTAAACTATTGACATTTATTTGCTGAATAACGGCTCATTTAACTACCAACTTTCAGAAAAAAATGTTATTGTTCAAATTTATTGTACAACACTTAACCAAGAGTCTTAAAATAATTACTTACATCATACGCAGGAAAATATTTTAACTACAGCCAAAATAAAAATGTTATTTATTTAAATCCACTTAACACTACTGTGGCAAATTGGGACAGGCCATCAACAGACTACTAACCTTTTCGAGCCAGAGTTGGACAGAGGATCTTATTTTATGAGTAAAAATTCGTATTGCCCAGGTGGGAATCCGTAATTTAACTTTTAGATATGCGATAACTATCAAACTTTGAATGAAACTGGAATCACAATTAGGATCTTGATAAAGAAAAAATAAGATGTTTTTTATATACAGCAAAATAAGATGGTTTTTATATATTATAAATATCATAAGGACTATTCTATTAATATGCTTTTTGGAGCAATATGTACAATTTTTAATTAAATCCTCAACATCTTAGAAGAATTGGGATTTTTAGATAGATGAAATGAAAAACTAGTAATTTCCGTAGATAAAGTTCTAATTTTTGAAAACATAATTTGTATTTTTATATTTGTTCCAATGGAAGGATAAATAAATCTCTCATTCCAAAAAGACTTCAAGATAATGTATTGTAGCTATCAATATTCAGATATAAGCAATCTTTAAATGAATACTTTCACCAACTATTACTAAAATGAGTTGGGGACCCCTCAATATAAGAATAGCTGGTTTCTGAATAAATGAAGACTCCAGACTGAGTCTATTGAGGTCTCCTTTGTTAAAGATCCTTTTACTATTTCTTCCATTTCTCTAATAAACTTATCTTTATTATTCGTTTTCCTACTTACTCTTGTTCTGAATATCTGCTTTCAAATTTGATTACTGAATTAATTTCAGGTCGTACTTTAGTACTATGCAATTTTGTAATTCCAGTTCTCAAGGTTACATACGTGTTTGATAGCATCTGCGCAACCTCCGAACATAAAATTTACTATGGACCAAGAGGAGGCAGGGGAAATAACCTTCATTGATCTGAACATTTATAAGAGTGGAGAGGGGGTTAAATTTTCTATTTATAGAAAGCCCACATGCACGCACATAAGTATAAAACAAATGTCTTTCCAACACCCCAGGGTAAAAGAAACCCCACTCATCTATCACATTGACAGGCTCCTATCTGTTCCAATGGACGAAGAAAATTATCAGAAAGAATTAAGCTATATATACCACTTACGAGAACGGAATAGCCACAGTCGGGATTTTATCGGGAAGATATATGACAACAGAGTTTGTGAAAAATTGCTGTGAGAGACTTTTAGGGATGGTGGGGAAGAGGCTAAATCCTGGGGAATATTGCCATATTTAGGTCGGGTATCTGAGATCCTGGGTAGAATACTAAATAGGCAGGACATTAGAACAGCCTACAGAAAGGGGGCATCACTGCAGACTCCTCTAGGAGCCAGATCAGGTCTGCTGAAATGTGGGATGTGTGAGGCCAGCTACATAGGGAGGGCAGAGAGGAAGTTACGAACCACCAAGCTGGGGACCACCAGATAAAATTAATTCACAGCGACGTAAGGTTATCTGATGTACATGGTTGAGGGTATTGAGATAAAACTCTAGAAAGCCAGAAATAAAGTCAACATAAATATGCAGACGGACACAAATGCTTCTCTCATGTCCAGACTTGTACCTGCCCCCTCCCTAGCGGCTTGGACCGATCCCCTTGCCCTTAGTGCTGCGGCAGAGTTTAGCCCGGTAGCAACTCTATAGGCACCTCCTACGCTCTCACGGTAATTTGGCTTATGTTATTTTAATGCTTAATAGTAAATAAGACATTATTCATTTATTATATTTTAATTATAACAATGTTTGTAAATATATGTGTTATTGTTATAAATTTTATAATGTTATTGACTGTTTTGTTGCATGACCAATTATTTAAAAAAATATTTTTTAGACTCCTTAATTATGGTGTTTTATGGTTTGTAGCTCTGAGGATGGGAATTTAATTCGCGAAAGCGCATTTATTTAAGAAATAAATTGTGAGGAGCCACAAAAATGTGTTTCTGATTAACCTGAATCATCTTTCTATTAAATTTCATTTCTTATTTAATGGTTAATATTAATTTGATTAAGTGGTTTTGCAAGTTTTTTTATTTAGTTTTAATATTGGTTGGTAGACTTATATCAATAAAAGCAATTATAGAAGCCTCGAATATATGAAGTCAACTGAAAATGTATATACAATATATATGGCGCATTCAGTACAAGTGCTGTTTGTTATTTTTACTAATTCAAATATTTTTATTTCTGCATAATTACGTAGATTAACTATTGTAAGAGACAATAAAATAATTTGGATTCAAACGGATTAGCGCGTCTATGGTTTCCGCGGTTTTTCTGATTTAGTAACCCAGAATATATATATTTATATATATATATATATTTGTCTGTTAACGCTCTAGCGGTCGCAATTTTTGTTTGATCGTTACGAAACTCGATATTTAACCGTTTTATGTAAAAAGACAGATCTAGTTCGTTAATGGCTGAAATCGGACCAGAGGGAGGGGAGTTTAGAGGGGGATTTTCGAAAATTCGAAATATCTCCGTTATTATGCATTGGATCAAAAAATTGTATAGAACCAATCTTATTGCAAATTAAATTTACTATAAATATTGTTACATACATACATACATTTATTCTCTATCTTGAATATTAACCGAGATATTTGCATTTTTATGAAGTCTCTGGGACATGTGGTCGGGTATGGTTCGGATTAGTTCGGCCGTTTCCGTAACTGTTCGGCTCTGGTGGAAGCTTCTTCTAACCTTACCTGTCGTTTCTAACCTTACCTTACCTTCGTTACTTTGTGAGATTTATGCAAATACGTTCTGTTCATCCGCCCCCCCCCCTTCATTAGTTCTTGGACTACTAAAATTTGAGATATTAAACTATAAATTATTCTTACAATTCAGAAGCCGTTTCAGTTGGGAATTTATTAAAATTAACTGAAAGATTTCTCATTACCGTTTGTATTTACTCACGGTGGTGTTGTGTTACCAGTATGCAGATTTCTCTATTGTAAAACTTCACATGGGAAATCTGCTTAGTTTACGCAGCCCCTGCGTGACGGACTTTTTTTAGGTACAATTGGTGCTGAGGTAAAACAATTTTATTATAATATTTAATTGTTTTTAAATGTATTTAAGTGTCCATTTCTGTCGTTATGAGAGCTCACACAAGCATATTTTTTATGATTTTTTCCATTATTTATTATTATTTTTTCTTCATTTTCATTTAGCCACCAGTGTGTTATTTATATTTTTATTAATTTTTTTTTCCATGCATTTGTTCCCTGGAGAAACCATTTTGAATCACTCATTTTCACTTTACACTTGGGAAGGTATACATCCCGATACCTCACACCTACCACATGGTCTTCAGTTTCTTAACATCATTAATATTTCTATAAATATAATTTAATTCAATTAAACCGTGATACGACCGTGATGAAACACTCCATGTGATATTTTCTTTCCTTTTTTTTCTGGTTTTGGCCACGCAGGTAATATTCAACAAGATATTTCACGCTTTAATTTAGTTAATATAAAAAGATTAAATGTTGGCAATACTGTATTTGATTACTTAAGCCACCCTAACTCAACGAAAACCACAGAAAAAATATCACTTGAAGATACAATTAAATCCTTTCATAATTGATTAATTCTGACTTGTCAATAAGAAAAACATTTAGATATTGGTTTTCCTTATTGAGAATGGTAGTAAAATAAATATTCCCAGTTAAAAACGAAAATTAAAACATATTTCTGCCTAAAGGATACTTCGAAATCTGACATGAGTATTAAGGAAAATATTTAAATCTATAGAGATAAAAATTGTTAAGGTTTGTCTGATTTTCTATTTAAATTCGGCGAAGAGAATTTTTTTACGTTTCAGACTATTCTAAGAGCAAAGACATCAAAATGAAAATCTTGCCTGGCTGCCTGCCCGTTTGTTACTCAATCACTCAAAACCGACACTGGAGATTTTTATGGACTTTTATATTTGTGAATTAACTATCCTTAGTTATAACGTAGGCTATATGTGAATTCGAATTCTCAAGTAGGAAGAGGAACACCAACATGAAATCACATTTGTTAATATTAAACAATATTTAAACAAATATAAATTGGAAAAATTGTTTAGAATAGGATATTCACTGATAGCTTCACTGTTCTTCAGATTACACAGTCCAATAATTCACTCACGATCACTGAAGTTCACAAAAACACGGCACTGCACTGTCCTTTACTTCGCGAAGTTAACGGCACTGCATAATGTTACTTACAGAGTCACGGCACAGCACTGTTCTTCACATCAAAACACTATACCGCACTGCACTAAGTCTCACTGTAGCACTGAACGCGCTGATGATCATTTGAAGACAGCTGAGAGCAAACTAACTATCGGCCGCGTTACACATGCTTATATAGAGGGGCGGCAACAGCAAAGGACGCTCTCTGGAACGTACTGGACTCTTTAGTCTTTAGCCAATAGTGCTTCCTCGGTCGGCTACTTTCATCTCCTTCGTACTTCGCAAATACGTGACTATTGCTGTTTAATTTTTCATGTATTTGATTTTCGCAACAATATTTGGTATTTAGGCTTCAAATAAGTGCTTCATATAATATGAAATAACAGCCTATTGTTAATATGACTTGAGTCGGAGTTGGGGTTTACTGAAGGATGAAAACAAATAAATCAAAATATCTCGGTTAATAATAAATATAGTGAAAAAAGGAGCATTACATTTGCAATAAGATTGGTTCTATACAATTTTTCTACCCAACACATAATAACGGAGATATTTCAATTTTAGAAATTCACCCCCTCTAAACCCCACCTCCCACTGGTTCGATTTTAGCCTTTAAGGAACTCGCCTTTAGTTTTACATGAAACGCTTATATATCAAGTTTGGTTACTATTAAATAAGAATTGGGACCGCTAGAGCGGTAACAGAAATATATTTGCAACACTTAATGAAAATATATCCATTTCATTTTGTGTTGTTGTTAGGAAATTTTTACAAAATATTTATTTATTAAGAAAGGTAAATAAATGCAATTGGACATTCTATGAGTGTGGAGATTTGCTGGGACGGGGTTACCCTTGTTAGCTGCTGGAATTAATGGTCAGAAATGGTCATTTGAAGGGCACGTACTCTGTTTGGAAATTGTCTTAGAGAGCCCGATGAAATAGAGCAATCTAGTGGCTGAATGGAGAGGCAGCGGCGGAGACAACCAAATTAAAAAGCGATTACTCCAGTGGAAGAGTGACAGGAAAGGTGAGCCAGCCCTGATAACGATGCCTCTTATCAGTAGTTGAGTAGTGGTGATTGAGCTGTAAACTGGATGTAGGCGTGGCTAGCCACAGGAGGCGTGGCCGGATCGTTGTTTTAGTTTTGGAAATTTCCGACAGAGTGTGGAAGGAGAGGCGCAGCGGATAGTGGGACGGAGCTCAGTAAGCGACTGGCACAGGTGGAAGCAGGATGGCCTCAGTTCAAGGAATTCTCAGCTACGAGCGATCAGATGACGAGGACTTCTACAAGATCCTCGGCTGCGATCAGAACTCTTCCGTGAGTAATTCAAATTTGAAAATAATTTTCATTTCATAAAAAGACCTCATATTATTTCTTAAAACGGTATCAAATTGAAAAAAAAATCGGCTCTACCTGTGTTGACAGATAGTGGAAACCTGTGTCAATTTGTTTACTAATTCTTCTGGTCAAGGCATTCACGGATATTAATGTTCTTTGAATATCTTATAGTGAAAAAGTAGTAAGCAAATAAAGAAAGTAAAATGAAAATGAATTCAAGTGTTAGATATGACTCAACCTAACACATCTTAAGATATGAGTTTCGTAACTTATTTTAGTCATTCCTCAAAGCAGGTGCAATCTGTTGATAAAGGGGTCATAAATTTGTATACTTAGATAAATAGGAAATATGAATTGGATAAAACATTTGCATGTTACCATTTTCTTTTATTTATTAAGTGATATGTGATAAGGCATGAAGCAGGTTCCAGACTACAACGTCAATAGTTAAACTTCAATTTTTCATATTCCATGAAGAATCAATGTAATATATAAATTTTAAAATACCAAAAATCTATCTTATCCCTCCCAGGGTTGTAACCTGTAAATAATCCGTCCTTAATTATTTTTTTGTAAAATGTATTTATTTGTTTTAATTTTGCACAAGTTTGTCACTATTCTTTCATTTCTGACTGGTTAGTGAAATTAAAAAACAGAGTAGAATGACACCCAAAAACAGTTGCGCAATCTTTATGTGAGTATCTTTATTGCTTTGTGTTCATGTTGTATATGTTTGAATTTCTATTAAGTTTAATTAAATGCTTAGGACCAAATTTCCAAAATGCAAAATTTGAATTTAAATTTTCTAAAAATAAATAAAAAAAGTTATTCTTGAGTTTGGAAAAGCTCTACATAATTCTGTTCAGTTTTATTTTGCCAAGCATTATAGAATTTGTTGTCCTTGCGCTAAATTAAAAAGAATATAATTTACATAAAATTAACTGTATGTATAGAGTTTCAGCCTTCAACTTATGCGTTCAAAATATAAATTATGCTTATTAATTTAGTTTAAATACAATTTCTGTAAAAAAAGGAAGAAAAAAAATATTTTCATTGATGTATTTCATGAATAAAATCAGTGCTTATGTATTGAAGATGAAGAGCCCGAAGATTTCCAAACGCCTAAAACTTATCTACAAATATCTATTGTATGTCTAGGGCTTGCTTAAACTTTAAGCCACGCATACAATTAGTCTTTAAAAAGAGAGAAATAGAGAATAGAATTTGAAAACGAGAGATCTGTGTGCCGCTCCTGCACGCGATGACTTCACCTTAGTGTATGCAAAGTCACAGACTTTCGGCTTACTTCACGATTACTGATTGCCAATAAATATATTCACAATATAACTGATTCATTCTTTTATAGATAATTGATATAAAAGTACCTCAACAACATCTATTATCACCATCGTTCTTGGAATTGTGAAGGGAACATTTAGTTTGAGTTTGGCAAACAATTGGGAAAGCTAAAATAAATAGCCGACAAACAAACACAAATCACTTAAAATATGAGACATACCGATATAAACCCCGTTTCTAATGGCCTCCTATAAGCATATTGCACAGAGGCATCTGGTTATAAGCAAATCAATACTTTTCCTCCTATAAATAAAACTAAGTGAAGAATATTAATAAACATGTACAGGATTAGGCCAGACTTTTTATATTATCAGGGTTTGAATCATGAAAGCTGCACCCTACATCTTTTCCGTCTGCAAGGTTCTCACGACCCTTCATATTATCATGAGGTAATTGATAAACTATTAGTCGGAACTTCCAAGGAACTTTGGCTGAGAAAAACCTCAGAGTTGAAACATAAGGAGATGATTTCCTGAATAAAAAATGTGATGTATGAAAAAAACAAAAAGAAAACTAAAATCCGAAAGGATGCTGGATGAAAACTGAATAACGTTATTTGACATTCTCAATGGCCGCCACAAAAAGGGAGGCTTAAAAAAGGAGCCCATCACGCAGGGGCTGCGTTAACTAAGCAGATTTCCCGCGTGCGTCATGTATTTGCATTTACCTCAAAACGTCAAAGATCAATGAAAACAATATTTGGTATTTAGCTTAGAACAAAGAGGTCCCTGATATAAAAGCTAATTGTTAATATGACATGACTAGGAGTAGGGGTTCATTGAATGCTGAAAACTAAAAAATACAAATAACATATCTAGGTTAATAATCATGATAGCGAAAAAAATGTATAGATGATTACATTTCCAATAAGATTGGTCATATAAAACTTTTCGATCCGACGCATAATAACGGAGATTTTCGAAATTTCCACCTCTAACCCCCCCCCTTCCCATTTCAGTCATTAATGAACTCGATCCTTAGTTTTACATAAAACGTTTAAATATCTAGTTTGGTAACAATCAAACCAAAAATTGCGACCGCTAGAGCGTTAACACACACACACACACACACACACACACAGAATATATATATATATATATACCCACACATACATATAGTTTTGATCGATGGACATTTGAGGAAAGTTTTGAAAATAACGTCATGAGTTCGACCTCAATAGCAAATTACCATTAAGGGTAATCTGCTAAAAATAACTTGGTTAGCAAGATACGCTGCAAACAAAATTCTCATATAACATGGCATGGGGGATGTCCAGAAAAATAAATTTCCTCCACAGACTGTTACTATGTATTTTTATTTATTTATTCATGGACACCACATCGAAGGTGATTTGCCCTTTCAAACGAACAACAATTAACAATAACAAATAACGTAACAACAAGTAACAATAACAAATACCTTTACAACAAGTAACAATGGCAAATACCTTAACAACAAGTAACAATAACAAATACCATAACAACAAGTATCAATAACAAATAACTTAACAACAAGTAACAATAACAAATACCTTAACAATAACAAATACCTTAACAACAAGTAACAATAACAAATAACTTAACAACAAGTAACAATAACAAATACCTTAACAACAAGTAACAATAACAAATAACTTAACAACAAGTAACAATAACAAATACCTTAACAATAACAAATAACTTAACAACAAGTAACAATAACAAATACCTTTACAACAAGTAACAATGGCAAATACCTTAACAACAAGTAACAATAACAAATACCTTAACAACAAGTAACAATAACAAATAACTTAACAACAAGTAACAATAACAAATACCTTAACAATAACAAATACCTTAACAACTAGTAACAATAACAAATACCTTAACAACAAGTAACAATAACAAATAACTTAACAACAAGTAACAATAACAAATACCTTAACAACAAGTAACAATAACAAATACCTTAACAACAAGTAACAATAACAAATAACGTAACAACAAGTAACAATAACAAATACCTTTACAACAAGTAACAATGGCAAATACCTTAACAACAAGTAACAATAACAAATACCTTAAGAACAAGTAACAATAACAAATATCTTAACAATAACAAATAACTTAACAACAAGTAACAATAACAAATACCTTTACAACAAGTAACAATGGCAAATACCTTAACAACAAGTAACAATAACAAATACCTTAACAACAAGTAACAATAACAAATATCTTAACAATAACAAATAACTTAACAACAAGTAACAATAACAAATATCTTAACAATAACAAATAACTTAACAACAAGTAACAATAACAAATACCTTTACAACAAGTAACAATGGCAAATACCTTAACAACAAGTAACAATAACAAATACCTTAACAACAAGTAACAATAACAAATAACTTAACAACAAGTAACAATAACAAATAACTTAACAACAAGCCCACCCTGGCTAGAAAAGGGTGGTAACCTGTAGATAACCCGTCCCAATTAGCAAAGTGTGGAGTTGCAAAAAGTGGACGTTAATAAGTAATAATAATAATAATAACAATTAACAATAAAAAATACCTTAACAACAAGTAACTATAACAAATACCAACAAACATTTAGATGAGTCTGCGGACACAGAGGCCAAAAAAGCAGCTGGAAAATTTGATTATGTTACTATGAAGAGGACATATATAATCATTCTACTTGTTGCATTTTAGCCATGAAGAACCTTTTTGATTAGTTTTAAAAATCCAGCTCTATAAAGGCCTTACAGAAATTACTTCCGCGGAGCGTCGAGAAACATTTATACATTTACAAAGGTCAAATTGTAATGGCATTACGTCATTGAAATAAAAAAGGTGGCTTTTTGCAAGGTAATCAGCACCTCAAACATAACCTGAAGAGATTCCGTATATGATATATATGACGAAAAAGTTCAAATAACTCCATTATTATTTGATTTACACCACATCGTATAGAACTACTACTGTTCTAAAAACGTTTTACAAGATTCGTAAAATAACATCATCATTTGGTTTCGGCCATTATTACATGACATGCTGCTCCAGGGAAAGTCCACCGAACAAGTAATGTTTGACCTTCCTCCTTGTTGTTTAGTTCCTAATTTGATCACTAGACAACAGGTTAATGCAATATGACCACAGCCGCCTGTTACTGCAAACAGGAAACAATGGCAAGAGACACTAAAAGTTAATAATTATGATGTCAAGATGTATGAATCTTGATTAATTGTGACGATAGAAAGAACATCAATATATGATTATGTTTCTTAAATCAAAATTATTTCATTTAGCACATGTTTTTAGCAGATTTTCCTTAAGGGAAATCAGCTATTGAGGTCGTACTAATGACGCGAGTTTCGAAACATTTCTTCAAATGTCCATCGGTCCTACCCAGGAGATGACGAAAATGAGGTCCGTTCAAAATTTTATATATATATATATATATATATATATATATATTTGTCTGTTAACGCTCTAGCGGTCGCAATTTTCGTTTGATCATTACCAAACTCAATATTTAAACGTTTTATGTAAACCAGTGGGAGGGGGGGGAGGATTTTCGAAATATCTCCGTTACTATACGTCGGATCGAACAATTATATAGAATCAATCTTATTGCAAATTAAATTTACTATAAATAATGTTATATACATTTATTTTGTATCTCGAATATTAACCAAGATATTTGCATTTTTCTGTTTTCAACTTCTGAGATGAGATCGGCTAACTTCGGGTCTAGTCGTGAGTTTCCGTCAAGAGCTAGTTCGGGCCGTTCCCGTAACTGTTCGACCCTCTATTCTGAAATTCCTCTATTGTAAAACTTCACGTGGGAAATCTGCTTAGTTTACGCAGCCCCTGCGTGACGGACTTTTAAATTTATGGTTCATAAAGTAAGACTATTATAATATAATAGTTCCTCAATAATATTCCACTAATATATTTCAATTGCATTACACTATTATTATTCTCCCATCCCCAAAAAATAACTTAAAGTTAAGTATTGGGTAACTGAAATGTTCACTCGTATTTGATTAAATAGTAAGTAACTCAGACTTAAAATAGTTGTGTTATAAAATATAATTAAACTATTTATTATAATTATGACATGATGATAGAGGCGTAGTCCAAATAAATTGCTCTATATTTTATACTAAACGGGTCCAGTATTACAGAATAATCATCTTTCTGATAGAGATCCAACGACAAAATCCAACAAAATCCAGACGAACGTTGGCAAAGCAAACGTTGGCCCGATATGGAGAGCCAAGTAAAAGAAGTTTTTCAAAAAAACAAAAATGGAGGAGGGAAATACCGTCCAAACAAATATGTACATAGCACAAGACTGACTACGTAAAGCTTTGAAAAATCTGGTGAATACAACACGAAACAAAGTTTTCATATGTTTTGGGATAAAGGTGAGTTCAGCGCATAAAATGTCTGTTCATTTGATGCCATGAAGATTAGTTACTGATGCTGAACGGCCGAGGACAACTTCAATAATTTCAAGTATATATATTTCAGTTATTTCATTAAATCTAATAGGACAGATATCACAGAGGATATGTATACCGATTCTTCCATGTGTTACCAACAATAGTGAGGGGGTTGGAAAAATTGTGAAAGGCTTTGAACATAGAACTCCCAGACGAATAGGGCAATCATTTGCATTATTTATGGCATTAATGACTGTATAATAACAATATTAAAGTTTATCTGGGTGGTTTTACCACAATCACAGGTTTTTACGAATACTGCATTTCTAACAAAATGTTAACTAATGCAGGAGTGAAATCACCAGTCAGCGATAATCAGAAGTGTGTGATAAGACATTCCATGTATATGAATTGGCAAGACATGATTTTTATAAAATGAGATATATTTTCAGCTGGGGACATTTAAAAAGTATGCGTGGTTTGAAAATAGTAGCAGTCAACCCTAGATTAGTATTGGTTTGACAAACTTTCCATAACGATGTATGTCGGATGTGATGAGAGTGGGAGTCATATTAGCAATGTCAACTGAAATATCATGAATCTCTGACTGTAGATAAGAACAAAGTTAGTGATGTTATACCAACTGCAGTTGGTTCAGTCAGCGGGTTATGCTCCGCCTAATGTCATCTCCCTCAACACTGCAGAATTGAACAAGTCATAATCAAGATTTTTCGTTCATTTCCCTTAAGTGAACTCAGCTATTGAGGTTGTACTGACGATGGGATTTTCTAAAAGTTTCTTCAAATCTCCATCGATCCTGCGGTCGCAATTTCCGTCTGTTCGTAACCAAACTCGGTATTTAAACGTCTTCTGTAAACTAAGATCAAGATCGTTAACAGCTAAAATTGAACTAAAAGGGAGGAGGGAGGGGTTAGAGGGAGACAATTTCGAAAATTGGATATATCTTTGTTGTTATGGGTCGGATCGAAAAATTGTACATATTTTCTCTACATTAAATATTAAGCGATATATTTTAATATTTCAGTTTTTGGTCATCAGTAAACGACAACTCATACTCATGTCTACCTATAAGCTGTACATAATACAGAGATGTACTGTGCATAATACCTTGTTCAAAAGAAATGACGATGTGGCCGAGCGAAATAAAGGATTCGTAATACCCTGTTCAAAAGAAATAACGCTGTGGCCGAGCGAAATAAAGGATTCGTAATACCTTGTTCAAAAGAAATAACGCTGTGACCGAGCGAGATAAAGTGGACGTAATACCTTGTTAAAATGAAATAACGCTGTGGCCTAGCGAAATAAAGGATTCGTAATACCTTGTTCAAAAGAAATAACGCTGTGGCCGAGCGAGATAAAGTGGTCGTAATACCTTGTTCAAAAGAAATAACAGTCTGGCCGAGGGAGATAAAGTGGTCGTAATACCTTGTTAAAATGAAATAACGCTGTGGCCTAGCGAAATAAAGTAGTCGTAATACCTTGTTCAAAAGAAATAACGCTGTGGCCGAGCGAGATAAAGTGGTCGTAATACCTTGTTCAAAAGAAATAACGCTGTGGCCGAGCGAGATAAAGGATTCGTAATACCTTGTTCAAAAGAAATAACGCTGTGGCCGAGCGAGATAAAGTGGTCGTAATACCTTGTTCAAAAGAAATAACGCTGTGGCCGAGCGAGATAAAGTGGTCGTAATACTTTGTTCAAAAGAAATAACGCTGTGGCCGAGCGAAATAAAGGATTCGTAATACCTTGTTCAAAATAAATAATGCTGTGGCCGAGCGAGATAAAGTGGTCGTAATACCTTGTTCAAAAGAAATAACGCTGTGGCCGAGCGAGATAAAGTGGTCGTAATACCTTGTTCAAAAGAAATAACGCTGTGGCCGAGCGAGATAAAGTGGTCGTAATACCTTGTTCAAAAGAAATAACGCTGTGGCCGAGCGAGATAAAGTGGTCGTAATACCTTGTTCAAAAGAAATAACGCTGTGGCCGAGCGAGATAAAGTGGTCGTAATACCTTGTTCAAAAGAAATAACGCTGTGGCCGAGCGAGATAAAGGATTCGTAATACCTTGTTCAAAATAAATAATGCTGTGGCCGAGCGAGATAAAGTGGTCGTAATACCTTGTTCAAAAGAAATAACAGTCTGGCCGAGGGAGATAAAGTGGTCGTAATACTTTGTTCAAAAGAAATAACGCTGTGGCCGAGCGAAATAAAGGATTCGTAATACCTTGTTCAAAATAAATAACGCTGTGGCCGAGCGAGATAAAGTGGTCGTAATACCTTGTTCAAAAGAAATAACGCTGTGGCCGAGCGAGATAAAGTGGTCGTAATACCTTGTTCAAAAGAAATAACGCTGTGGCCGAGCGAGATAAAGTGGTCGTAATACCTTGTTCAAAAGAAATAACGCTGTGGCCGAGCGAGATAAAGTGGTCGTAATACCTTGTTCAAAAGAAATAACGCTGTGGCCGAGCGAGATAAAGTGGTCGTAATACCTTGTTCAAAAGAAATAACGCTGTGGCCGAGCGAGATAAAGTGGTCGTAATACCTTGTTCAAAAGAAATAACGCTGTGGCCGAGCGAGATAAAGTGGTCGTAATACCTCGTTCAAACGAAATAACGCTGTGGCCGAGCGAGATAAAGTGGTCATAATACCATGTTTGGATGGGATCATCACTAGGACCGTGGGAGATTGAGAGGTCGTAATACCTTGTTTGATGGGAATATCACTGTGACCGAGGGAGATTAAGTGGTCGTAATACCTTGTTGATGGAATAACGCTGTGGCCGAGGGAGATTAAGTGATCGTAATACCTTGTTTGATGGGAATATCACTGTGACCGAGGGAGATTAAGTGGTCGTAATACCTTGTTTGATGGGAATATCACTGTGACCGAGGGAGATTGAGAGGTCGTAATTCCTTGGTTGGATGGGATCATGACTGTGACCGAGGAGATTAAGTGTTCGTAATACCTTGTTTGATGGGAATATCACTGTGACCGAGGGAGATTAAGTGGTCGTAATACCTTGTTTGGATGGGATCATCACTGTGACCGAGGGAGATTAAGTGATCGTAATACCTTGTTTGATGGGAATATCACTGTGACCGAGGGAGATTAAGTGGTCGTAATACCTTGTTTGATGGGAATATCACTGTGACCGAGGGAGATTAAGTGGTCATAATACCTTGTTTGGATGGGATCATCACTGTGACCGAGGGAGATTAAGTGATCGTAATACCTTGTTTGATGGGAATATCACTGTGACCGAGGGAGATTAAGTGGTCGTAATACCTTGTTTGGATGGGATCATCACTGTGACCGAGGGAGATTAAGTGATCGTAATACCTTGTTTGATGGGAATATCACTGTGACCGAGGGAGATTAAGTGGTCGTAATACCTTGTTTGGATGGGATCATCACTGTGACCGAGGGAGATTAAGTGATCGTAATACCTTGTTTGATGGGAATATCACTGTGACCGAGGGAGATTAAGTGGTCGTAATACGTTATTCAGAAGAAATAACGATGTGGCCCAGGGAGATTAAGTGGTCGAAATACCTTGTTTTGATGGGATAACACTCGGGGCGGTAGAAAATAATTATCTGCTATTCTCTGAGGTGAGCTAAGACACTCTTACAATAATTTGTACCACTCCATAAGTAATGGATTTTAGGGGAAAAGGTGGATCTTATTTAATCTGTCGAGAGCAGCCATCACACTGTCTGACTAAAGTTAACTGTTTTACGCGGTTTTCTCGCAAATAACCGTATATATATATATATATATATACATATATATATATATATATATATATATACATATATATATATATATATATATATATATATATATATATATACATATATATATATATATATATATATATATATATATATATTTTGGGGACGATGTAGACACCATTATCCAGGTCAAATTGAGCGTTTTGCCCTTTGTTTATGGAGTAGCGGGAAAAGTTTTTCCGATGTTCCAGCTATGTAGTAGAGTGTAACAATCCTTGCCGGCTCAACTTAAGCTTGCTCATTATTTTCATTTGACGCTATACACTACTATACTTCTTATTTCTTTTATAAATTTGCAACACCTCAGACAGCTTCTACAGACTGTTAAAACCTAACAGATTTAAAACATAGTACAGTAAAAATTTCAATTAATGACTGTCCACATCAAGAGAAATTCAATGACATTAAATTAAATTAAATTATTTATCAACGTCCACTTTTTGCAACTTAGGCTAGTTGGGACGGGTTCATCTACAGGTTACCATCCTTTTCTAGTCAGGGTGGGACTAAGGATTTTATTTAATGAATTCTGTCACTAAATAAATTCCACTGCGGAAATTGAACTCGCTCTAGGTTTACCATGTGAGATTAAGGTCAAAGGCTAAACTGAGCTCGATGATATTAAACCACTGCTACATTACTAGAATCCTATGTAAACGAAAAATTTTCCAGTTATAATAGGCTAAAATTAAAAACACTACTCAAATAACAGAGGCGCTTTTAATTTTAGCCTAATATAATTGAAAAAGCCTCTTGTCCAGCTTAGATTACAATCTTCGTTTACATAGGATTCTAGTAAGGAAGAAATAAAGAATTGAATAGGAAATTGAATCGCCTCATTGTGTGCGGCCACCACGAGGGAAATCTTAATTAGTACAATCCTACTTGAGGATGCAATGCTTCATTCAACAGTAGCATCTCTAACGACATCTCAAATAAAAATATTAAAAAAGTAATAACTAAATTTTAAAAAGTAGTAATTACTGTTAATTACCTCATGAGAGCTATAAACTTCCAAATAAATCCAATAGGTTGTCTCTTTTCCCGTCTGATATTTGTGTCAGTCGTTGATTGATTTAATCAATTGTTGATTTAGAATGAAGGAATTAGTGTGGAAACATACTCCGTTATTGGAGGTGATCTAGTTATAGGGATAATGGACCTGCCGGAGACAACATTGAACACATTGTAATTAGTTCACAGAGATTGAGAGCGCCAATGTTTGCCATCAATTCTACAATGTGCTCGTACAATCAGCTCCAGGGTGTACGTTTTAATCTCAAAACACACACAAATTACAGATCATTTATATTTTGGTCACCCTGCAGATTTCTATTATTTCTCTACATCAAAAATATTAATACAGGTATAAATCATACATCCCCAAAAAAACCTCATTAATTCAGCATTCGTTTTAGATCCAACCAGTGTCTGTTAAAAATCTTTTTTGAAGGCTTTTTTTTACAGATCATCTTGTTTAACACCGTGAGAGCCCATTTTGTATGCAAGGCATACAACTGGTCTAATACAAAATAATACACGACGTCTGTTCATCCGATGTTTTAGATTTTCATCTATTTATCGAACGAAATGTTTGCCTAATACGTAACTTTTAAACTCAACTTTGTTCTAGGCTATAGAGCGAAAGCTCACACACACCTGAAACAAAGTACACCAACCTTGTCTGCCTGTATTGTAAATAGTAACTCTGGTTGCTAAACCTTGTCTCGTTTCAGCGTAGTAAGATGAAAAATGTAGTATTTCGTTTTGACAGATTTCCCTTCAGTGAAATCAGCTATTGAAGTTGTACGCATGACGCGATTTTCGATATTTTTTCTCAAATGTCTGCAGATCCTATATAGGAGATGACGAAAATGAGGTCCTTTCAAAATTGTATATAGATATACGTTGTCATATCTGTCAGTGTTGAACGTCGTCACTGGCTGATGATCGAGTAGAATTGATCAAGACGGCTTGAAGAAGGTGCCTTCGAATCGAAAGCGCTTGCCAGCTGTACTCGACCATCAGCAAGTGACGACGGTCTCCACCGTCAAGTATGACAACAGTATCATCTATACTGACGGTTCCAACCCTTTATTTGATATATTATATATATATATTATATATATATATATATATATATATATATATATATATATAATCTTTAGTCATCACTAAACCATATTTGTTATAGGCAGAAATTGGACCAGGAATAGGATGGGTTATTCGAAAATATCGCCGTTAATGTGAGTCGGATCGAAAAATATAATATAATCGATATTGTAAAAATATTGATGGTCTAGAATTGTTGCTCTATGCATTTATTCGTTACTGAAATACTAAGCGAGTAATTAGTACTTTCTAGTTTTCAGTCAGAATATATGGTGAGATATCTACAGTGTGCCATACCAGGACGTGGGAGATCTGCTTAGCTTCCGCAGCCCCTACGTGACGGACTTTTAGCAGATTTCCCTTAAGGCAATTTTAGAAAAATTTCAGAAAAAATGGAAAATTCGAAATATCGGATCAAAACATTGTATAGAACCAATCTTATTGCAAATTAAATTTATTATAAATATTGTTCTATACATTTATTCTCTATCTTGAATATTAACTGAGATATTTGCATTTTATTAAATGTGGGCGGATAACGGACGAGTGAATTTCCCGCCAAATAACAACAGGTTCAGTCTAAATGCTCTCTTACTATTGCCTATAAAACAAGCTTTCTGCCTAAACAACTTTTGTTTGACATTGAAGGAGCTGGTCCTTCGTACTCCTCCCTACAACGCCAAGATCCCCATTATT
Organism: Riptortus pedestris; assembly: GCA_019009955.1. Lineage (NCBI taxonomy): Eukaryota > Metazoa > Arthropoda > Insecta > Hemiptera > Alydidae > Riptortus > Riptortus pedestris. The sequence continues at coordinate 24,376,947 of CM032231.1, forward strand.
TCTACCTTATAATTGTACTATGGAGTCTATTTTTTGTGCATTCCGTGCAAATGCTGATAAAAGCACCAGCTAATAATGCGAAGTTTCTGCCTCTAATATGTCGTGACTTATCTTGTTTGTATTGTATTAGTCCATTTCATCTGATCTCTCAGGGCTATTTTGTTCTTCTTGAGAGCATTACTTCCACGACAAGGTTAAACAGGACAGTGAATAATTGGTTCCCTGTTTTAAGTCGCATTAGAGTTATCAACGACGATGGAAGCTTTTTAATACTTTGAAAAGTCTGCATTGGAACTCATCCCCAATCTGGCGCAAGAGAGTATTTCTCTAAAAAATTAGCGCCTAAATTTCGAAATCCGCCTTTTATTGCAGAGCTGGAGGACCTTGAAAAGGGACAGTCGGCTGGGAGATGACACAGTCAAGATTTCTCAAGAAGGATAATGATAGTCTAGAAAAGTAAATACCAAATGCTTTAAATTTCTTTTTTTTTTTCTATAAGTAAGAGAAGGGTGTGTATGGCCCATTTCTATGGTCGCCGCAGACGGAGATAGCAGATAGAGAGGAGAACGATGCGCGGGGCGGGCTGCGCGAGTGACGGAGACGAGGCGATCGCGGGGACATTGAGTGTAGGCACATACAAGCGTCCACCTCCAAATCTTCTGAGGATTTTCTCCAAAACGATTTGGCGGATTAGTTTGTTTTAAGTTGTACTTGTGAGGTTCAGACAGCAGAAGGAAGAGAGACCCTACTCGTGGAGCAGCCAGCCGGCTTACCAATTATCTTATTGTACGAGAAGTAACAATTTATTGTTATTGTGTATACACAATTAAGAGAAAGAATATAGACTAACACATTCGCTCATTCTGACTAAACAAACGAGACTCCAACTTCGCCAACCCGGCCTTTAACGATCACTTCCACGAACCTACAAATATATATATCCAACAGTATGAAACTTCTACACAGACAAACAAACGGACGAAGATTGGACATACTAGAGAACATGGAGATCTACTAACAACGGGGACATTATCAGCGAACAGCTCAACACCAACTCAGACACGATATTCAGACCATTGCAACTACTTAAACGGAATAACAAACGGAAGACGCCCACTGACGAACACACGCACGAGGATCAACAGACAAAGCGGCGACATACGTAGGTCCAGATTCTACTTAATTATGCTAATATCAGCTTTGATTTATACCAACAATTGTACAAACATTATGTTAAACCTGCATTTACACACAAGCAAACTATACCAGACCAACATACAAACAAAACACTAGAAGCGTAAATAACCTAATACGGATACGGACAACTACCATGTCATCCATTAGTCAGTAGGTTTTATGTACATTATGGGGAGCATACACATAAAACCTACTGACTAATGGACAAGTAACTCATTACAACTTTTAGCGGGCTTGAAAATGATGCCATCCCATCTAAAGCACGATGCCAGCTGTACTCGATCATCACCCAGTGCCGACGGTCTCCACCGACAGGTATGGCATCAGAAAGAAAAGGCCCATTGATTTATATTTATAAATTTTCCGTGGGGGAGTATTGTTTTATTCATTTATATTCTTTATTTTTTGTTGAAGAGAAAAGTTTAGTTTATTTAGTTATTGTAAAGGAAATAACTTGTCTGTAAGACAATAGGTTTGGTTTCGTTGTTACCTGGGTTAAAAACTACGTAGCGCCCATTATATATTTATTTACTTGTTTCCTCCTATTAATATAAAGGAGGTAATTTGAATAATGAACCCACACCCTTTCTCCACTGAGTGGGGCAGTTGTGTTACTCATTTGTGTGGTAATAGTGAATATTAAGAGGGTTTTCTACATTTTCGCATTCAACCTTTAGTTAAAGCCCACTTATGTGGTTTTTATCATAAGCTACTTACTATAATAATAATAAATATCTTTTCTCCTTAGTGAATTTCACTGACAACGAATAAGAGTATAAAATTTGCCGTGACAGCATGTGTATGCCCATACCCGGGGGTGATAAATCTGTTTTAGCAGATTTCCCTTCAGGAAAATCAGCTATTAAGGTTGTACTCATGACCCGATTTTCGAAAAATTTCTTCAATTGTCCATCGATCCTACCAAGGAGATGACGAAAATGAGGTCCGTTCAATACTATATATATATATATATATATATATATATATATATATATATATATATATATCGAGGGGTTACAAGTGAAACACCTTTAGTCAGAATTATCTATTTTCGGATTTTTATTGCTTCTCGATAATAAGAAGGAGATTGTACTGCTGAAACCTGTGAAGTCGCTAGTGGCTCAGTTGATTTGATTTAATAACATTAGTACCCAAGAAGGTCAAGGAAAAGATTGTTTGAACGGTGTTTACTCAAAATCACGATATATGTATGTATATATATATTTATTTGTCTTTTAAAACTCTAGCGGTCACAATTTTTGTTTAATCGTCACCAAAAATGTTTCAGGTGAAAAGAAAGTTCGTTAACGGTGGAAATTGGACGAGAGGGGAAGGGGTTTAGTGGAGAGGAATTTCGAAAATTCGAAATATCTCTTTTACAATACGTCGAATCGAAAAATTGTATAGAACCCATCATATTGAAAATTAAATTTACTATAAATATTGTTATATACATTTATTCTCTATCTTGAATATTAACCGAGATATTTGCATTTGTATTAAATGTAACGGACGAGCTATGTTCTCTTCAATTCGTTCCCACCGAAAACTAGTTCGGCCGTTTCCGTAACTGTTCGGTACTCGTATGGAGATTTCTCTATTGTATAACTTTACGTGGGAAATCTGCTTAGTTTTCGCAACCCCTGCGTGAAGGACTTTTTTTTCCCTCAAGGACATTGAGTGGCTGTGTCCTTCATCAATGGTGCACGTGACTTGTGGAAATGCAAGGAAAATTTTGAAATATTTCGTGGCACGAGAATAATAGTTGATTTTCCAGAAGCGGAGCCTTCTGAAAACATATCACTGGAATTTCCCTTATGTGGTATATTGGTGGCAGGTGTGCTTCCTAAACCCTTTAAGATTTCCGCCAAGTAGATATGGAGGAGCTGGAACCAGGGGATTTCCCCCTATAAATCTGATTTGAATTTCTGGGGAGGAGATTGAATCACATTGCCGGCAAACTATTATCTCCCATCCATATTAATGCAATCCCTCATATTACAGTATTATCATAAATTTCCCCATTCAATTAATCTTTCATGCACCTTTAAACTCCTTAACTTTAAGTAAATATAATTATCTATATTTATAAAAGAGATAAAAAATTCCGCCACGCAGGGTTTGGGTAAACTAAGCAGATTTCCCACGCGCTGCAATGACAAACTATTAATGTTATCTCAATATATCTGTATTTCTTTGTCTAAAATCGAAGAGTAGAGGAGGAGGTTTATAGTAGGGTTATAACAAGAAAATAACTCCCTCAACATTTTTGAGTTACAGGAACTGTATAGAACCACAATTAAAGAGCACCAATAGCTTTCTACGGCCTAACCAAAAATAACGTAGATATTTTGAATTTTCGAATCCCTTCCGCTGTTCCAAGTACTATGTCAGACATTAATTAATATGATGTGTAATGTTGAATGAAAAAGTAAAATATCGAGTTTGGTATAGATGAAATAAACACTTTTCAGCCAAGACCATAAAATATTAAATTAAGGCGTCATCACTCTGTATAGTTGCATGCAACTCACGTTATAAAGGCCCGTTGAAAACAATATTTGGCATTTGAGTTTGAAATACGGCACTTCATGGTATATTGGGTTATTGTTAACGTACAATGACTATTAGTGAAGGTTTACTGCTGGGTGAAAATGTAAAAAATCCAAATATCTCTGTTAATAATCAAGATAGTGAAATAACTTATATAACAATATTTAAAGAACATTACATTTGTAATAAGAGTGGTTCTTATTTTATTGTGGGAGCCAACAATTTTATTGGGCACTAACGATTGACCCGAACTTAACAAAACTCTAAATGTAAATTAGCATTAATTCTTCCATGATTATAAGCTATATTAAATTTTAGCAGATTTCCCTTAGGGGAAATCAGCTATTGAGGTCGTACTCATGACGCGATTTTCGAAAAATTTCCTCAAATCTCCATCGATCCTACCCAGGAGATGACGAAAATGAGGTCCGTTCAAAACTGTATATATATATATATATATATATATATATATATATATATATATATATATATATACTAGCTCAGATACCCGGCTTCGCCCGGGAATTCATTTGAGGCTGAATGGTGATAGTATTTTTTAGCAGGCTTTACATTGCACAATATTTTGACATTTACCCGTGTATATATATATATATATATATATATATATATATATATATATATATATGTCTGTTAACACTCTAGCGGTCGCAATTTTATTTTAATCGTCACCAAACTCGGTATTTAATCGTTTTATGTATTAAGGAAGATCAAGTTCGTTAATGGCTGAAATCAGACCAGTGGGAGGGGGGTTTAGAGGGGGGATTTTCAAAAATTCGAAATATCTCAGTTATTATGCATCGGATCGAAAAATTGTATAGAACTAATCTTATTGCAAATTAAATTTACTATAAATATTGTTATGTACATTTATTCTGTATCTTGAATATTAACCGAGATATTTGCATTTTTCTGTTTTCAGCTTCTGAGACGAGATCGGCTAACTTCGGATCTAGTCGTGAGTTTCCGTCAAGAGCTAGTTCGGGCCGTTCCCGTAACTGTTTGACTCTCTATTCTGAAATTTCTTTATTGTAAAACTTCACGTGGGAAATCTGCTTAGTATACGCAGCCCCTGCGTGACGGACTTTTTAGGTTCGAACGGGAGTGGGGGTTATAAGGGAGACCTGAATAAAAAATTCGCAATATTTCATTTTCTATTTGTTTATAGGCAAACGTGCACATAACAAAAGATGTTTTGTGTGTTATTAAAAGTAGTTTTTGTTTTAAACATAATATTAATAAATTTAATATTCTAATCGCTTGAAATATCATGCAGGACAACGTCTGTCGAGTCCGCTAGTATATATGTGTATATATATATATATATATATATATATATATATATTTATAATTATCTGTTACCGCTCTAGCGATCGCAGTTTTGGTTTAATCGTTACCAAACTATATATTTAATCGTTTATTGTAAAAAGAAAGGTCAAGTTCGTTAATGGCTGAAATCTGACCAGCAAGAGGGATTTAGAGGAGAGGAAATCCGAAAATTCTTAATATCTCCGATATTACGCGTCGGATCGAAAAATTGTATTGAGCCAATCTTATTACAAATCAAATGCACTATAAATATTGTTATATACATTTATTCTCTATCTTTAGTATTAATAGAGATATTTGCTTTTTAGCAGATTTCCCTGCTAATCGATCCTACCCAGGAGATGTCGAAAATGAGGTCCGTTCAAAACTGTATATATATATATATATATATATATATATATATAAAATTGTAACCTCTGTCTGTACATTGATTTTTTTCTCGAAATTTCACGATAACTTTTCGTTTCACATGTCATAGACACCATAACTGCATTTTGTTTCTTTCGTGTCTGTTTGTTTGTTTGTTACCTTTTCACGCATAAACGGCTGAACCGAATTTTATGAAACTTGGTATGCATATTACTACTAACCCAACTTAGACTTTAGGCTATATTAATATCCTCTGAGATGAACAGGAGTGGGGGTTATAAGGGAGGCCTGAAATTAAAAATAGCGATATTTCGTTTCCTATTGGTTTTTCGGCAAATGTGAACATAACAAAAGTTGTTTATTTTGTTATTTAGAGTAACTTTTGTTATATACTCTGTTTTCGTATACCGAGTTATAAACGAGATATACGCTAAAACCTATAGCGGAAGTGCACAATTTTATTTGGGACAAAAGACCCAACCGAAATAAATAAAACTCGGTATGTGTATTAGCACTAACGCTTTAAATATAACAAGCCATACCAACATTTCTAGGGATGGGCAGGAGTGGGGGTTGTAAGGGAGGCCTGAATTTAACAGTTGTGATATTTCGTTTCCTATTGGTTTTTCGACAAACATGCACATGACGAAAGTTGTTTATTTTGTTATTTTCAGTAACTATTGTTATATTCACTTTTGTCGTATAGAAAAATATAAACGAGATATACACTAAAATCTAAAGCGGGAGCCAACAATTTTGTTGGGCACTAACGATTGAACCGAACTTAGCAAAACTCGGTGTGTGTATTAGCATTAATTCTTCCATGATTATAAGCTATATTAAAAATTTTAGGTTCAAAGGGGAGTGGGGATTATAAAAGAGGCTGAAATGAAAAACTCGCTTTTTATATTTTCTATTCGTTTTTCGGCAAATGTGCGCATGACAAAAGTTGTTTACTTTGTTACTTAGAGTAATTTTTGTGTGCATTCATTTTTATCGTGAAATGAAGTAAACACGGGATATACGCTAAACGGGAGTCAATAATTATATTAGTACTTATTTAAGGGGTTTTAATAAATGAATATTATGACGAATGTCATGTTTTCGTCTTATATGATAGTTCAAAGTATGATTCGGATTAGTGGGGTTATAAATCTTCGTCACCCCCTCCTCATTTATTTATTTTTCCTAGAAAATAACTTTGTTATTTATTTCCAATAGAAATATAAACTATAAGAGCATTTCCATTATTTAATTTGTATAATGTACCTTGATGTTATTGAAACAAATATGTAATGTAATAACAATTAAACGTTAATGGTAATGTCATTATGACAAAAACAATATGCGTTTAAACTCGATATAATATTTTCAGGGTACCACTATTATTTAATTCCATCCGGTAGATAAATTATAAAAAAATGTTTTGCATCAATAATATAAGTAGAAGAATGTTGAGAAGTCTCATGCAGGAGCGAAAAATGACGGGAGCCTTACCAGTTAATTGAGTTTAGTTATTTCCCGTCTGGCATTACTGGAAGCGATTTCCAGTGAGATTCACTATTACAAATATAATCTTACCTGCAAAACTTTGCCTATACTATGATAGCTCGAATTGGCTTTTGAAAGGAAATATGTTCATTATAGATGATATTTAATTGTAATAAATGCTACCCATGATTATGTTTTGAACTATTGAAAAACGGTGAGTCAAAAAGTGTAGAGGGATAGATTAGGAACACAATATCATTTATCCTTCAAAAATGAAATTTCTATTCTATTAATCCCCACAAGTTACCCTTCAGGGTTGGCGATTTCGGAAAATCATTACGTCGTGAAGGAAAGTGTAATTGTACACATTGAAGTCTTACTATCAAAATACCATCATTAGTCAGTCAAGAATGATTTCCCGGGCATCGCCGGGTACCTTAGCTAGTATATATATATATATATATATATATATATATATATATATATATATATTTGTCTGTTACCGCTCTAGAGGTCGCAATTTTTGTTTGATCGTTACCAAACTCGATATTTAGTCGTTTTATGTAAAAAGAAAGATCAAGTTCGTTAACGGCTGAAATCGGACCAGTGGGAGAGGGGGGGTTTAGAGGGGAGGATTTTCGAAAATTCGAAAAATCTCCGTTAATGTACGTCAGATCGAAAAATAGTACAGAACCAATCTTATTGCAAATTAAATTTACTATAAATATTTTTGTATACATTTATTCTGTATCTTGAATATTAACCGAGATATTAGCATTTTTATTAAAACTGGGAGGCTAACTGGGCTTCCCCACCAAAAGCTAGTTTGGTCGTTGCCTTAACTCTCGCCTCTCGTTAAATTTCTCTATTGTAAAACTTGACGTTGAAAATCTGCTTAGTTTACGCAGCCCCTGCGTGACGAGCTTTTTTAGTTTTCGGCCTCCAGTTAACCCCCACTCCTGCTCATGTCATATTAACAATATGCTCTTATATTATGAAGCACATTATTTGAAGCCTTAATACCGAATATTGACATTTTTGATTTTTGAGATAAATAATAAATGAGGCACAAGTGGAAAATCTGTTTAGTTTACGCCGCCCCTGCGTGACGGACTTTTCTCCTTAACGGGTTTGCCCTTATAGAAAGTGTATTATGGTTTAATTTGTTTATTTACTACACCGTCCTTAAAAAATGAAATAATCTTTAATGGGATCGTGTAATCCTCGCAAGCATTGTTAATGCAACAATGGTAGTTATCCTGAACAGAACATATTATTTTGGTACTCTAAATAATTGTTTATACTTATTGTATAACAATTGTGATGATTTAAATGTTCTCTATTGCATGGAAATGAGTCTATTTTGAAAAGAAAAAAAAAACAAGAAGAAAAATTGCTTTCTTGAATTCAAGGTCCATAAATTCTGATCTATGATATTTTTTTATCATGTGTGCGAGATACACCTTCAGCGTACTATAAATGATCTCTTGCATCGGTGCTAATGTTGTGACATGATCTCATGGCTTTTCATCATCCAAGATATCGCGGCAAGGTCAGAATTAATACTGGAAACGAACAAGCTGACACGTTAGCAAAGGAAGCAACTCAAGATATAAAAATAATTCCAGAATTCTCTCTCGTCCCACTCTCATACATTAATTCATACATACAATAATCGCATTTCGCGACCGGGGCGATTTAGCGACGAATCAGTTATTTAACATATATAATCACTTTATTATATTTACGTAAGTATGCTCATTTCTGCAAATATTTTCAGTATTGTCCTACATAATAATTTTTTGAAAATGTTGTTATGTTTCAAGTAGTATATATACGCGGTATATATATATACATATATAAGTAGTATATATGTATATAGTATATACATATATAAGTAGTATATATATATATATATATATATAGTATATACGCGGTCTATATACGGGTTACAGTCATGTAGTAATTCAGTCAATGTGTATGGTAGGTCTATGTGAGTCCTTAGATAGCAGTCAATAAGTATATGTTTTATAGTAAGTCTACAGTTGCAGTGCTGGCAGTAGGGTTCGTCTTCTCCAGTAAGTAGGCAAGCGTGAGTCAGCCGTGAATGGCCAATTCTCAACCTCGTTAAAACTACTTCTTCTCTTCTAATTAGCCTTTTTGAAGAAGACCATTCACCAAGTATAGGCTTCAGTTTGTTATCAGTTGTGGTAAACCAAGATTTCTGCCACGAGTTGAGTATCATATGTTTTGCTTGGGCTTGAATATATTGATGTGAACAGTATGTGTTGTCGTGGGTTCTTTTTTGAGTAGCTGATTTGGCAAGTTCACTCTCATACATTAAAAAAGACGTACCGACACAATACATAAGTGGAACATAGAATGGACGACATGTAACACATCTTATAACTTAAACCAATACATACCAAATATAACTCACAACTACAACACAATTAAGAGTCACCATCAGAAATGCACACAATTTCTAACGGAACATGAACAGACAGGACATTATTTAACAAAATTTAAAATTCAAGGCAATGACAAATGTACTTGCGACTCACAGACAACACAAACGTTTTTACATATACTCTGTGACTGTTCAACATTTAATCAAAATAGATCAAATTTAATAATGAACATAATTTTAAAAGGGTGTTATTGGCCAGAACCAACTCATATATTATTTAATAAATATAATAAAGAACTTATAAACTTTAATAAAAAGTATAGATATGGATGTAGCAAAAGTATATTAGAATATAAAGTTGATTGTGAGGAAAGAGAATTATAATTCAATATATTTGCCTTACATAGACTCGCAAATTTAACATCGGTTGAGTTTAACTTTAGTTAATTTATTTTTGTATTTCCTTTATTAATTTCATTTGTAATTATCTTACTTATTTTAATATTTTATTTTATTTTCATTTTTTTTTTTTATGATATTTGATATATCGTTGATAAACATGTACATATATATATTGTAAAATAAAAAGTCCGTCACGCAGGGGCTGCGTAAACTAAGCAGATTTCCCATGTGAAGTTTTACAATAGAGAATTCTCCATACTCGTAACACAACACCACGGTAATTAAATACAAACGGTAATGAGAAATCATTCAGTTAATTAAAATAAATTCCCGACTGAAACGGCTTCTGAATTGTAAGAATAATTTATATTTTAATATCTCAAATTTTAGTAGTCCAAGAACTAAAGAAGGGGGGGGGCGGATGAACAGAGCGTATCTGCATAAATCTCACAAAGTAACGAAGGTAGGGTAAGGTTAGGAACGACAGGTAAGGTTAGAAGAAGCTTCCACCTGAGCCGAGAAGTTACGAAAATGGCCGACCTAATCCGAACTATACCCGACCACAGACTTCATAAAAATGCAAATATCTCGGTTAATATTCAAGATAGAGAATAAATGTATATAACAATAATTATAGTCAATTTAATTTGCAATATGATTGGTTCTATACAATTTTTCAATCCGATGCATAATAACGGAGATATTTGGAATTTTCGAAAATCCCCCTCTAAACCCCCCCTTCCTCTGGTCCGATTTCAGCCATTAACGAACTTGATCTGTCTATTTACATAAAACGGTTAAATATGGAGTTTGGTAACGATCAAACAAAAATTGCGACCGCTAGAGCGTTAACAGACAAATATATATATATATATATATATATATATATATATATATATATAATTTTGAACGGACCTCATTTTCGTCATCTCCTGGGTAGGATCGATGGACATTTGAAGAAATTTTTCGAAACTCGCGTCATGAGTACGACCTCAATAGCTGATTTCCCTTAAGGGAAATCTGCTAAAAGGTCAGAATGAACTATTGTTTATTTGTTTTTTTTTAAATGATTTTGTTACTCGATTGTTAGTATATTGAAGAAAACAGTTCGTGACCATCATATAATATTGAAAGTAGGTGGGGGGGGGGCTTACGATCCCTATGCTGTACTTTCCAAAAGTTGGTGTTAGCACTAGACTGGATGAGTAGTTGCTGACAACTACTGTGGCTTTGCAATTCGACAACTAGAAGTTGGTAATGAATTCCATTAGGCAGGAGGCAACTAGTTGCAACATCAACATACCTACAGCTACTCATAACTATGTCATGGATATTAAACACGAATAGAAGTTAAATCAATTTATGATGAAGTGTTTTATGTATCTTTGACACTCATCATTATAGATAAAATTAGTTAAAGCTAAATCATAATTAGTTGGGTTTATAAACACGAAAGTGCAACACGTAGGTGCTAAGTACTAAGCATATTTACATGTGGTGGAATGTCATCTCAATTTCTATTATAAATTTCAACAAAGAGAAGAAACTTATGTTAAGATGAAGTAGTTCATGTAGCCATGAATTATCTTGAATTGAGCTAGTAGGAATAGGGGTTAACTGAAAGCAGAAACCAATAAAAAACAAAACCTAATACACTGATAGTGAATATAACGATAACAAAAATTACATTTATTAGACTGTTAAAAATTTGGTTATAAAAGGTCCTACAGTAAAGGAGACTATGCATGAATAAATATTTATTGCCCTTTTTAACTTCACCACGCAGTTCATACCCAGATGTTTATGAAAACGTGAGACATATTTTAACGAGACTAAATAAGCCCAGAACATCGGCTCTGAGCCTAACGAAGCTCAGAACACTCGTGTTGACACAACTAATACACGAACACTCGTACTAAGACGGAATAAGCCCAAAACATCGGCTCTGAGCCTAACGAAGCTCAGAACACTCGTGTTGACACAACTAATACACGAACACTTGTACTAAGACTAAATAAGCCCAGAACATCGGCTCTGAGCCTAACGAAGCTCAGAACACTCGTGTTGACACAACTAATACACGAACACTCGTACTGAGACTAAATAAGCCCAGAACATCGGCTCTGAGCCTAACGAAGCTCAGAACACTCGTGTTGACACAACTAATACACGAACACTTGTACTAAGACTAAATAAGCCCAGAACATCGGCTCTGAGCCTAACGAAGCTCAGAACACTCGTGTTGACACAACTAATCCACGAACACTTGTACTGAGACTAAATAAGCCCAGAACATCGGCTCTGAGCCTATCAAAGCTCAGAACACTCGTGTTGACACAACTAATCCACGAACACTCGTACTGAGACTAAATAAGCCCAGAACATCGGCTCTGAGCCTAACGAAGCTCAGAACACTCGTGTTGACACAACTAATCCACGAACACTCGTACTGAGACTAAATAAGCCCAGAACATCGGCTCTGAGCCTAACGAAGCTCAGAATACTCGTGGTGAGCCAAATAAACCACGAACACTCGTATTGGGACTAAATAAGCCCAGAACATCAGCTCTGAGCCTAACGAAGCTCAGAATACTCGTGTTGACACAACTAATCCACGAACACTCGTATTGAGACTAAATAAGCCTAGAACATCGGCTCTGAGCCTAACGAAGCTCAGAACGCTCGTGTTGACACAACTAATCCACGAACACTCGTACTGAGACTAAATAAGCCCAGAACATCGGCTCTGAGCCTAACGAAGCTCAGAACACTCGTGTTGACACAACTAATCCACGAACACTCGTACTGAGACTAAATAAGCCCAGAACATCGGCTCTGAGCCTAACGAAGCTCAGAATACTCGTGGTGAGACAACTAAACCACGAACACACGTACTGAGACTGAATAAGCCCAGAACATCAGCTCTGAGCCTAACGAAGCTCAGAATACTCGTGTTGACACAACTAATCCACGAACACTCGTATTGAGACTAAATAAGCCCAGAACACGCGCACTGAGGCTAACTACCCCTGAACACTCGTAATGAGACTAACAAATCCCAGAACACTCACACTGAGACTAACTTAGCCCAGAGCGCTCGCACTGAGACTAACGTAGCCCAGAACACTCACACTGAGATTGACTTAGCCCAGAGCGCTCGCACTGAGCCTAACGAAGCTCAGAACACTCGCGTCGCGACAACTAAACCACGAACACTCGTACTGAGACTAAATATGCCCAGAACACTGGACTGAGACTAACTAAGGCCAGAACACGCGACTGAGACTAACAAAGCCCTGAACACGCGCACTGACACTACTTCTACCTAAAGACAGTACACTTGTACCGACTGAGATTACCTGAGCCCAGTACACTCATACTGTGCTGCTGAGCGAATGCAAGTATCATAGTCCTGAAGACTGTATTTGCTGTCTGTAATGAGTCCAGAAACAATAATGTTTTCAATTATGGCAATGGACACATTCTCCAACTTCCCTCGTGGCCACACACCTCAGATGTGGATCAAGGTATAACGCCCACCCTTGAACCAATTTTGAACTTGAAACATTTCTTTGAACAATGCCATCAAACTGTTTATGGGCACATCTTTGCCAGCACTCATTATCAATGTTGTGCTACGTGAATAAGTAAATTAATAATAAATTAAAAGCAGTGTAAATTGCTCATCACTTGAAGTTCTAGGTCAGCTGAATATCCTTCAAGCCCAATTCTCTCTGTAGTTGGATATTCTTCTCAAACCATTGAGCATTTGTCGCTAATTGGAGGACGTTGTTTTGAGAAGTTTCTACAAATGAAAAATAAAAATGTTTGCTAATTGTTTGGTTGGTTGGCGCGGTGTGTAGTGTAGAGGAGAGTGAAGGCAGGCCTGGAGCAGAGTAAAAGCCAGGGCCTTGGCAGAGCTTATGTAAGAGGTTGCGTCCTCAATCAGCTGATCAAGACACAGTCTCCTGCAATACCTATCAGCTGTTCTACTTCCCTCTTATACTCATTCTCAAGTAGCACTCCAGATTGGACGGGGCCTTAACCAGTTGACCACCAACGCGCACATTTTCTTTATCCGCCCATTGTAGCAAGATATCCATCAAGGAAAGTCTACTCATTGTTATGATATATGTGTGTGTATATATATATATATATATATATATATATATATATATATATATACAAGATTGACGTGTATTATTTATAAACAGAAGTCCGTCACGCAGGGCCTGCGTAAACTAAGCAGATTTCCCACGTGAAGATTTACAATAGAGAAATCTGCATACTAGTAACAGTAGTAGTAACGAGTCCCTGAACAGCTACGGAATCGGCCGAACTAGCTATCGGCGGAGTCACAAATAGAACCGACATCAACCGATTTCATCTCGCCCGTTATTCGCACACACTTAATAAAAATGCAAATATTTCGGTTTGAAGAACTTTTTCGAAAATCGCGTCATGAGTACGACCTCAATAGCTGATTTCCCTTGAGGGAAATCTGCTAAAATGGGTAGTATTAGGGCTGAAAACTATAAAAATTCAAACATCTCGAAGAAAATGATATTTAGTGAAAAAGTGTATAAAATAATTATTGGTGAGTTAAATATGCATTATGATTGGACATATAAATATTTTCAATTCAACCCGTAACCACAGAGATTTTGAGCATTGGTGAATGTGTCCTTCCCCCTGGTTTGATTTCAGCCTTTAGCGAATTGGGTCTTACTGTTTATATAAAACGTTGAAATGTCAAGTTTGACAGGTGATGATCAAACAAAAGTATGCTTTTTTTTAAAAAAATCCCGCCCTGTATAATACAACTTGAAAAAGATAAATATACTAAAAGGTAGTAAGAAGGCATTATTAATAATGTATAGATTGCCTAAATCCATGAAATATGTTTATGTTTCATAATGTAGTAATTTCTACAAGTGGTTTAGATGAAAAAAGTAATACATTAAATATTGAAAGATATGTTTCTAAAAGAGTGTGAGAAGGTTTAGGACTTTGAGATAAATGTGCTTCTGAACCTATATAAAGTTGAGGAAAGAACTGTATTGAAGTTATTCATTGTAAGACTGAAAGGCGGGGGGAGACCTTGGGACTGCTATAAAGAAACCTGCCTGGGGAAATAGAGCAGGTAGGGAGAGACGTCGGAAAGTTGGACTCCTTCCGCTCGACTGCCGCCTGAAAGGAACCTAAAAGCCTCTCCCTATTTCCACTTCTCTCTCAATGGCCACTGCTTGACAAGTACTTGTTCGCTCACGATTGACTCCATCACTTTACATTCTACTTCGCTGGAGGAGCAGAGGGACCATTAGATCTGTTTGCTCAAATCCCGCCAGCATCCTTTAAAATGTTGACACGTCTCGCTACAATTGTGTCTGCTCGCCTTTCAACCACATCTTGAGCAACGTCTTTAAGAGATATAAAAAGCACTTAGAGATATTTGGCCGTGGTTTATTTGCTACAGAAGCCAGATTATAGGCAGATCCAAGCTGTTAATTTCTCATGCATCTAAAGTTGTGAATGTTAAGGTCAAGACATCGTCCTCATGACCTCCAAGCCAAAAAATTCTGCCACGCAGACAAAATTCAATGAGTAGTAATGGGGGTTTCTTGAGGGCTGAAAAAAAGAAAGTCCTTATTACTCCCTTAATATTTGAGTTTTTAGCAGATTTCCCTTAAGCTATTGAGGTCGTACTCATGACGCGATTTTCGAAAAATTTCATCAAATGTCCATCGATCCTACCCAGGAGATGACAAAAATGAGGTCCGTTCAAAACTATCTATCTATCTATCTATCTATATATACATACATATATATATATATATATATATATATATATATATATATATATTTATATATTTGTCTGTTAACACTAGGGTTCGCAATTTTTGTTTAATCGTCACCAAACTCGGTGATTAATCGTTTTATGTAAAAAGAAAGATCAAGTTCGTTAACGGCTGAAATCGGACCAGTGGGAGGGGGGGTTTTAGAGGGGGGATTTTCAAAAATTCGAAATATCTCCGTTATCATGCATCGGATCGAATAATTGTATAGAACCAATCTTTTTGCAAATTACATTTACTATAAATATTGTTATATACATTTATTCTCTATCTTGAATATTAACCGAGATATTTGCATTTTTATGAAGGCTGTGGTCGGGTATTGTTCGGATTAGTTCGGCCGTTTTCGTAGCTTCTCGGCTCAGGTGGAAGCTTCTTCTAACCTTACCTGTCGTTTCTAACCTTACCTTAACTTCGTTACTTAGTGTGATTTATGCGAATACGGTCTGTTCATCCGCCTCCCCCCTTCTTTAGTTTTTGTACTACTAAAATTTGAGTTATTAAAATATAAATTATTTTTACAATTCAGAAGCCGTTTCAATTGGCAATTTATTAAAATTAACTGAAAGATTTCTTATTACCGTTTGTATTTACTTGTGGTGGGCTTATATTACCAGTATGCAGATTTCTCTATTGTAAAACTTCACATGGGAAATCTGCTTAGTTTACGCAGCCCCTGCGTGACGGACTTTTGTTATTTATATACGTTCATTTTATGCTACTATGGCTAATTGGGACGGATTATCTATAGCTTACCACCGTTTTCTAGCCAGATTGGAACCAAGGAATTTATTTAGTGAGTCCATCACCAATCAAATCTCCTCTTCCCAGGGCGGGAATCGAACCCGCCACTCAACTTTTACCCCACGAGATTAAGAGCAACGCCTTAACTCACACGGCCAACCTGAGCCCCCATATTTGAGTTTTATATGACAGCTATTGTAGGGCAACAACAATTTAACAAGATGGGGTCTATAACATATTTAAAACCACCTCATCCCCCCCCCAGTCCGATTTCAGAAATTGACTACCGTATTTGCTCGAGTACGACGCGCCCTCAATAAAATAGGTCTATCCTTTTGGAAACAATTATTTTTTGTGAACATCAATTTATTTATTTTCCTCATAATACAATTAAAAATATGATCTTAGTATTGAATGAAACAGTTAAATATCACGGTTAACATTCATGATGGAGAAAATACGTGCATTAAAACATTGAAGGAAAATCAAATTTTCAATTATATAGTTTCTGCACAATTTTCCTATCCGCCATATAATAACGGAGATATTTCAGGATATAGAAATTTCGGAGGTTGTAGAACTCGGTTGAGTTCTAGAAATTTCTTCTAATCCACCCTCCTCCACGCACGCTCGCACAGACACACACATTCTCTCTCTCTCTCTCTCTCTCTCTCTCTCTCTCTATATATATATATATATATATATATATATATATATATATATAGAGAGAGAGAGAGAGAGAGAGAGAGAGTTTTGGACCGACCTCGTCATCTTCTACGTAGGATGGATGGACCTTTGAAGCAGTATTTCGAAAATCGTGTCATGAGTACCATATCCTAGTTAATGTCTAACATATACACTTTTTCGACCCGTCTCATTATAATGGAAATATTTGGTAACTATCAAACGAAAATTATCGTCATTGGAGGGCTCTGTGCGTGTGCTTTTGTGTGTGTGTGTGTGTGTGTGTGCGTGTGTGTGTGTGTGTGTGTGTGTGTATAAATTTTGATTATATTTCCTGAGGCACAAAGGTTGGTCTCCAGGCTTCAGTGAGTAGGATAGGTAGTTCTCTCCAACCCTACGTTTCCAGACATGATGATTTATCACAGTAGTTCCTAACCATGGTTTAGTTGTTATACAACTGACCTAGACTACCAGGAGACCCGGGTTCGACTACCGTATATACCGTGTGTTATTCAGAGCATCTTGAAAATTTGATAAGTTGACAGGTGAAGGGACTTTTGGTTGAAATTTCATTTTCGTCGGGTGACCCATGACATTTTGCGGGGCCTCTGCTGATATTTTCCAACGCTGACATTTCTGAAGTATGAGAATGGGGTTCCATATTGCAGTATAGAGGGTGAGCCCGTTGAGGTGTGATGACCTGCTTTAGGCCCCTCCAGTATGCCGTCCACCTGACCATCTAGGTCCACTCCTATCAACCCCAAAGTGGGCTGGATATAAGCCTTCAAGTTCATAATTTTGACCGACAAGGAGCAGATTTCCCACTTGCTGGTCTGACATACTAATGACCGCATCTTACCATATATTATCTATTTCTATATAAAAAGTCCGTCAAGCAGGGGCTACGTAAACAAAGCAGATTTCCCTCGTGAAGTTTAATAATAGATAAACCTACACACTGCTAACACTACACCACCGTGAATATTAAGTGAATAAATGCAAACAGTAATTAGAAATTGTTCCCCTTCCTTTCCGGCGAGAAGCGTCTGAAATGTAAACAAACAGGTCACCCAACGGCTCACCGAAAAGAAAACAATAACTGAAACATAACATATTAATTTATTGAAAACTATTTACTATATCCAGTACCGTAATTTATAATGAATCAATTCTGATTGATTTGATTGATTGAGATAAAAATTATTCAATTTTTATCTCAATCAATCAAATTTTAGAAGTCCAAGAATTTAAGACGGGGGGTCAACAGAACATATGTGATGTATCTCGTATAATAAATATCTCTTGAAAACAATATTTGGCATTTAAACTTCGAATAATGTGGTTTATTATATATCAGAGTAGGGTTTATGAAACACGAGTAGAAGTGGGGGTTTACTGAAAGCTGATAAATGAAAAATATATGCAAGATAGAGAATAAATGTATATAATACTATGTATAGTAACTTTAATTTGCAATAAGATGTGTTATCTACAAATTTTCGATCCGACGTATAGTAACAGAGATATTTCGATTTTTCGAAATGCCTCCCCTCTAAGCCCCCCTCCCCCTCGTTCGATTTCAGCCGTTAACGAACTTAACCTTTCTTTTTACATAAAACGACTGGATATCAAGTTTGGTAACGATTAAACAATAATTGCGACCGCTAGAGCGGTCACAGACAAATATATATATATATATATATATATATATATATATATATATATATATATATATATATATATATATATATACAGTTTTGAACGGAGCTCATTTTCGTCATATCCTAGGTAGGATCGATGGACACTGAAAAAAAGACTGAAAAATGTCGAAAATTGCAGTCATAAGTACAACCTCAATAGCTGATTTCCCTTAAGGGAAATCTGCTAAAAACCAATTAGTAGAAAAAAGTCCGTCATCCAGGGGCTGCGTAAACTAAGCAAATTTCCCACGTACTGGTATAACAATTTTTGCGTTCTCGTCTCACCACGTATTCTGTATTTATATGTAAAAAAAACCGATGAGTGGAAGCGGGGGGGGGGACTGAAGGCTGAAACAAGAAAGTTCAAATTACTCGCTTAATACTTGAATTAGCAAGAAATGCATAGAGAATCAATGGTAGAAAATCAAAAGTTTATCAAGATTGGTTCTAAGCCTTTTTATGATCCAACTCATAATAATGGAGACATATTGAATTTTTGCGATCCCCCCCCCTCTAAAAATCACCACTACTCCATGTCAGATTGCAGCCAATAAGAAATATGATCTCTAGTGTTGACTTAACCGGATAAATACCGAGCATGGTATAGATCAAATAAACATTTTCGAGTAAAGAACGAAAAATCTTAATTGATGACGTCATCGTATTAGCGTGTGTCTCTCAAATAAATAGTTCAATGAAAACCATATTTGATATTTAACATTTGAATGAAGTTTTTGATGATATATCAGCTTAATCTTGATATGACATAGCTTGTTGATGGCCGAAAACTAAAATATCTCGGTTAATACTTAATATTGAGAAAACATATATATAACAACATTTATAGAATATAAAATTTGCAATAAGATTGATTCTATACAATTTTTCGATTCGACGGACAACAACGGAGATATTTCGAATTTTCGTATTGCCCCTTCTAACCCCCCCCCCCTCCCACTGGTTCGATTTAAGCCGTTAACGAAGTTGGTCTTCCTTTTTACATAAAACGTTTAAATACCGAGTTTGGTATCGATCAGACAGAAATTGCGACCAAAACAAGAAAGTACAAATAGCTCTCTTAATATTTGAGTTACAACAAATGCAGAAAACAACTATTATCAATAGTTTAACAAGGTTGATTTTGATTGACATTTAACGATCTGACTCATAATACCGGAGATCTTTTGAATTTTGGATTACTATTTCAGCCCATAACAAACATGCTTTGTAGTGTTGATTAAAATCGTTAAGTATCTAGGATGGTATCAAATAAACATTTTCAATACAAGAACGTAAAATCTTAATTGATGTTGTTTTCACAGAATGAATTTGCACGTAATAGCATATTAAAGGTCTCTTCAAAACAATATTTGGTATTTAAAGTTAAAATAAAGTGGTTCATGATATAACAACTTATTATTAATATGTCAAACGTAGGAGTGGGGGTTTACGGTAGGCTTACATTTCAAAAATCCAAACATCTCGGTTAATATTCATGGCAGCGTAAAATGTATATACCAACATTTATAGGTAATAACTTCTGCAATAAGTATGATTTTATGCAATTTTCAATACAACAGAAATATTTCATAGTTGCTAAATTTCATCTCCCCGGGCCGATTCCAACTGTCATTACGATCACTAGAACGGCAACAGACACACACACACACACACTTTTGAATGGACCTCATCTACCATGTAGGATCGATTGACATTTGAGTTTTTTCAAAAATCGCGTCATGAATATAACTTCTATTTCCCTTAAGGGAAAGGGCTCCTTACCATATATATATATATATATATATATATATATATATATATATATATATATATACAGTAGAGCGTCGTTTATTCGAACTAATTGTGATCGCGCACGTTCGGATAATCGATTTGTTCGGATAACTAGTTTTTTTAAGAAAATAGGATAATTGTATAAAACACTTTGTATTCATCATTACAATTACATATTACATATTAAAATACATACTTCCGACGCGCATGAACTGTTGTCTAGAACTGACCTGCAAAAAGAGTGGGAGAGGCGGAAGGGCTGACATCCCGCGTTTCCAACCGCGGAGTAGACCCATTTCAGGGAAACAGAAAGAAGCTCTGATTCCCCGAACGGTAGGGCTCAGTCAGTCCCGCGAACACAAAAGGTGGGAACCCAGGCTTTTCCGTTCTGCTAAAAAGTTATTCACGCTCTAAACAGGGCATTGCTTTTTTTTTTTTTTTTTTTTTTTTTTTTATTATTTAGGGCATTGCTTCAAAGAATACATATTCTTGAAATTTTCAACTTCTTCATTCTGTATATAATACAGCATGCAAATTGAAATATGTAGTTAAAAAAAAAAAACTTTCCAAAGCGCGTTCGGATAATTGACGTTCGGATAAACGACGCTCTACTGTATATCATTTTTTCCTCACTGAAGTAACTCTTGAGAGAGGGGATTTATTTTCTGCATTGCCCGTACAATATTAGTACATCCGATGTATTTATTTTATAATTCCGATAATATACAAAATTGTGCTCTAGTTTTCTAACTGAAAAAATATGAAATAAATGAGAGTAATAAAATGAATATAAATACTTACAATTAATAATATTAACAATTTTAAATACAGCACGTAGGATTAAGATAAATAATAGTTGAAACAAATAATAATTAAAAAATAATGTGCAAATCAAAACAAAACAAGGAAATTATATGTGTATATATATATATATATATATATATATAAAACACAGACACACACACACACAAAATTATTGATAGTATGTATTCTAGTTTGACCATGATTTTATAAACGTTCTCGGTGAATGTTCGAAGATCTTTATTGAATTTAGGTCAATTCTTTACATTGTTTGGCACTGTCTGCTTTAAAATTTGTCTTTCGTCTGTCTGTGTATAGTCTGTACTCGTATATTAAATGTTTGTACTTTTGTTCGCTACTAAAGTCACAAGGATATAGTGGGTTGTCTGTTAGTTTGAATCTATGTAAGTATGTATTTATTGAGCATGTCCTGTTATTAGTTGTGTTATATAAAAATCAGTCATATTAATTTTCGTGTTCATATATTCTGGAACATTTGGTATATATGTCCTTGATTTGTACTTGTCCAATGATTAAGTGCTGTCCTTTACTTGTACATGTCCTGTTAACGGGCCTTGAATTCAGTAGTTTATTAGTGCTTGTAATGTAGTTGTACTGTCTGTGTATGTATTAATTAATGTAGTTGTACTGTCTATGTATATATTAATTGTACTAGCACTGGTATCATTTGAGTACACTGTCTTCCCTAGTTTAAATATTCGTACGTCAGGCATTTCCTCTTTTTCTAAAACTACAAAAGTCCGTCACGCAGGGGCTGCGTAAACTACGCAGATTTCCCACGTGGTCTTAAAATAGAGAAATTTCACGAAAGCCGAACAGTTAAGGAAACGGCCGAACTAGATTTGGCGGGAAACTCAATCGTCCGTATCCGGCCAGATTTAATAAAAATGCAAATATCTCGGTTAGTATTCAAGATAGAGAATAAATGTATATAACAAGATTTATACTAAATTTAATTTGCAATAAGATTAGTTCTATACAATATTTCGATTCAATGTATAGTAACGGAGATATTTCGAATTTTCGAAAATCCTCCCTTTTAAACCCCACCCCTTCCACAGGTCCGATTCTAGCCGTTAACGAACTTGATCTTATTTTTACATAAAACGACTAAATGTCGAGTTTGGTAACGATCAAACAAAAATTGCGACCGCTAGAGCGGTAATAGACATATATATATATATATATATATATATATATATATATATATATATATATATATATATATGTATATATATAAACAGTTTTGAACGGACCTCATTTTCGTCATCTACTAGGGGTCGATGGACATTTGAAGAAAAATTTCGAAAATTCCGTCATGAGTACAACCGATAGTTGATTTCCCTTAAGGGAAATCTGCTAAAAACACAACCCATATTTGCTCCATCTCGACTACCCTCAATATAATACTCATACCAGCATCCACTAAAATATTTAGAGATAAATTTCGATATTGAGCTGGGTGCATCCATAAACTATAATGTACAGGACGTTCGATATCCTCAGCATTATATATAAGGTTGCTGATCAAAAGAGGATATTTTCATACCCTTCATACATTCTACTTTGATATGAGATCAATTGGGATGCTTTTTAGCAGATTTCCCTTAAGGGAAATCAGCTATTGAGGTCGTACTCAAGACGGAATTTTCGAAATTTTTCTTAAAATGTCCATCGACCCTACCCAGGAGATGACGAAAATGAGGTCCGTTCGAAATTATATATATATTTGTCTGTTAACGCTCTAGCGGTCGCAATTTTTGTTTGATCGTTACCAAACTCGGAATTTCATCGTTTTATGTGAAATGGAAGATCAAGTTCGTCAATGGCTGAAATCGGATCAGTGGGAGGGGGGGATTAGAGGGGGAATTTTGAAAATTCAAAATATCTCCGTTATTATGCGTCGGATCGAAAAATTCGTCGTATAGGATAAATCGTATTGCAAATTAAATTTACTATAAATATTGTTATATACATTTATTCTGTATCTTGAATATTAACCGAGATATTTGCATTTGTATTCTGCGCGTGGTCGGCAGGAATCGGCTATGTTCGGACTTTCCGCCGAGAGCTCTGGCGGCCGTTTCCGTAACTATTCGTCCCTCGTGAATAGGTTTAGAGGTTTCGTACTGCTACAGTTGTTATTGAGGAGATTTATCTACTGTAAAACTTCACGTGGGAAATCTGCTTAGTTTACGCAGCCCCTGCGTGACGGACTTTTTGCTAATATGCATGCCAGCCTCAAGCTTGTTTTGGATCGATGTATTTACAGTAGCCCTTCCATGAATTTAACTTATTTCTACGTATTGGTTGCTTGTAAGTCTGTCTCTGTGTACTGTATATTCTTTTCTACTTTTTCTTAAATCTTCGTCGTCAATAGTTTTTGGTTAAATGTAATTTAATTTGTTCGTTTCTTTTCTAAGTTTATATATATATATATATATATATATATATATATATATATATATATATATATCTTAAGGGAAATTAGATATTGAGGTTGTACACAGTACGCATTTTTCGAGAAAGAAATATATATATATATATTGCCTGTTAATGGTCTAGCGCCCGCGATTTTTGTTTGATCGTTACCATACTTCAATTTGTAAATCTAAAGATCAAGTTCGTTTTATTTTCTTCCAATTTTCTTCATTTTAGCAGATTCATACATACACACACACACACACTCGTTGTACCGAAAAATTGTATAGAACCAATCTTCTTACGAATTTAATGTACTGTAAATGTTATCATATATGTTTTTCCATTATCTTGACTATTAACCGAGGTATATTATGCGTTATTTAGTCTTTAGCCTTGAGAAAAATACCCTCTCCTACTCATGTCATGTTAACAATATGTTCTATCATACCATCATAATATCATGAATATTCGAAGCTTAAATTCCAAATATTGTTTCATTGAACTATTAATATGTGAGCTACGTACAAATTCCGGTTTATCTGATCTATACCATACTTGATATTTGTTTCATCCAAAACTAAAGATCATATCCATTAATTGCTGAAAACGGGCTAGGAATAAGGGATGTTTAGATAGGGGTGGGAATTTGATAACTAAAATATCCCCGTTATTATGAGTTGGATAGAAAATTTGATAGAACCATTTTTTTCTAAACTATTGATGCTCTACAATTATTGTTCTATACATTTTTCGTGACTCAAATATTAAGTTATTTACTAGTACTTTCTTGTTTCTGTATTTAATTTACTGTTATAACGTCAGACTAATAATAAAAGGGACTTTTTATAATTAGGAAATTAATTTATATTTTGGAATAAAATTCATATGTACAAGTATTGGCAAGAAAATGATTGATGACACACTATACACTAGCCAGAATAACAGGGCCATTGATTGAGCTATCTATACACCAAAACTATTGACCTGTTGATCGCCCCCACCCCCCCCACTTCCTTGCAGGCTTGGCTTACATTTATACTGGTCTCGGCTGACTTTAAACAGATTTACCTTAAGGGAAATCTCTATTGAGGTTTGACTCATGACGCAATTATTTATAATTTTCTTCAAATGGCTATCGATCCTACCTCGCAGATGACTAAAATGAGGCCCGAAAATTTTATATATATGTATGCATGTTAGCGCTCTAGCGGTCGCAATTTTTGTTTAATTGTTACCAAACTCGATATTTAATGGTTTTATGTAAAAAGAAAGATCAAGTTCGTTAATAGATGAAATCCGACCACTCATATTTGATTCATGAAGTAAAAGTCCGTCACGCAGGGGCGGCGTTATCTAAGCAGATTTCCCTCGTACGTCACGTATTTTCATTAATCTCAATGCATTAAAGTTGAATGAGAACAATATTTGGTATTTAGGCTTCAAAAGTGCCCCATAATATAAAAGCTTATTGTTATTATGACATGAGTAGGAGTGGGGGTTCACCAAAAGCACAAAACTGAAAAATGCGAATATCACCGTTAATAAGCAACGTAGTAAAAAAACGTACATAATACTACGCCCCGGTCCGATTTCTACGATTAACGAACTTGATCTTTGTTTAAATATCGAGTTTGGTAACGATATAAAGAAATTGCGACCGCTAGAGCGTTAAGATACAAATCCCTTGAGGGAAATCAGCTATTGAGGTCGTACTCATGGCACGATTTTCGAAATTTTTCTTCAAATGTCCATCGATCCTACCCAGGAGATGACGAAAATGAGGTCTGTTCAAAACAGACAAATATATATATATATAATCGTTTTATACAAAAAGAAAGATCAAGTTCGTTAAGAACTGAAGTCGGGCAAGGGGGAGGGGGGTTTTGAGGGGGAGATTTTCGAAAATTCTTAATATCTCCGTTATTATGCGTGGGATCGAAAAATTGTAGAGAACTAATCTTATTGAAAATCTAATATTCTATAAATGTTGTTATGAACATTTTTTCACTATCTTGATTATTAACAGAGATATTTGCATTGTTTAGTTTTCGGTCTTCAGTAAACCCCCACTCCTACGTATCTCATATTAACAATATTCTAGTTTGTTATGAAGCACATTATTTAAAGCTTAAATACCAAATATTGTTCTCATTGAACTTTTAAGTTTTGAGATAAATGCAAATACGTGACGCACGTGGGAAATCTGCTTAGTTAACGCAGCCCCTGCGTAACGGACTTTTTTGGAATGTGATCATCTCGTAAGCCGTGGGCTACCGATATCAAACCAATACAAACATTTCTGTAGATAATTTAGTTGTCGAGATTATTTTTTTTTTTCTACCTCCGAATAAATTACAAAATCAATAAAAGTTAAGGGTACATTCTTTATGCTCCCGAGTTCGTGCTATTAGGAATCAGGATTACATCGTCAGTACCAGGATGTATATTCAAAACCGAGCTATCATTTGGAATTATGTGGAAGTTTTTAATATTAATTTGAAATAACTTTAATGAAATTACTAGTTAGTAACTTGGTAAATAGAAACAAAGCCCTCCGGGAAGAGTAACGAGGGGATAGCGTGTAGTAATGTCATTGTATTCTACCTAGCCTTTAGCCACACAGCCATCAGCTAATGGTCACGTGACTTGGTTCATGACACCCCTCCCCTCTCCTGGTTCTACCCATGCCCTCCACAAACCTAAATAATTAATTTATTCAAAACGAATGAATTATACATCTTCGTTTCGTACTCCACTAAGTGCTGCGAAAATCGTTCGCGACTTCCCAAGAGGTTGAATCTCCTGGATCGAAATATCACAGAGGCGTTAGAGTTCGTCGCAATAGTTCGTCGGTAGAGCTCTTCAGTCCAGAATATCTCCTTTTTGCTTCCCGTTGTCACTCCAATGAGTTCCTTTTAAACTCGAACAGCGAACACGATCAGGGTGTTAAAAAAAAGTACATTGGGCTAATATAGTAGTAATATTGGTACGTCATCTCGGCTACGGTCTGCTTATATTTTCTGATTTTCTATCGACACGGATTTTCGATCCGTCTTATACGTCTGTCAAGTAGGCTGATAAAATTAATTCAGATCATATTCTATTCTCTGACTACCCCTGAGAGAGATCTCTATATAATAACAAACCCTTTCATTACGAGGTAGAATTAATGGATGTTAGAAAATATTTTACAAAAATTATGTCAGGAGTATATCCAAGGATCATTTGAAAATCGTTAATGACTTTTAACGTAAAATAAATGAAAATGTTCAAAACACAACACTGTTTTTTATTTTTTTGTAAAGTATGCATATTTTAAAATTGAAAAAATAAGGAAACATATAAACTTGAGTAAAAAAGAAGAAAAACATTAGCCGTCATAACTTTCTGTTGTTCACAGCTGGTTGGCTCTGTTGGTATAACAACGTTCATTAAGCAACAACGACAAAAAATGCTGCTGCTAAAGCACCCCCCCCCACCCCCTAGTGACGGAGCCACTGATGAAAGAACTAAACCTTCTTCAACGGACGGCCGGACCTAGTTGTGTATCCGTCAGGTGTCGTAGAGAGTGTCTCTCCGCTTCTGGTGGCCTGTAGGTCGGTGTTGGATATCTTAGCGACTGCTTGCTTGTCTGTGGCCGGGAGGTACCAGTGGAAGTTGGTGTGGCACTGTGGTGCCCCAGCTGTGTTTCTCAGGTAAGCTGGATTGACTAGGTGAACGGAGACATTCACCCCCTTGTCGCCGACGAGTACAGTGAAGATTTTCTCCTTTCTCTCTATAACCTTGTGAAGCCCAGAATATGGTGGGACAAGAGGTTTCCGGACTGTATCCTTGCGGAGGAAGATGTGAGACCCAGTGGCCGAAATGTTTACCTAATGGGTGATCGTGGTTCCGCGGGTTTGAATCGTGCCAAATCGTCCTTCAGAGTCTGAAAAAAACGTAGGTTTGGTGGAAAATCCAGAGTGAGGCTGAGCATACGTGGCGCTTGGAAGGCACTTCCTACAGAAGTTCAGCATTCCCAGGAAACGGTGGAGCTCGCAAATGGTCGTTGGACGGGGGGGGGTTGTTTGATTCCATTTGCCACCTTGCATCCAAGGAAGTCCACTTCCGGTTTTCCAAAGGCACATTTGGCGACGTTAAGGGACAAGCTTCAGTCATTGAGGCGCTTGAAGAGATTGCGAAGTTGCTGCTCGTGTTCTTCCGGTGTCTTCGATCCGACGAGGAAGTCATCCAAGAATGGGAATACGAATGGCATGCCCCGCAGCATGTTTCCGACAAATCGCTGGAATGTCTGCACAGAACTCTTAAAGGCCGAAGTCCATCCGGAGGTAATCGAGCAAGCCGCAGGGAGTGATGACAGCCGTTTCCTCCACATCTTGGGCAATGGGGATGTGGTGGTACGCTTGAGTGATGTCCAGCGACGTGAAAATGGTCTTACCATCGAGCTGAGTAGTGAAGTCCATCAAGTTCGGTATGGCGTACCTATCTGGGACCGTCAGCTCATTTAGCAGCCTATAGTCACCTCATACCCGAAGACTGCCGTCCTCCTAAATGAAGGAGGCAATAGCTGCTCTTCGAAGGTCTGCAGGTACCCTCATCTATCATACTGTGAAACTCCTTCTTAACAGTCTTGCACTCCGATGGTAGTCATCTGGTCTTACAGTTCACGGGGAGTCCCTTAGTTTCTAAGTGGTGGCACTGACAAATGTCTCGTTCCTTCACAAGATTCTCAGCAACAGATCGCTTTCGCATAACTCTTAACTCATTTTTAATTTGTATATATGATATATTATCTGTATATTTTCCTTTTTTATTTACTCTAACTGTTTAGCTATTTTTGAACTTATTTTGTCTGTAAACATTCATTGAATGTATTATCTGTTAATGTTCATTCGGGCACTACTCTTTATTGTTTTTAGCGTTTTATATTTTGAATCATATATTTTTCCTTGTATGTATGCTTATATTCTCAAATGAAAAGCTTGTATGGCGTTTTTAATGGTTAATGTTTGCAGGGGCATTGATGATGGAGAGAGTGCTTAGAATGCGCTCTGTCACTAATAATAAATAATTGTGAAGGAACGATATCTTTGTTTGTTGATTCTTACGTCACATCAGCTTACTACACCACCCAGCAAAAATGAATAATAATTTAAAGCGTTACATTTTATCTGAGAAGTGTGTTAGTGAGTTTGATGCCAGCAGCCATTAACTTCCCTCTGCAGAAGTTTGTCCTTAATTAAAGGGAATGGCTTAATTGAATGGTTACTCCAACAATAAAGGCAATGCTCAACGCCCTCCATCTCCACAATTCAAAGCCCTAAGAGAAAATGTTTTAAAAAAAACCGTCTGACCTACATGAACCAAAAAAAAGTCCGTCACGCAGGGGCTGCGTAAACTAAGCAGATTTCCCACGTTAAGTTTTACAATAGAGAAATCCGACTAATAACAACTGTAGTAGTAATGAATCTCTAAACCTATTCACGAGGGACGAATAGTTACCGAAACGGCACGCACTAGCCCTCGGCGGAGAGTCCCGAACAAAGCCGACTCCTGCCGACCACACACATGCATACAAATGCAAATATCTCGGTTAATATTCAAGATAGAGAATAAATGTATAAAACAATATTTATATTACATTTAATTTACAATAAGATTGGTTCTATACACTTTTGTGATCCGACTTATGGTAACGGAGATATTTCGAATTTCCAAAAATCCCCCCTCTAAAACCCCCCTCCCTCGGGTCCGATTTCAGCCATTAACGAACTTGATCTTTCTCTTTATGTAAAACGCTTAAATATGAAGTTTGGTAACGATCAAACAAAAATTGCGACCGCAATTATATATATATATATAATTTTGAACGGACTTCATTTTCGTCATCTCCTGGGTAGAATCAATGGACATTTGAGGAAATTTTTCAAAACTCGCGTCATGAGTACGACCTCAATAGCTGATTTCCCTTTAGGGAAATCTGCTAAAATAGTTACTAGAAAAAAAATCAATTTATGATTCTTTTTTGACTATCATCAGGCGATATATCCTAAGAAATCTCTGGTAAAAAAATAAAAAGTCCGTAGGTAAACTTAGATTTCCCACACGCTAGATGACACACTAGTGACATCAGCTCAACTTTATATTTTGTATTTCTAAATAAAAATCCGATAGATAGATGAGTTGTTATACCTATGAAGTAAACTGGCAACTAAATGAATTGAAATAATAATAAGGATCAAAATATCAATAAAAAGGATTGGGTAAATGTTGGTTTTGAGAATTAGCAAGAAAATTTCAGTGCTATTAATGTTTTAATAACCTGTAGATTATCCGGTCCACTTAGTCTCATTAGCACTAAGTGGACGTTAATAAATAATAATTGTTGTACGCGTCAAGCATGGATTCGCTGTTGCTTATTATTGTTCATGAGGTAAAAAAAAAAAAAATGTAGTTTCCTGTCAGAGCATAACGTTTGCATCATCCTAGAAATCAGAGAAAAATATCTAAAACTAAGTTCGGGTATAATCCAGTAAGAGATGAAATCGGAATTAGTTCGCTAGCTGTGTTACCTTCGATGAAGTTTGAAATAAAACTGGTTTTCCGTAGACATTTATCGCGGTTATTCCAAGTAAACCCTCACTCCTCCCAATGTAAAACGAGCATAATATAGCTCATAGTAAGAAATTTCAGTCCCTAAATATATATATATATATATATATATATATATATATATATATATATAAAACTAGCTGTGTTACCGGTTGCAGAAGGGTTAATTGTTTAATGGCGACAACATAAAGATTGGATTAATTTATTCGCTAAGTAACCCAGTCATATTTATCACGTAACACATAGATATGACCAGAGCAATTCACTTGCCCCTTTGCCCTTCTGAAGGGAAAAGTAGTGACTAAAGAAATGTTAACGAATTAATAATAAGAATTTCTCTCCCCCCTCAATGAAATAAAAATGGTTTCCCGTCGAAATATAAATATTAGTATCACTAATTAATCCTTTTATTGCCATAACATTATGAAAGACGTTCTTCCCCTCCAATCATAGTTTTAAATGTGAGGCATGGAACGTCTATTGGAAGAATATAGGTCAATTTAAGCTTGTTCAAGGGATCAAATAAATATATTTTTCTATCAAAATATAAAGCTGCTTGACCTACCTTAACATTAGTAGAAAAGTCCGTCAGGCAGGGGCTGCGTAAACAAAGCAGATTTCCCACTTGCGTCCCGTATTTCCATTTATCTCTTGACGTAAAAGTTCAGCGAGAACAATATTTATTATTTAAGCTTCAAATAAAGTGCTTCATAATATAACAGCTTATTTTTGATATGACATGAGTAGGAGTGGAGGTTTACTGAGGGCTGAAAAATAAAAAAACGCCAATATCTGGGTTAATATTTTCGATCCGACGTATAGTAACAGAGACATTTCGAATTTTCCAAAATCCTCACCTCTAAACCCCCCCCTCTCCCTGATCCGATTTTAGCCGTTAAAGAAATTGATCTTTCTTTTTACATAAAACGACCAAATATCGAGTTTGGTGACGATTAAACAATAATTGCGACCGCTAGAGCGGTAACAGACAAATATATATATATATATATATATATATATATATATACAGTTTTGAACGGAGCTCATTTTCGTCATCTCCTGGGTAGGATCGAAGGACATTTGAAGAAAAAAATCGAAAATCGCGTCATGAGTACGACCTCAATATCTGATTTCCCTTAAGGCTGAGTAAACTAAGCATATTTCCAATGTGCTAGTATCACACACTATTGATCTTTTCCTCGCCATATATTTCCTAGTACAAGTTATCTTGGCCTGAGTGGTGGTTGGGGTTAGACCTGGATACTACCCCTGGGGTCCTCATCAGTATTCCACTCCACCTTCCAGGATTACCTTATCTTTAATTCATATCATCACCCTTAGGGATTACTCTCATTAAATGCTCACTTCTTTTAATTAAATTTTTAAAAAAATACAAGAATCTGTGTCCACAGATTTCTTTCATTGCAGAAGGAATACTTAGAACCAGGAATGTGGGTCTTCCAAGGAAAGGACTGGCTTTGAATATCATATGTAATTAGCTTAACGTCCTCTACTCAAAAAGTAGTCCTAAGCAGGGGCTGCCTAAACTAAGCAGATTTCCCACGTGAAGTTTTACAGTAGAGAAATCTGCCTACTAATAACAGTAGTAGTAAAGAATCTCTAAACCAATTCACGAGGGACGAACAGTTACAGAAACGGCCGCCAGAGCTCTCGGCGGAAAGTCCGAACATACCCGTAGCCTGCCGCCGAGCACACGCAGAATACAAATGCAAATATCTCAGTTAATATTCAAGATACAGAATAAATGTATAGAACAATATTTATAGTAAATTTAATTCGCAATAAGATTGATTCTGTAATATTTTTCGATCCGACGTATAGTAACGGAGATATTTTGAATTTTCGAAAATCCTCCCCTCTAAACCCCCCCTCCCACTGGTCCGATTTCAGCCATTAACGCACTTAATCTTTCTTTTTACGTAAATCGCTTAAATATGAAATTTGGTAATGATCAAACAAAAATGGCGACCGCTCGAGCGTTAACAGACAAATATATATATATATATATATATATATATATATATATATATATATATATATATATATATATAATTTTGAATGACCTCATTTTCCTTTAAGGAAAATCTGCTAAAAGTAAGCAGATATATTTCAAATTCTTAAACGTATGTATTTTGAGAAAATTGTATCATTTTCGAGGGCTAAACTGCATAGCGAGCTATAGGATTGAGGTCTTTTTTACATTAGCCCCGCATTTCAAATTAGGTTATAATAACATGATTTTAGAAATACCAGTGATAAAACTCTTACTAATAAACTATTATAAACATTGATAGGGGCTCAGGTTAGCCATGTGAGTTAAAGCGTTGACCTTAATCTCGCATGGTAAACCTAGAGTGGTGAGTTCGATTCTCGTTTAGATAAAGGAAATTGTTTAATGACGAAATTCATTAAATAACATCCTAAGCCTCACCCTGGCTAGAAAAGGGTGGTAACCTGTAGATAACCCGTCCCAATTAGCCTTAGCAGCAAAAAGTGGACGTTAATAAATAATAATAATAATAAACATTGATAAAAGAAAGTGTTAAGAGAAACTGAACCACGTTTATACAAGTATAAAATTAACAAAAATAACATTATTTTGGTGGCCAATAAACGCTCATACTTGATAATGTTGCATTAAATAAGTCATCGTTTTGATGGCTTCTTCGCCAGACCAACTCACATATGTACCATATGTCTACCATTGTTCTCCTTGTTCCGCATTCACGTATATTTGTACGTTTTAGTGAGGGCCACAATGATTTCACACGTTGTTTATGTGCCCCAGTTTTCATATCTATGAAATGTTTAGAGTGGTTAACAGTAAAATGTTTATATTTCATTCCTGGTCCTTTTTTTTAGGCCACGATATGACCTCCATCAGTCAGTGTGATGTTCCAGGCCTATTAGAATGGATAATGCACTCTGTGAATGTTTCCTTGCTTCTGTTAGGG
Organism: Riptortus pedestris; assembly: GCA_019009955.1. Lineage (NCBI taxonomy): Eukaryota > Metazoa > Arthropoda > Insecta > Hemiptera > Alydidae > Riptortus > Riptortus pedestris. The sequence goes on from CM032231.1 coordinate 24,410,323, forward strand.
ACGGCATACAGAAAGCACTCTCTGGTTTCTCGGCACAGACCTCCAAATAACGATGCAACGTTCTGTTCATGTTTATCAATAACGATGCAACTAACGTTCTGAAACAGCCGTGGAAGGTAATAAATTGTAACAGTTATCAAACTAATATCTCAGATAGCCTTAGTTGCAAAACGTGGACGTTAACAAATAATATCTCAGAAGTATTTCTAAAATCAGATTATAATCTAATTTGAAATGCGGGGCTAATGTAAAAAAGACCCCAGAATTGTATTAACCCTTCACAGGCAAGGCTGGGTCGCCGGTGACCCAGAGATTGGTAAAAATAATATTCTGAGTAAAGTAAGGGAAGGAGGGGAGGGGGAGTGCACGGTACCCCTCCCCTCCTTCCGTGAGTTGATGAAAAAGAAATTGAGAATCAGCCTGGACCCAGCACGTCAAGACGTCGGTGTGCTTATTGTGAAAAATCAAGAGATCGTAAGGGTACATCAAACTGCGCTCTTTGTAATCGCAGCCTATGTGCTGAGCATAGGCTAAGTATTTGTTCTCGATGCATTACCAGAGTCTCACCTGAAGAAGATGAAGAAATAGAAGATTGTTCTGAGTTTGAAGTATTAGTGAACTTTCATTACTAAGAGTTTATTCCCTTTTTTTGACTTTTTATCCCTCATATTTTCTTATTCTTTTTTCCGTAGAGTATTGTTTCATATATATTTTTTTCTGTAAGATTTTAAACTATTTATTTTGATCTGGAAAGTTTTTGACTGTTCAGAGTAGGAAAAATTATTGCTGGACTGCCGGATGAAATGGAAGACTGATAACTTACTGAAAATTATTTAATCACTAAGATTTTATTAAATTTTCTCGTCTTTTATAGCTCGAAATTTCTTATTTTTTTCCCTTCTAGGAGTTTACTCGTTTAATTTTTATCTTTTATCCTATACGGATACTAAAGGTACCAAAGGTCTGGAACTCTACGTTCCTACTAATTTAAGAATAGTTCCTACTAAAGTAAGTTTTTGTATTTTTATCATATTATGTATATTGCTAAATAAAATAAATTTTTCAAACTATACTTTCTTTTTTTATATAAAAAAAACAACAACTGGAATATTTTTGTTAAAATGAAAAAAATGTGCTATAAATATGACTGGGTCACCCGTGACCCAGCTTGCCTGCAATGTAATTTTCATATTCCTTGTCTGTGAAGGGTTAAATCTAAAAAAAGGCCGTCGCGCAGGGGCTGCGTAAACTAAGCAGATTTCCCACGTGAAGTTATACAATAGAGAAATCGCCATACGAGAGCCGAACAGTTACGGCAAAGGGCCGAACTAGCTTTTGGCGGGAAATTCCGTCATAGGTTCTCGCCCCAAATTTAATAAAAATGCCAATATCTCGGTTAATATTCAAGATAGAGAATAAATGTATAAAACAATATTTATAGTACATTTAATTTACGGAGATATTTCGAATTTTCGAAAATCCCCCCTCTAAACCCCCCCTCCCTCGAGTCCGATTTCAGCCATTAACGAACTTGATCTGTCTTTTTGCATAAAACGTTTAAATATCGAGTTTGGTAACGATCAAATAAAAATTGCGCTAGAGCGTTAACAGACAAATATATATATATATATATATATATATATATATATATATATATATATATATATATATATATATATATATATAATTTTGAATGGACCTCATTTTCGTCATCTCCTGGGTAGGATCGATGGACATTTGAAGAAAATTTTCGAAAATCGCGTCTTGAGTACAACCTCAATAGCTGATTTCCCTTAAGGGAAATCTGCTAAAAATACTTCATGTTTCAGAAGGAATTTAAATATTTCAATTAAACATGAATAAAATAATAATGCTGAAACTGAAATAACTTTGTTGCGTTAATGAGTCAAAAACATAACTACTCAGAATGGTTTAGATAGTATATGTAGCTATTTAGGTCTTACTCATCAATAAAAAATTCAGAATATTTTGTTCACTTTGGTATTTCAGTTAACTCAATAAGTGCACCAGCTTTTCTAACAACTAAAAATTTGGTCGCTTCGCTACATTTCATTTATTTTGTAAGTATGTCCCGAATTTTCAATTTTATATTACGTATTTCCTCGCCAACAAGCTCATTTACTTATTAGGTTATGTTTTATTAAGGGTCATAAATTGCTTCCTGCATATTTATTCAAGATTCTCCATTCCATTTATTTATTTTGATAAAACTCCTAACCGGATGTCACTTTATTTGCTCAACAGAGAAAGCCATTTCTAAATCAACAATTAAATATAGTATTTGAATTGGGGAGGCTCAATTGAAAACGAGAAATTGGATCTACCTCTGAAGTGGCGGTGGGCTTTGTTGGAACTTTCACCGCTACCAGAGCGCCCTCTTTAGAAGGGAGGTGTAGGTATTACTCAAATTTACCAAGCTATTATCTCTGAATTTAGCTCGGGGTTCTATCTAAGTTCCAGCTCAGACTAACTCCCTTATTTAAGCATAAAATATAATTACATTCAGCTGCCCAAGTTGCTTGAATAGCGCTCTCTCAATCAATTTCAGGCCTCCTAATCTCATTTAGCCCTATTCCAACAGACGGAACGTACTCGGAAAGTTTAGCACTAAAGTTATGTTTATGTATGTAAATACTTTGGCACCTACAGGACATAAATGTCATTACAACCCTTCTTACATTCCAATTGATCCTTACTACTCAAATATTTGTGGTAAAATTACTTAGTCAACATAAAATGTCGGCCTATCTGCGCCACAGTGAATGCCTAAATTTATACTGGACTGATTATCATATAATATTCGGTGCTCTGGACCCCCCCCCCTCCACCAAAAAATTATTCAATTTGAAGAAAATATAACTTAGAAGGTGGCCGTGCGGGTTAAAGCATGTGTTCATCTTCCACTACCGTCGGTAAACTGAAGGTAAAAAAAAGTCCGTTACGTAGGGGCTGCGTAAACTAAGCAGATTTCCCACGTGAAGTTTTACAATAGAGAAATTTCACAAGAGCCGAGCAGTTAAGGAAACGGCCGAACGAGCTTTTGGCGGGAAAGTCACTCGTCTGTTAACCGCCCAGATTTAATAAAAATGCAAATATCTCGGTTAATATTCAAGATAGAGAATAAATGTATATAACAATATTTCTAGTAAATATAATTTGCAATAAGATTGATTATGTACAATTTTTCGATCCGACGTATAGTAACGGAGATATTTCGAATTTTCGAAAATCCTCCCCCTCCCACTGGTCCGATTTCAGTCGTTAACGAACTTGATCTTTCTTTTTACATAAAACTACTAAATATCGAGTTTGGTAACGATCAAACAAAAATTGCGACCGCTAGAGCGGTAACAGACATATATATATACAGTTTAGAACGGACCTCATTTTCGTCATCTACTAGGTAGGATCGATGGGCATTTGAAGAAAAATTCCGTCATGAGTGGAACCTCAATAGCTGATTTCCCATAAGGGAAACAACCGATTATGAATCTCTTACACCCAGCCCTAAGGTAGGCTGACACAGGTAGCTGACCACTGACCCCTCGAAATAACGAGACCCGTCACTATTGGAGACAGCTCATTCCAGGTCCTCCTAGGTTAACGGTGGTTGATCGCTCTCCACATAAATCTTTGATAACAAATCCCTCATGTGGCTAAAGATCTATAATGCCAACCGTAAAAATATAGCTTAGAAGTTTTAAAATGTATACTAATTATCGGTACGTTCCTCCACTCTAATTGAAAACACCGTTTGGGGGGGGGTATCTGAAGGTTGAAAAAAAGAAACTTCGAATAACTCGGTTAGTACTTGACTTACAAATATGCACATGACACAAATTTAAGAGCTTCAATAGTTTGACAAGATTGATTCTTTAACAGTATACATTAATATGATTGACTCATAATAACGAAGATATTTTGAACTGTCAAATTTCTCTCCCCATTCCTGGTCCGATTTCAGTCAATCACAAATATGATTTTTAGTGTTGAATAAAACAGTTAAATATCGAGTATGGTATAGACCAGGGATGAGCAACACGCGGCCCTTTCAACGTATTTCTGCGGCCCGCCAAGCATTTATAAAATTGAATTTATTTTATCGACTTTCTCCCATCCAAATATTGTAAAAAATTAGTTATAATTTTCGTAGTACATACTATTGAAACAAATTTTTGTTACGAGTTACATAGCAACAACGATTCGTGAATGCATTGCAAAATTTGAATTCTGTTCTTTGATAAGAGTTGCGATATTAGCGATACAGAACAACTGGCTATATTTTGACGATGTATTGACACCAAATTTAATATTACCGAAGAATTGTGTTCACTGATTCCAATAAGATGGACTACTACCGGCAAAAACCTGTACGATGAAAGTCTTTTTTGGATAATATTCCAATTTATCGATAGCAAGAGCAATGTCAAGCACTGTGATAGAAGGATCAGGAGGGATATTTCAAGACATTAAGAAGGCCACAAGAAGGCAAGCTTTCGTTAACCACTGCATAATTCACCAGGAAAATTTTTGTGCAAAAAGATTGAGTTGGCCAAATGTCACAATACCAATAATTGAACTAATCAGTTTTATAAAGTCGCATGCTTTAAATCACTGTGAATTTAAAGAATTCCTGAAAGATTTAGAAACTGAATATGGCGATGTGGGTTTCAATACCGAAGTACGTTGGCTTAGTAAAGGTACAATGCTAAAAAGAGTATACAACTTGAAAAGCGAAATACAATTGTACTTGGATATGAAGGGATATGCCTTTCCTCATTTTGCTAATAAAGAATGGATATGTGATTTTGGGATTCTTATCGACATGACTCAACATCTCAATGATCTTAATGTGGAATGTCAAGGCAAATGACAGTTTATTTACAACGAGTATGATAAAATTCAGGGCTTTGAGCGGAAATTAAAATTGTGGAAACAGCGTTTTTTGCAGAATAATGTGTCTCACTTTCCACATTTAGAAAAAAAAACGTTACTGCTTTTTAGAAATACGCACAATATATAGATATTTTAAATAGACATTGGTTTCCATGGAAATGTTTTCCTCGCCATTTTATATCGACGCGGAAACAGTTCCCGAAGACTTTCGAATGGAAGTGATTGACATGCAGAATAATACCAATTTAAAAAATGTCTTTTTATGAGTAAACATAAAAAAATATGTTATAAATCGTATGTGAGCCCTGAGAAATTTCCTCTTTTGACGAAAACGCAAAGCAAATGATGTCTCTGTTCGGAAATAGGTACGTGTGCTTACGAACAATTATTTTCGACCATGAAATTAATCAAAAATGACCACCGATGAAGACAGATTGATAGACGATTAGAAAGCTGCGTACGTGTAGCTACTTCATCAATTCCGGCTGGTATTGATTAGCTTGTACCGGAAAAAAAAAAAACAGTGCCAAATGACTGATTAAAAATTTCAAGTAAATTCGTTTTTCTCCTATCATATTGTTTTGTTTTTTTTTGCATTAAATTATAATTTGTATATGAAATCTTTACTCTTTTTTAATTTTTCTATTCTAATGTTTATTATAAATAAAGTTTTTTAAATTATTTATAAGTGTTACTTTTCTGTGCGGCCCGCCAAAAAAATTTAAAATTTAAATTGGCCCCTTCATTAAAAAGGTTGCTCACCCCTGGTATAGATCAAATAAAGATTTTCCAGACAAGAATGTAAAACCTTAATTGATGACGTCATCGCACATCGAATTTGCATGTATCTCGACCAGCGGTAACAGACAAATATACACACAATTCTCCTCATTTTCATCAACTCCTAGGTAGGATCAATGGACATTTAAAGAAGTTTTTCGAAAATCGCGTCATGAGTACGACCTCAATAGCTGATTTCTCTTAAGGGAAATCTCTTCACAGATTTTTATAAAAATATCCATTATATGAATATAGGGGCTCAGGTTGGCCGTGAGTTAGGACGTTGGTCTTAATCTCGCGTGGTAAACCTAAAGTGTTGGGCTCGATTCCCGCCCTGGGCAATGGAAATTTATTTGGTGACGGACTCACATAATAAATTTTTAGTTCCACTCTGGCTAGAAAAGGGTGTAGATAACCCGTCCCAATTAGCCTTAGTTGCAAAAAGTGGACGTAAATAAATAAATAACAAATAAAAATATCCATAAATACACTACCATAAGAGAAACAATATTAAATTTTTTCCACCGCTGCCCCACTTCTAAATGAACTTTGAGGAAATTTTGCCAGTCCATACTGTCTGTTGGAAAAAACCCGAAACGAATAGAGGTTCTATTTTCGTAAATCTCTGTCTTTCTTTGAACTATCTCATTCGATGGACAATTGATGGAAAATTTGATAAATTATCACCTCCATAGCAGATTCCATTAAAGTTAAAATCTGCAAAAGGCATTCATTGAGATTTTTGTCATGCTCTCCCTCCAGTTGACTCTAGTACATTACTTTAATGTCATATAAACCATCATAAAGTATTTCATGCAAATATTATTAATATTTATTTTTAAAATATTGAATCATATTTTGTTTATTCATTTTTAGAGTATCTCATTTGAAGTTTATTTAAAGAAATTGTATACTTTTACTATTATTAAAATGATAAAAACCTGAAAATTAGAGTTATCCTCTCTCCGATTTGATACTGTTACTAGCCGGTAGTAATATTTAATAGTTGTATACTACAAGTGGTTATATTGTCAAGAATTATTCGAAATTATTAGCCAATTCACTGTCTTAATTTTTGTTTTTTTTCTAATTTATGGTTGACGAACCATCAAGTTAATTATTCTCGGTTGTCAAAGCTTCAAGTAAACCACAATCAGCTGTCAAAGCTTCAAGATATGTTCGAGATAAACTTAGTCAGTTTGTCTGAAAACTTGGGAAGTAACTTTTCCCAAGGAAATCAGCTGAACTGAGGTTGACATAGCTCGCCGATCTATTCCCTATTTGTGATCCGACTGGACGGTGGAATGGTGTCAGGCACACACAAAACTGCTTGAAATAAGACATTATTCGTGAACGGATGTCAAGTAATCAGACCACAGAAGAGAAGTAGTACTTCTTCCTCGTTTGAGACACGGCCATGAAGGATGACAACTCATGACTAGGACCGAACCACTATTATGTACACTGTGCAATACACTATCAAACACTTACTTACAGAATGAAGACTAATAACTGACAAGAACTTATCTACCAATCTTTCAGAACTACTACAGCAGTCTAAACATATCGACAATCACGAAAAATCCCCAATAAACATTAAAGTTTAACCAAAATTAACTACACGCTAAAACATTGAACTGCATATTAAAAGAACTGGCTTTCTGCTTCTTTGCTATCCACCGGAGAAAACGAAAATGTGCTTGTCATTTCCTACAATTGTGGAATTTTAACATATGCATTATAAGACGTTAGTTTTATCAACTATTTCATTTTTATATCGACAAGAAGCAGAAAAAATCGCTCAAGTTGTGACTTATAATAATAAATAAGTGAACATTCTTATCGCCTGCTGTATATCTGATCTTCAGAAATCTAGAAACCTGGAAAGCCACGTTGTTTTTTTTACATTCTAGAACGAAGTAAACAAAGAAAAAAGTCCGTCTAAGCAGATTTCCCACGAGCGTCACATACTTGCATTTATCTCAAAACGTAAAAGTTCAATGAGAACAATATTTGGTATTCAGGCTTCAAATAAAGTGCTTCATAATGTAAGTGCTTATTATTTATTTTACATAGAAATTTAAACTATAAGAGCATTTCGATTATTTAATTTGTATAATGTATTATTTGAACAATGCCCTGCTGAATTTGCACTATGTGTGATAGCGGAAGTTGTGAGGAATCAAACTCTTGATTTGGGGTATATATTATCTTATTTCCTTTGATATGATGACGATATCGAAATAACTATGTACTAACTATAACTGTTAAACGTTACTTGGTAATGTCATAATAAAAAAAAAAGTTCGTCACGCAGGGACTATGTAAACTAAACAGATTTCCCGCGTGAAGTTTAACAATAGATAAATCTACATACCGATAACACAACACCACCTCGAATATTAAGTGAATAAATACAAATGAAAATAAGAAACCTCCCGACAGAAAGCATCTGAAATGTAAACAAACAGTTCTGCCAACTACTTACCGGAAACAAAACCAATTACTGTAATATATCGGAATATAACGCATTCATTTGACTGAGAACTATTTACTATATCTAGTACTGTAATTTGTAATGGATCAGAATATTTTTATCTCAATCAATCAAATTTTAGTAGTGCAGAAACTTGAGAAAGGGGGGGGGGGTCACCATGACATATTTGCATTTATCTCGTATAATAAATGTCTCTTGAAAACAATATGTAGTATTTAAGCTTCGAATGATGTGTCTATTACATAACTGAGTATTGTTTATGTAACATGAGTAGAAGTGGGGGTTTGTTGAAGGCTGAAAAGTGAAAAATGCAAATAACTCGGTTAATATTCAAGATAGGGAATAAATGTATATAACAATATTTATAGTACATTTAATGTTCTAGAAGATTGGTTCTATACAATTTTTTGATCTGACGTATAGTAACAGAGATATTTCGAATTTTCAAAATTCTCCCCTCTAAACCCCCCTCCCCATGTACCTATTTGAGTCGTTAACGAACTTAATCTGTCTTTTTACATAAAACGTTTAAATATCGTGTTCGGAAACTATCAAACAAAAACTGCGACCGCTAGAGCGGTAACAGACATATATATATATATATATATATATATATATATATATGTATATATATATATGTGTGTATATATATATATATATATATATATATATATATATATATATGTATATATATAGATATATATATACAGTTTTGAACGGACCTCATTTTCGTCATCTCCTGGATAGGATCGATGGACATTTGAAGAAATTTTTCGAAATTCGCGTGATGAGTACGACTTCAATAGCTGATTTCCCTTAAGGGAAATCTGCTAAGACAATATGCCTTTAAACTCAATATGATTTGATGTTGCGCTGGTGCTACAAACTCTTTCCCTGACCTCGCTTTTACAATATAAATTAAATTATTTTTAAGGTACCATTGTTCTCACCAGGACAAAATATGAATATAAATTACTTGAAAATTTGAATGTTTTAATGCTTTGAAGAAGTAATTTTATTAAATCAATGTTGATAACACTCAAGTAGAAGAGGAAGTTGCCGGGAGGCTAACACTGTCAATCCTATTGACTTAATCCTGTGAAATGTTATATTATGCTTTCTACTCACGTTTACTATTATGTATATAAGTAAGGTCGGATTAGCTTTTGACAGGGAATATGTACATTATAGACGATATTTAATTACAATAAATGCTGTCCATGATTATGATTTTAATTATTCACCAGTGCCAAACAGTGGGAAGAGACTTATTTTTTTGATTTATTCTTCAAAACTAAAATTTCTAACCTATAAGTCCCCTGCCTGACCCTCACGGGAAAACAATGCGCCCAGACACGTACATTCCTTGCCACAGGTAATTATATAGTTTTTCACTATTTGTTTGCGTATTGAGCATTATGTTTCTCATTTTCTTCTTGTTGATGTATAGATTTGTAATGCATTCTGATATTTCTCCCACCATATTTCGTGTTTAGGGTATTGGTAATTGTGTTGATGTAGTGTCAACATTGTGCTAATGGACAGGTTAATTAATCCGATGGTGATACCCCTCCCACTCAGTCCTCAGGAATCTTAAGTGCACGGGTTTCAATCGGAGGCATAATATTTCCTTGGAGCAATTAGTTATAATTGGACCCGTACCTAAACTTTAAGGGTGGAATATACATAATAATTACTAGATTACGTCATCGTTTATTTATTTATATATTCTTTACGTCATCTGACGCAACGCGTTGAAAACTGTTTAGTTTATGCAAGCCCCGACTTTTAAAAAAATCACGTATTTTCTGTTACAAAGTGAAGGGAGTCAATAATGAATTTTCTGATTGGCGGAAAGAAGTTATTAAAAAGTAATTATCGTTTGTGAAGATGACAGGCAGTGCTGCCAACGGTAGATCAATCACCCCCCCAGCGATAATTCGGGTGGAATAGCGACCCCCGGGTGAGGTTGGTAGGATTGGCTTGCTATCCCAGGCAGCCAACCCAACCTTCTCCTATAACTAGTTACTCCTTTGGTAAATTCGATTCTATCGCTTATCGATGGCTCGGGTTAACCAACCGACTAATCGGAGGTATTTAGACCCTCAGTCATCTTAGAACCCAGACTTCCTTCAATACGCGCCCAAGAGTTTTAGCAGATTTCCCTTGAGGAGAATCTGAGGTTGTACTCATGACGCGATTTTCGAAAAAAAATGTCAAATGTCCATCGATCCTACCTAGTAGGTGGACGAAAATGAGGTCCGTTCAAAATTTTGTTTACAGGGTGTTTGGTAAGTATTTAGACAAACTTCTACAGGTGTTTCTACTCACCAAAAGGAAAAGATTGTCCATATGATGTATGTTCCTATTCCTAATAGTATTGGAGAAAAATTGATTTTTCAATGTATCTATGTTTTATTAGATGAATTCAGCTGCAGCAGATAAATTATTGCCATTGGATGTTTTCTAACTAAGTCATTTTGTAGGGCATTGAATTATCTTTAATAATCATAATAATAATTCGCTTAAGTTTATTTGCATTTTCGTTTTTACAAAAACTGTTTTAACAGAATCTGAAAATAAAAACTAGAATAATTAATTAAAAATCCTTTAATTTTGAACTCATTTTTTTTTATTATTTATAATTATTTTCACTTCAAATTCATGCCAAAAAACATTCTCAAGGGGGAATCAACAGTACATATTTGCATGTATCTCGTATAATAAAGACCTCTTGAAAGTAATTTTTGGTATTTAATTCTCAAATAATGTCGTTTATTATATAAAAGAGTTTTGTTTATGTGGCATTAGTAGAAGTGGGCGTTTGCTGAAGGCTGAAAACCGAAAAATGCTAGTATCTTGGTTAATATTCAAAATCCAGAATAAATGTATATTTAATTTGCAATAAGATTGGTTCTATACGGTAACGTAGTTATTTCGAATTTTCAAAAGACAAATACATACATATAAAACTTTGAAAGGACCTCATTTTAGTCATCTCCTAAGATCAATGGACTTTTGAAGATTTTTATTCGAAAATCGCGTCATGAATACAACTTCAATAGGGACCGAATTCGCAAATAGCAAATGAATGCTGTTGCACCACGACAAAGTGAGGCCTCACACATATTAAGCAACACGTACGAAAATATTGGAGCCAGGTTGGGGAAGTGATGTCCTATTCCCCATACTGCCCCGACCTCGCACCATTGGATTATCATTTATTTTGAAGTTTGCAAAAATTCTTAAAAGGTAAAAAGTTACAATTTTTTGATCTGTCACATAATAACGTCACTACATATTTTAGCAGATTTATATTATAAATTACAGTGCTAGATATAGTAAATAGTTTTCAATCAATTTAATACGTTATATTCAGATATATTATAGTAATTGTTTTTCTTTTCCGGCAAGGAGTTGGCAGAACTGTTTGTTTACATTTCAGATGCTTTCCGTCGGGAGGTTTTTTATTATCGTTTGTATTTATTCACAGTGGTGTTGTGTTACCAGTATGTAGATTTATCTATTGTTAAACTTCACGCGGGAAATCTGCTTAGTTTACGCAGCCCCTGCGTCACGGACTTTTTTTGTTTAGAAATAATTGTTATTTTTTTTTTTTTTTTTTTTTTTTTTTTTTACAATAAAAACAAATTATTTTCTTCCCAAGGCCAATAGTTATAGATAAGACAGAGCTTAGAGACATGGTAATAGAGAGAGAGAGTGGGTATAGAGAGATTTATTGAGAGCGAAGGCTGTGGAGGGAGCTAACCAGGGCGAATTTCCGCAACGATTACTAAATGAGACAAGATGAAAGGAAAGCGACCGCCCTCCCCCTCTCCCTCTACCTTGGCAGATATACCACAAACTATCTACTACATAGTACACTATTAAATAGAACATCACCACGCTACACTTAACTAAACAGATTTTCCAAGTGCTTTGAAGACTATAAAGTGATGTCAACTTAAATAAGATTTGAGGAAATAAAGATTGGATTAATCTATGCTTTAGTACCCCGTGTTTTTCATCACATAGCTCAAATGTCTTGCAACATTTAGTCAGCCATCCAGTTGGTTTATATATAAGTCATATATAGTTTTTATAACTATACCTGTTTAAGAGACCTTGCAATGATTTCCAAAGCAATTACTTATTTCGGTTAAACAAGTTTTATTGTACCTGTATTTTTATAACAAGAATTGAATGATCTATAAATATTGTTCTGTACATATTTTCTGTATCATGAATATTAACCGAGATATTTGGATTTTATGGTTTTCGACTTTCAATAAGCCTCCACTCCAAAACATTCATATTACTATTAAGCTGTTATATCATGAACCACTTCATTCTAAGGTTAAATGCCAAATATTGAACTGTTACTTTCTGAGGTACATGCAAATATGTTCTGTTGATTACTATAATTTGAGTGATTGAGATAAAAATTATTCTGATTCATTATAAATTACAGCTCTAGATATAGTAAATAGTTAAGAAAATTTAGATGTTATATTCAGATATATTCCAGTAATTGTTTGTCTTTCCGGTCTAGAATATTTCTATCTATCTGTTCAGCTCTAAGAAGTTGACTGGCCTGTTTGTTTACAATTCATACACTTTTCGTTGTTGAGGTTATTAACATTGACTGAAAGATTTCCCATTATCGTTTGTATTAAATCACTTTATATTGAAGGTATTAATACTAGTATGTAGATTTATCTATTGTAAACCTTCACGTGGGAATCCTGCTTCGTTAAGCAGCACCTGCCTGACGGACTTTTTCATTGGCAGGCTCATATGATGACTGTATTCTTGTTACAATTAGTTATTTTCAAGTTCTCAATGAATATAATACTAACGAAGATATCTAAAGCCTAGTCCACACTAGAAGACATGTTGCGCGATTTTGGTCTCTGAGACGTGTCTCAGGCTGTCTACGTAGACAGGTCTATAGACCGACTTCCGTCTACGGGCTTGTTGCGAGACCAAAAATCGCAGGTCTATGGTCTCCCGATTGGAATGGGAGACTTCATGCAACTTAGACATATTGCGCAACATTTTGACAGTGTGGATGTACTCAGCGCCTAGAGACTAGGCATCTTCACTCTGTTTCCAGCTGCCGAGTGGTGTGGTTCGGCTGTTTATTCAGTTTCTCGTGTTCTAGTTACTTTGAAGCATGTGGCCTAATGCAAAAGTAATGAGTCTCATTGAAGATTACCACGTATCTTATTGTTTGTGGGATGTAAAAACCGGGTGAAAAAAAAGCGACACTCGAATATCTGGCTGCAAAGAAAATGTGACAACATTTTGTGAAGAACAAGAAAATGTGAGAACATGTGTCGGACGTAGGAAAGAAAATTCATAACTTAAAAACTTCATTCAACCGGGAGCGAAAAAAAAAATGACTTCGACGAGTGGGACCTCTCCCAAGAAGTCAACATGGTTTGCATACGATTAGCTGCAGTTCCTGTAATAATAATTGTTTTATGCATACCTTTACGTATTGTTTTAATGATGAGATAATTGCTTCGCAGACCTCTGGTACCATTTTCGATAATGCCTTCTTTGATATTCTGAAGGTGTATATGAGGCTCGTGAATGAGTCTCCACTTGCTAGGAAACGCAGTGTGACTGCCAGTCGAAGAGAAGCTGGGATGGTTTCCCTAAACTTTGTATCTTGCTTCATTATTATTCTTCCAACCATCAGAAGAAAGTCTTCAAAATCAGTAGACGTCAGACGGGTAAAATTCCGAAAACCCATGCCGTCTTCCAATCTTAATTTATTTAATAGAGCTTTACCGAATCTAGGCCCTTCTGTAAGTACTTCGCGCGCCCACCAACGTTTACGTTTTCGTGTTCTTTCTCTTATAATTACCACTAAGCAGGAACTCATTCCACACAAAACAATGTCCTCCATGGCGGACTGTGTACATGAGACTGAGAAATTTCCATCGTAGTGTGGACACGAGACGAGACAATGAACGGTGTCTCTAGACAGTCTACAGGCCGTGTCTCGAAACCGTCTCTAGACGGTCTATAGACAAATCACGCAACATGGTCTACTGGTGTGGACTTAGCTTAAGAAAAGTAATATTGTCGAACATGTGTTTTGACGGCAGAGTAAATCTCCACTTTTAATTGGAAATTTTCATTCTCATTAAAATCTGTATATCATAAGAAGTCCTGGATAGTTCACCATTGCTCATCTGCTAACAAAATTCCCCTACTAAGAAAGGTTCGTTGAGGACCAGCTCATAGATTTGTAATGCTATGAACATTTTTGAAATATATTCACAATATGCTGGATTTGAAAAATTGGTTATAGACCTTTAGGGAAATCAGTGATTAAGGTCGTACTCATTATGCGATTTCGAACATTTTCCGTTCTAAACGATATATACATACATATATATTTATTTGTCTGTTACCGCTCTAGTGGTCGCAATTTTTGATTGATCGTTACCGAATTCGATATTTAAAGTCTTTATTAAAAACAATGATCACGTTCGTTAATGGCACGGATCGGACCAGTGGGAGGGGGTGGGGTTAGAGGGGGCATTTTGACAATTTGAAATATCTGCGTTATTATAAGTTGGGTCGAAAAAGTGTACGTAACCAATTATCTATATATGTCGTTATATATATATTTTTTTCTCTGTCATGAATATTAACCGAGAGATATTTACAATTTTTAGTTTCCAGAGTTTAGTATACTCCCACTCCTACTAATATCATGTTGAAAATAAGCTGTTATCTTGAACCACTGTATTCTAAGGTTATATACTAAATATTGTTTATTATGAGACATACATGCTAATTCCTTTTGTGATGACGCTATCAATTAAGATTTTACGTTCAAACTCGAAAATGTTATTTGATCTATACCATAATTGATATACCCATGTGTTATAGAACCAATCTTGTTAAACTATTGGTGGTTTACAATAGTTTTGGGGGTCTACAATGCTTTTCTATAAAATTCACCCCCCGCCCATCTTTTCCTTCGACTCATCGTTTTTTTTTACATAAAAATAGAAATAAAGTGGTTCGATGAGGTCACAAGTATACTATTCCAGCACAAGGGGAATCTGCTTAGTTTACGCAGCCCCTGCGTGGCGGACTGTTTTCTGTGTTATACATAGGGAATGACTTATATATTATTGCGTCTATAATGTTTCTTAGGAAGAAAATTAATGATCCTCAAGGAATTTTTCAAAATTCATAACATTAAAAATTGCTTTTTCAGTATTTAAAAATATTTTTTCCCATTTCAGGCAGAGCAGATCAATGCTGAATATAAAGTAAGAGCTTTGCAACTCCATCCGGACAAGAATGAAGGAGACAAGGAAGCCGAAGCTAAATTTCAGAAGTTGAAGGTAATATATTCAAAATAATAATTATAGTCCCATTTATCCATGGGAAAATATCTCTTATAAACCATTTCTACAGGATATTGAGCAGTAAGTCAATAAAACTTACATTAACGTGAACATTTCTCAAATTAATTCCTTATTGCTCTAGCAGTTTCACATCATTCTGATCATCATGAGACATAATGATGATGTGAAGCGAGTTAAGGAAAATAGGATTGAAGTGAAAGTCGCCATATTTTCAACCTTCTGCCTCAAATCTTCAAGAAATAACGATTGCAAGTGGTGAATTTTAACCACATACATTGTATTCATTGGCAAAATACCTCTTATACATGTATTTCTTACCGCCATAGGAAGAGACCCCCTTCGTAGTTTGAATATTTCATTTTTATTTTCCTTTTTTTCGAATGTGTGTGTATATACGTAGGTCGTCCAGAAAGTAAAGAACGTTTTAGCATGGTTAAATAAAAACAAAAGATATCAACACCAAACTTTATTTACAATGCCACAGTACCTTATTCTACTTTTCTACGTAATCCCCGTTGTTTTCGAGACACTTGTTGTAACGTGGGACTAGTTTTTCTATTCCGACGTTATACTCTTCAGCCGCGAACGATTTGAGCCATGTTGTCACTGCTTCTTTAAATTCATCGTCATTTCCAAACTGTTTTTCACCCAAAAATGTTTTCAACTTTGGAAACAGATGGTAATCACTAGGTGCTAGGTCAGGGCTTATTAACTCACGTTTGCCTAAAAACAAATAGAAAATGAAATATCGCGAATTTTTTATTCAGTCCTCCCTTATAACCCCCACTCCCGTTCGAACCTAAAAATTTTAATATAATTCATAATCATGGAAGAATTAATGCTAATTTACATATAGAGTTTTAGTTAAGTTCGGTTCAATCGTTAGTGCCCAATAAGTGGCTAATTGGGACGGGTTATCTTCAGCGTAACACCACACTTTTCTAGCTAGGGTGGGACTAAAGATTTTATTTAACAGCGTAACACCACCCTTTTCTAGCCAGGGTGGGACTAAAGATTTTATTTAATAAGTCCGTCACTAAATAAATTCCTATTTGCCCAGGCGGGAATCGAACTCGCCACTCTAGGTTTTCCTAGACTAAGTTCGGTTCAATTGTTAGTGCCCAACAAAATTGTTGGCTCCCGCTTTAGATTTTAGTGTATTTCACGTTTATACTTTTCTATACGACAAAAGTGAATATAACAAAAGTAACTTTAAATAGAAAAATAAACAACTTTTGTTATGTGCATATTTGCCGAAACCCCAATAGGAAACGAAATATCACTATATTTAATTTCAGGCCTCCCTTATAACCCCCACTCCTGCCCGACCCTAGAAATGTTAGTATGGATTATTATAAGGAAGGCGTTAGTGCTAATTCACATACCGAGTTTGGTTTAGTTCGGTTGAGTTTTTTGTGCCAAATAAAATTGTTGACTTCCACAGTAGTTTTTAACGTATAACTCATTTGTACTTAGGTATACGACAAAAGTGTATATTATAAAAGTTACTCTAAATAACAAAATAAACAACTTTTGTTATGTATTTGCCGAGAAACCAATAGGAAACGAAATATCGCTATTTTTAAATTCAGGCCTCCCTTATAACCCCCACTCCTGTTCGTGTCAGAGAATATTAATATAGCCTAAAGTCTAAGTTGGGCGAGTAGTAATATACATACCGAGTTTCATAAAATTCGGTTCAGTCGTTTATGCGTAAAAAGGTAACAAACAAACAAACAAAAAGACACCAAAGAAACAAAATGCAGATATGGTGTCTATGGCATGTGAAACGAAAAGTTATCGTGTAATTTTGAAAAAAAAAATCAATGTACAGACAGAGGTTACAATTTTATATATATATATATATATATATATATATATATATATATATATATATATATATAATTTTGAACGGACCACATTTTCGTCATCTCCTGGGTAGGATCAATGGACATTTGAAGACATTTTTCGAAAATCTCGTCATGAGTACGACCTCAATAGCTGATTTCCCTTAAGAGAAATCTGTTAATACAAATAAGTCGGTTAATAATTGATTAACCATTTTGAGAAACCATTTTATATAAAAGTCCGTCACGCAGGAGCTGCGTAAACTAAGGAGATTTCCCATGTAAAGTTATAAAATAGAGAAATCTCCATACGAGTGCCGTTCAGTTAAGGAAGCGCCCGAACGAGCTTTCGGCGGGAACCATAGCTCGACCGTTACACTTAATAAAAATGCAAATATCTCGGTTAATAATCAAGATTCAAAAAAAATGTATATATATACATATATATGTAAAATTGTGAACGGACCTCATTTTCGTCATCTCCTGGGTAGGATCGATGGACATTTGAGGAAATTTTTCGAAAATCGCGTCATGAGTACGACCTCAATACCTCATTTCCCTCAAGGGAAATCTGCTAAAAACGTTAAAAAAAAATCAAGTTCATTATTGGCTGAAATGGAATCAATGGGAGAGGGAGGGGCGTTTAGAGGGGGCTTTTGAAAATTCAAAACATCTCCGTTATTTGTGACGGATCGAAAAAGTATATAGAACCAATCTTATTGTAAATTTAGCAAACATTAACAATAAGCCAATACATTATGTAACGTCTTATAACCATGTTTAAATTCAAAATTTTGTTTTATGACAGACCTTTATAATTTGAGATTCATGCAAATACGTAAAGCTATGACGTAATCAGTTACAAATGTACGTTCTCTACTAGAAAATGATCTTTACATCTATGCCGTTAGCCGTTGCATTTAACACTAAAGAGTACATTAGTTAATGACTGAAATCGTACGAGGAATAGGAGTTGTTAATTATTATTTACGTCCACTTTATGCTACTAGGCTAGTCGGGACGGGTTATCTACAGGTTACCACCCTTTTGTAGCCAGGGTGGGCCCAAGGAGTTTATTTAATGGGTCCCTCATTAAATAAATTTCTACTGCCCACGGCGGGAATCGAACCCGCCACTCTAGGGCTGCCATGAGAGATTAAGACCAACGCCTTAACCCGCACGGCCAACCTGTGGTTTGCTGTGGGCATCCGATGCTCTGAATTTGAGATCGAGGTACGACAAAGATGGCCAGATGGGACTGATCGTGCTGGAGTACCTGAAAAATCGGAGCAGCTGTTGGAACTCGCTCTAGCGATGGAACGAGCTCGGGGGGAAGTTTTTAAGAACCCTAGCACCTCGGAAGGGGATATCCTGCAGGTGGCCCAGAAGACATCCCCTACTTTCTGCCTGAAATGTGGGAGGCGGAATGGTCATGACCGGTCTCAGTGGTCACTGTTTGGGCTTCCCTGGTGCCTAGCGTTCAACCTACCTCTTCCTAAGCAGGTGACAGTGCGGAAGATTGTTAAAGTTGATAATGAACCCCCACCTGAATCGGGAGCATCCCAAAATTGTAAAAAGAATTATTACGGAATTTGCAGATGTCTTCCGGGAAGAACTAGGGACAATTGCTGGGATTGAAGCGAGAATCCACCTAAATCCAGGGGTAAGGCCCGTTACATTCAGTGCTCGACGTGTTCCTTTCCCTTTGCGGAAAGCCATTGAAAATGAGTTGGCTCGGTTAGTGAGGGATGGAATTCTGGAACCAGTGGATCCCACTGACACGCCGATAGAGTGGTGTACCCAACGGTCAATTTGGATAAAGGAGGTGGCGCTGTTCGAATCTGTGGGGATTTTAGAGTGACTCTGAATTCTAATATTATACCCGAGAGCCATCTTCTCCCGACATTTGATGACCTGACAGCTAAATTGAACGGCTCCAAAATCTTTTCCGTAATTGATTTGAAGGACGCTTATTTGCAGATGAGAGTAGCAGCTGACGGCCAGAAATATTTGACCCTTTCCACACGTAAAGGATATTATAGGTACAAAAGGCTCCCCTTGCGTGTGGATCTCAACTCGCATGTCAGTGTTCTGCGAGAGGTCTTGGAGCGACTACGGAAAGCAGGCCTAAGGGCAAAGTTGGGAAAATGCAAGTTTCTACAGAAGGAAGTCGAATTCTTGAGCCACCGAATTGACGAACATGGCATACATCCATCTAGAAAGAAATTAGCCGCTATTCGAGAAGCAAAGCAACCTCGGAACGTAAAGGAATTAAGAGCCCTTTTTGGGGTTTGTCAATTATTATGAGAAGTTCATTCCAAATTTGCATGCTATATGCGCCCCGTTGCATGCCCTGACTGGCACGAAGAGTAGGTGGAAATGGACTCCAGTGGAACATGCAGTGTTTGAGAAGGTGAAAACATTGTTATCAGCTGAAGACACCATCGTACCTTATGATTTGCGGAAGCCTGTCATCTTGGCCTGCGACGCGTCTGAACATGGAGTCGGCGCAGTGTTACTCCATAAAATGGAGGATAGCTCTGAGTGCCCCATTTTGTTCGCCTCAAGGACTTTAACACCGGCAGAAAAAAGATATTCCCCAATTGATAGAGAAGCCCTGGCCTTGGTCTTTGCAGTTAGGAAGTTCCGTCAATTCCTGCTTGGGCGAGAATTTGTACTTAGGACAGACCACAGGCCTCTGGAGAGGATATTTGGAACTGAGAGGGACCTTGCTAAAACAGCGAACTCACGTTTGGTACGATGGGCCATCAATCTCATGGAGTATAACTACAGGATAGAGTACTGTAAGGGGACAAACAATAGACTGGCCGATTTCTTATCGCGTTTTCCAAGTGTAAGAGAACCAATTAATGAAGAGGATATAATCTCAGAGGTCAAAGAATTAAGGGCAATTAGGATGGAAAAAATATCATTCATTTTTTTAGCTGGGGACATTAAGAAATCATATGGAAAGGATCCAGTCTGTAAGCTTCTCTTAGATTATCTGGAGCATGGTTGGCCTACAAATTCGGAAACTATGAAACCTGGTGTGAAGATGTTTTGGAACAAGAGAGACGAACTAACAATGGAAGATGGTGTTATTCTTCGGTTGGGAAGACTGTAGGTTCCTGAAGCTCTGTACTTCAACAGTTACACGAGGGTCACCCAGGGATCACTGCAATGCGCTCACTGTCCCGTTACTATGTCTGGTGGCCAGGCATCGATGAGGATATCGAGAAGTACGTAAGAAGATGCACTCCATGCCAAGCTAACAGACATAGCGAGTCTAAGATGCCTCTGTATCCCTGGAACGTACCGAATGTACCCTGGGAGCGACTCCACGTGGAAATAGCAGAACCCGGAGGTGGCAAGTATTGGCTCGTAGGGATAGATGCTTACTCCAAGTGGGCTGAAGTGGATGTGATGAACCGAATGACCACCGGAGTTATAATTGACTGATTGCGGCAATGGTTCTCGAAGTACGGTATACCCAAGCAGATAGTATCTGATAATGGGACGCAGTGGACCTCGTCAATGTCCAGGAATTTCTGCTCTGCAAACAATATCCGCCATGTGATGGAGCTTCATATCATTCATAGACCAACAGGCTCGTGGAGAGAATGGTCCAGACGTTCAAGTCAAGAAACTGTGCCTGTAGGCAGGAGGGGTTGCCACCAAGCCTTGCAATGGCACAGGCTCTCCTGTCCTACCGCAACATCCCACAGAAGACCACTGGCAGGCCACAATCCCTCATGTTCCTAGGAAGGCGACTCCCTGTTGCTTTCGATCGCCTTAGGCCGGATACCAGGGAGGAAATGGAGGTAAAGATATGGAAGCAGAAAAACTACCACGACCAGAGATCCAAGGGGAGAGAGTTTGCTAAGGGGGATGAAGTCTGGGTGAAGAATGAGCTGAGCAAGGGCTGAGTGCCAGGTGTGGTGGAGGAGAGAACGGGACATCATTCTTACAAAGTTCTGGAAGGTGGACATACCAAGAGAACGCACCCATCCCAGATGACAGGCGAGGAGGAGTGTCAACCAAAGGCTGAGGAAGATCCGCAAGTTTGGTGGAGAGAAATGTAGAATATGCTATACGGTTGCTAGGCAATGGAGCATATGCTATATGGTTGCTAGGCAATGAAACCTACTCTTACTGTTCTGTTACCTTGTTAATAAACCAGTTGAATAATGGCGTTACTCAATGAACTGTTAGTAATATTACACTTCTAATACAATTAATCGGTTGAATACTTATTATAGCTGATACAACTACAATACTTAAAATATTTATGTATATTCATTATTTCTTTTCTCTTTTTCTTTTGAGACTAATAATCTTCTCTTTATATGTTTTTATTTTAATTTAACATTGTTATTTTTAATTCTTTATATATATATATATATATATATATATATATATCATACTTTTGAAATAATCTATGTATAAATTAATTGTAACCCACTATAAATGCATATGATATGCTAACTTGCATAGGACATGCAGAAACAAATAAACGACCTTCTTATAGGGTTACTATAGGAAGGAAACAAATAATAAATACATAAAATAATATATATATATATATATATATATAAACAGACCTGAGATCTTAAATGAGCGAGACGTTGGTTGGTAAATTGACACTAGGGAGGTGAGGTAGGACACATCCTTTCTGCCTTCTTACTGCTAACCTTACATCACAGGAAGTTGTTTAAGCTATTAGCTTTTAGTAATAAAGTGCTATGTTATGTTCACTAGGACTACAAGTATTTATTGATATTTAGACAAAGGTAATGCTAGCCTATGCTTTTAAATCTAGCAACAAGGCGTCTGCTTCCTGCATATAATATAAGCATGGTATTAAAAAGAAAAAAAAGTTGTGTTAATGAGTTAATAATTTTTCAGGAAGCAAAAGAGGTTCTTTGTGATCCAGAGAAAAGAAAGAATTATGACAAGTGGAGAAACAGCGGTATTTCCATGACTTATCAACAATGGCTCGGCATGAAGGAACATGTACATCAGGTCAGCTAAACACAATAATATATATATATATATATATATATATATATATATATATACATATATATATTAAAAGCAGCCTTTTATTATAAACTATATAAATAACAAGTATGAGTGAGTGTGTTTATGTTTATTTATAATGTAAGTGCATTTCATTCATTGAATTCTTCTCAGCTCACTTTCCTGTTTAATTAATTATTTATTAAAGTCCACTTTTAGCAACGAAGGCTAAATAGGACGGGTTATGTACAGGTTACCACCCTTTTCTAGCCAGGATGGGACTGAGGATTTTATTTAATGAATTCCGTCACTAAATAAATTCCTTTGCCCAGGCGAGAATCGAACTCGCCACTCTAGGTACTTTCCTGTTTAATCTCCTTGTCAAAGAGTTATAGCAGATTTCCATTACTCCTGATGTAATTTTTGAAAAAACTTCTCCAACAAATGGCCTTTGCTCATACTTACCTCATAACAAAATAAGTTCGTTCAGATTTATTTGTATTTTGATCTTTTCCGCAAATGAAGTTCAATGATTTTATTTGTAAGTTGAAACTCACTCAAACTTGGGGATAACTTAAAAGAATAGGCAATACAAATTATGGGGACATATTGTAATTAGTAGATAATGATTCTCTTTTAGCAGTTTCCTCTTAAGGAATATTTTATGAAGATAATGTAATCAGATTTTTTAACATAATTGAATGTAAACAGACCTGAGATCTAAAATGAGCGTGAAGTTGGTTGGCAAACTAACTCTAGTGAGGGGAGATGGGAAAGACTTTCTATCTTTTTACTGTTAACCTTACATCACAGGGAGTAGTTTAAATTTAACGGAGTCTGGTCCATCTCACTGGGGCTGTGTAAACTAAACAAATTTCCCACGAGCTGGAATGACAAACTAGTAATGCCACCTTTCTGAGTCAAAACCTGTTGAGTAGTAGCTAGTTACTACTGCTACTCATCAAGTTTTGAGTACTGACTCCACTACTATGGGAGCTTACCGAAGGCTGAAGAAAAGAAAGTATGGATACTCGCTTAACATTTGAGTTGCAAGAAAATGTATGAAACAATAATTGCAGAGCATCAGTAGTTTCTCAAGATCGGTTCTATAACAATTTTAAACCAGACTAATTATAACAGAATTTTCGAATTCCGTCTCCCATCCCTATTGCTCTTACAATTTCAGTCATTAACTAATGTGCTCTTTAGTGTTGAATGCAATGGTTAAATATGACAGTTTTTAGTAAATCCCCAACCAAACTCATCTCATATTTAAAAAAGTCCGTCACGCAGGGTCTGCGTAAACTAAGCAGATTTCCCACGGGAAGGTTTACAACAGATAAATTTGCATACGGGTAACACCACTATGAATGTTAAGGGAATAAATACAAACGGTAGTAAGAAATAATTCAGTCAATTTACGAGTTAATAATTCCTACTACGGAAAGCGTTTGAAATGTAAACAAACAGGGCAGCCTACTTCCCAGAACTGAATAGATAAAATTATTCTAGACCAGAAACATGAACAATTAATGAAATATATCAGAATATAACGTATTAATTTTATTGACATTATTTACTACAGCTAGTGGAGTAATTTGAATGAATCAGAATAAGTTCTATCTCGATCACTCATATTTTAGTAATCCAAGAACAAAAGAACACCCCCTCCCACCCCTTCTTTTGTCAATAGAACGTATTTGCTTGTATCTCGTATAACAGGTTTGTTGAAAACAATATTTGGTATTTAACCTTGTAATGAAGTGGTTCATGATATAACAGCTTATTATTAATATGACACTAGTAGGAGTGGGGGTTTACTGAAAGCGTGAAACTATAAAATCCAAATATCTCGGTTAATAATCATTATACGGAAAATATGTATAGAACAATATTTATAGTAAATTTAATTTGCAATAAGATTGTTTCTATGCGATTTTTCGATCCGACGTATAGTAACGGAGATATTTCGAATTTTCAAAATCTTCACCTCTAACCCCCCTACCACTTGTCCGATTTCAGCCATTAACGAACTTGATCTTCCTTTTTACATAAAACGATTAAATATGGAGTTTGGTAACGATCAAAGAAAAATTTCGACCGCTAGAGTGTTCACAGACAAATGTATATATATATATATATATATATATATATATATATATATATATATATATATAATTTTGAACGGACCTCATTTTTGTTATCTCCTGGGTAGGATCGATGAACATTTGAAGAAATGTTTCAAAAATCTTGTCATAAGTACAACTTCAATGGCTGATTTCCCTTAAGGAAAATCTGCTTATTAGCTGATATATCATGAAAAATCTTATCTTAGCTTAAATATGAAATCTTGTTTTCATTTAATATTTGAGATACATGCATATATGTTCAATCATCAATAAAGATTATATTTTCAACAGACCTTAATATTCATTTGATCGATACCCTATCAATACTATTAAAATAATTCATATAAAGTTAATTTGCTGATGGTCGTAACCGGACTGCAATTTGAGATGACCAAATCAGCATTTCATTCCAGGATGTGTAAAAACTGTTTAGTTTACACAGGACCCCCAGTCAGGCTTTCAATCCTGGGACATTGACTAAATTATCTTGAACAGAGGGAAGGTGGGGAAGGTTACCCAGAGGAGAATATGAGTTGAATTCCCACGTCTGTAGATTGAATCCTGTACTACCCATCATGGAAATTGAGTCGTTTTCTTGCCTCTAGCAATTCAATAATTTTGTAGTCTCCACCATCACAAGACAAAAGAGTGGTTTAGAATGAGCTTAGAGCCAATACAGATGACAGCTCCTGGTCAAAGGCCTCCTGATAAATACAGACAAATATAATTTCGCTTAAATATGCTTCTTTGTAAACAACTTTGAAAACTTTTAATTTGGCTACCTCACAGAAGGTTGTTTCTAGATTTGATAAGTAATTTTTCAAATAGATTTAACATTTTTATCTACGAAACACTACTATTTGTGTTCTATAAATATTTCTATTAGGATTAACGTGTTAAAGGTGACTGCAATTTCTCTCAGCTATTCTGCTTGGATTATTTTTATACCAGTTAATATACCATGAGTAACTAGTGCTAATATGAATATAGAATCTGTAATGGTGTGTGTGTTTTTTTTTAGTCTATGCATTGGACAACATTGAACACGAAGGAACGTATGTTGGGAGGCGGTGAAGGGTCTGGAAAAGCACCTCCAGCTAATCGCAGGGCATCAGAGGGAGGAGCTAATATCCACTGGGGAGGTCGTGCCAATGTACAATGGGACAACCAGCCTCCCAGCGATGTTGTCAACAAATTCAGAAATTATGAAATATAAACTCCCAAACTCTTTTTCCATTTTGTCCACCCTTCTCCAATTCATACACACTTCCCTTTACTAAAACTTTCTGCTATTGATGTTCATATTTTTGTAAACAAAATTATTACTTATATTTTTCTATGTCGATAAATCCTTGTAATAATTTATTGTAAGTTATTAATGCACATATATTTTATTTGAATGAATAGTTAATTTACTAATGATGACACAGCTTGTAAGAGGTACCTAATATTTTCAGTGTACCTTGTGATTTGAGCCAGGCTAAGAAGCTGGCTATAGGATATAAAATCAAGGATTGTTGTTTATGAGGACAATGATGGAAAACCTTTGCCTCTGCCCCTCTTCTTCATCTGACTCTAAGCCCTCCCTTTCCTTGTGCACCCTCTCCCTTCTCTAGTCCAGGCATTGTGGCTCGTTTGGTACATTAGACCATCCGAGGTTATGACTGATGTCTATGTCAATTCATTCAAACCATATTTATTTTTGGTCTGCATTTTGTTTGTTTTTTGTTTTTTTTTATGTGAAGCAGTTGAGAGTCATATAATATATATTTATAAAATATGTATATTACACTAGCACTAATTTTAACAGAATAATTTAGTGAAGGGAAAGTGTAGTAAAAATCCCTCGTCTAAAATGCACTATTGCAGGTTATTTTGTCTGGTTCTCTTGTCATTAAGCCAGTTTTTTATTTTATAAAATTGCAAATATAACAGCATTTTCATATTTATATTTAATGATAATTCAAAAAATGATGATAATGATTGCACTTTTCAATGCGAGGCAATAATAGCGGCCCTAGATTGTGGAAATTACAACCAACATAAGTAAATTAAAATTTGGCTAGAAAGTTATAGAAGATGACTGGAGTTGGGTCCATGAAATGAGTTAAATAATAATCATTGCATTTAAAGAATTAAGTATAATTTGTTGCATGTAAACTGACATTCATTGCATTTGAATATAATACTCATCAGTAGTCAAAGAAATCAATTTAGTACTATTGATAATCATTCCATATGACATTCATGGATTACTTATGACATAGTTGTGGTACTATATTTGTCTACACAGCCTTCCACATGAATACTGCACACACTGTGAGTTCTAAGGCTCTTCTAATTTCAACCTTTACAACTGTAGCACCACAATTTCTTCATAGTTGAAAAGACTAATATAAGTAAGACGGAAGAAACTGATGCATGAATTTTTTTTCAGTGCGCACACCCAATGTTCTTAATATCATTACATGGCAAACAAGATACCCCCATATTTTTTTATTGCTTTCAGTTTGATGAGTGTTATAGTTCTTTACTCAAAACTTCATAATAAAATAGATTTGTATTGTGAAACACGACAAAGAATAAGCTGCACATTCTCTTAAAGTGAAAACTTGCAGAAAATGCTCTATAGCTATACATATTGGTTAAGATTATTATGTGTTGTATAAAAACCATTTTGATGTTTACATGTATTCTATTCAGCTCATATTTAAGTAGAGCTTTTGTTAAAACTCGTAGATTCCCCACTAAATGTTTGAATAGTATGAATATATAAGTGTTGTGATGTTTTTTGACAATCCCTATATGTACACAAGAAAAAGTTACCTATTAAATACCTGACCATTCGCACGTAGATTATCCTCTTATATGTGTATTTTTCTCTAGATCCATATCCAAGGTAATACAAAATAATTATTAAAAGCTTCATAATTATTAATTACATTGTAACTAATGGGCAAAATCACTATATTTCCATCAAATCTGTTGTAACAGTTTTGATGTATTCAACTTCAAAAACAGAAAATACAAATTCGTATATTCTCTCTTAATTTAATGTCAACAAATATCTTGGAAGTCAATAAAAGGGAGAAAAAATTGAGCACTTTATGGATAAGAACCTTTTCCTTAAAGTGCTTAATTTTTATCTTATCATAAGATCTAATGGCAGACATTTCAAATGATCAGACAACAGGTTGATAAACATTTCTGCATAAATTCATAACTATCATAATTTGTATTGTGTTGAGAGGATCTCTAAATCCAGTAACAAAGGCTGGCTTAATATGTTACCCGTATATTTGGAAATAACCACATGCAAATATTAATTTACCTCTAGTCAACTAAAACTGGAACAATTACTATCAGTTGCCTTCAAATTTATGTATCAGTATAGTTGCAATTACTAACTACAATTATTTTAAGTAATTGTAGTGCTGTATTTGTAGTCAAGTAGTTGTCATTCTTTAACTACGAAAATACCTTTGTAGTTAACTCTAATCATTTATTAATGATATAATTATTTTTTATTTGAGAGAAAAATTGTCATTACCTGCTGGAACTCGAACCTGGGTATCTAGCCCATTGCTTTACCAACTAAGCTAAGTATGCCAAACATTCTCTCAGGCTGAACTCCAAATACAAAGCACCGTGCAATCATTTGAAAGGGACGATTAGTGTCTCTAATTGAATTTGTAGTTATTTATTTGGAGCTTCGCAGCTTTGGTGATGTTGCTCAGAAAAAAAAACTGTATAAAAACAAATATTTAAACTTAAAAAACAAAACAAAATTAATTTAAACAAAAATAAAACAACATAACACAACAGAAATTGAACACGAAAAACATAAATTCAACACAAAACAGAGATGGAAACCAAAAACAGAATGAATATGTAGTTAAATAGTTGCTTAATATAATTACATTTGTAGTTATGTAATTTGTTGCTCTAATTATATGTAAGGAGTATTATATTTAAAGTCAACAAAGCCACTATTCAATTGTTTTCAAGAAATAATGATTTTATGAAGAAATATTGGCTTCCGATCGAAAAGGATTAAGCTAAACACCTATTTGAAAGAGGGAAATTAATTATTGAAACAATCTGAATAATCTTTAGAAGTATTTTTGAATAATGAGTTTTGAATTGCCTAAATTAATTTTGTTTGTTAATTTGCATCCTCATTTGCAATCATACAGTAGACAGCTTTAATTACGCTTGCAGTTAAATCTTAGTTGAATAGTCCAATTAAGTTTTCATTTAAATATTTGTTCACACTAATTACATTGTAGTTAAGTAGTTGAATACTTTAAATCCTAGTGTAGGGAACTACTTATATAGTAAACTAAAATATTACAGGAACTTGATTCAATGAAATGTAGGGTAGTTGGGAGCTTCTATACGTAACATCTAGCTTTATTAAGGTAGTAAGAAAAATACAACTTATTGGCAATACTGCCCACTACTCCCCAACTCTGCTATCCTATAATGCATCAGTTTAAACAGATTTGTTAGAAATATTTTTCAATAATAATATTTTTGAAAGCAGAAATGATTTCTACCATCACTATCACTAAGAGAAAAGAAGCTTGCATATTTTGTATTACCTACATATACATACTAAGCTAGGTACTATTTAATTACATAGAATATGTGTTCTATTATGAATATATAGAGTTTATATATGTTGTGTTGTAAATATATTTTTGTAAGTTAGATTTTTATCATGTTAAAATTATTTAGATTTTTTTATTATTTCCTCGTTGATAGTTATGAAATAAATATTTATCTTGTCTCTATGTCATCACTATTAACTAGTTGATAAGTTATGTTCTAATTATTTTGTGAATTTTATGCCAACAGGAGAGTGGGTGACACTCTCAGGAGAAAGTATTGTTACATTGCCAATCAAAAATATTTTACATGTATGCTAAAAAAAAGAAGCCTAGATATTTTTAATACTATTTTGATTAATTTATAATAAAATGTAATTGTATATGCATAAAATTATAAACAGGGTATGGATGAAGCATTTAATTATGATGGAACAATGCTAGAAAATGATGATGTTACCACCTCTCTATTTGGCCGCGCGCTTAACAAACCGACCTCAGAACTTAATAGAATTTTATGTTTCTAAGTGTCTTGTACTTCAAACTCTATTAATCGATGTTTTAAGAAATACATGTAACTGTATCCTACCTAAATAGAATACCTCACATTTCCACGGAGCCAAATATTGCTCCTACCTCCTGTCTATGTGTTTGAGCCAAATAAAAATATATGCATGTTTTACATTCTTCACTTCCTGTATCCCTTTATCATTCTCAAGCACTAGCTACTGTTGAGAGTAAAAGGAATTTTTCTGTCTGTAATTCAATAGCCTACATCAATAATGGCCAGACTTCAATTATGCATTAGTTAAGGGTGTTGCCTTCTTTCTCTTTTCAGAAGTGCTTTTAACTAACGAATAATTAAATACAGCTGTTTTAAAAGAAAATTGTATGTGTAGGTGGAGGTCATATGAAGCCGGAAAGCTATACATTAAATAACTCAGTCAATATTCAAGTTCAAGGAAAAAATTAATGACAAGATTATTATATTTTCAACAAGACTGGTGACAACATTTTTTGAACTAACTCATATTTCAAATCCTTTCAAACCCATTTCTCATATATTTGAATGCCAGTTGATACAGGGGGAAAAAATAAATAGTTTCTAATAGGAAATAAAGCTTATTTATATAGCTTAAATGCTAAATAATACTTTTGAATCGTGTTGAATATGTTCTATCTGCACAGTCATACGCTTGAAGCAAGAAATTGTTATAGGACAAATATTGGAGAAATTATTCTTATTTATGGGTTCAAGTAATTATTGTTTCCAGTATAAATATAATGATTGCTTTACTTTAGCTATAATAGGGGGTGGTGGAAAAAACTGTGATTAAGTTCAATTTCGACGGATAATACCAGAGAAGGGGCTATGACTGGAAATCACTAGTGACAATAACTCTAAAAAGGAAGAAGTATATTCTGAGGAAGAAATTGAATACAAACAAGAAGTAAGTATATTTGTCAATATTTTAAATAATTTGTAATTTTTGGTTTCATCTATGTCCAAAAGTTTTCTAGAAAATGTTTTGTTTTTTGTCGAGTCAAACCAAACTGACCAATAAGAGAAAACGCCTAATTTGAATAACTCCAAAGGTAAAATAATCAGCTTTTCCTCAAGCGGGAATCACATGCTGGTGATCATATCTCACCATTTATTTCATATTTCTAAGTAAAAATCCAATGAGTAGAAGTGGGGATTTACTGAATGCTGAAGACAAGAGAGCAAGGGTTCCCCATGTTAACTTGAGATAATTAAAAAAATATAGAATGTTACAATTAAAATATATATATATATATATATATATATATATATGTATGTATGTATGTATGTGTGTGTATATATATATACTAGCTCAGATACCCGGCTTCGCCCAGGAATTAATTTGAGGCTGAAGGTGATGGTATTTTTTTGGCAAGGCTTTACTTTGCACAATATTTTGACATTTACCCGTCCCAGTGTTTAGGGTTAATACTCGTTGGCATTTGTTAATAATAAAATTAATTTTTTATCTAATTCTTCACTGTCCTCCAAATTGTCATATTTCCCGTATCCTGTGCATTATGCATAGATTTCAGTTATTAAGGACAAAATATTAACATAGATTTGAATTAATTTTTCCAGGTGAGGTACCTCATAGTTCAAATTGGAATGAATTGTTGAGCATATTAATATTTCTACACAAATTACTTGCTCCACACATTGTTCCTGGAGAAATGTATAGAACAAAAGTTAATCTAAATAACAAAGTAAACAACTTTTGTTATGTGCATGTTTGTCGAAAAGCAATTAGACAATGAAATATCGCGAATTTTTATTTCAGGCCTCCCTTATAACCCCCACTCCTGCCCGTCACTAGAAATGTTGGTATGGCTTGTTATAATGAAAGCGTTAGTGCTAATACATATACCGAGTTTTATTTATTTCGGTTGGGTCTTTTGTCCCAAATAAAATTGTTCACTTCCGCTATAGGTTTTAGCGTATATCTCGTTTATAATTTGGTATACGAAAAAAGTGTATATAACAAAAGTTACTCTAAATAACAAAATAAACAACTTTTGTTATGTTCATATTTGCCGAAAAACCAATAGGAAACGAGATATCGCTATTTTTATTTTCTGGCTTCCCTTATAACCCCCACTCTTGTTCATCTCAGAGGATATTAATATAGCCTAAAGTCTAAGTTGGGTTAATAGTAATATACATACCAAGTTTCATAAAATTCGGTTCAGCCATTTGTGTGTAAAAAGGTAACAAACAAACAAATAAACAAAATGCAGTTATGGTGTCTATGACATGTTAAACGAAAAGTTATCGAGAAATTTCGCGAAAAAAATCAATGTATAGACAGAGGTTACAATTTTATATATATAAAGATATAGCTATTTTGTTTTGAAATAAATATCAATTTATCTGCACTGTGTCTCAATTTTCTTATTTAATCAATTTTACAAATTAACAATTGGATAATAATTTCAGTCTCCAGACACTGATTTGATCATTAGTGAATCATTTAATTAGATTAGTAATAATAATATTTTAAGTGGTATATAAATCCACTTTTCAAGTGACTAGAGTTGGAAGTTCTTAATCATTTTTGTAAATTATTAATTTTTGTACTATTTCCTCAAGCCATGTACTTGTTTGGTCACATTAAGTGAATCTTATTTTTGTCTATAATGACACAACTGGCTCTAGGACAGTAAAAATACATCAACCCATGTAAAGGGAAGTATATATATATAAAATTGTAACCTCTGTCCGTACATTGATTTTTTTTTCTCGAAATTCCACTATAATTTTTCGTTTCACATGCCATCATAGACACAATATCTGCAATTTGTGGCTTTGGTGTCTGTTTGTTTGTTACGATTCCACGCCTAAACTACTGATCCGAATATTAATAATATATAACTTTATACTTATATTATCTGAGACGAACATGAGGAGGGGGGGGGGGTTATAGGGAAATTAAAAATAGTGATATATCATTTTCTATTCGTTTTTTGGCATATATGCATATGATAAAAGTTGTTTATTTTGTTATATTGAATAACTGTTGTTATATTCACTTTTATCTTATAACAAAGTATAAACGAGATATACACTAAAAACTACAGCGGGATTCAACAATTTTATGGGACACTAACAATTGAACCAAACTTAACAAAACTATAAACATGCTGAACTTGCGCAATGTGTGATAGCGGAAGTTACGGGGAATCAAACTCTTAAACTGTTGTATATATTGTCTTATTTTCTCATATATATTGATGTCATTGAAATGAGTATGTGCTATCTATAACTATTAAATGTTACTTGTTAATGTCATTATAACAAAAGATAATATGCGTTTAAACTCAATATGATTTCAGGTTGCAGGGAGGGCTACAATCTTATTCCCTCACCTCATTTTTAAAATATATTTTAAATTATTTTTTGGGTACCACTGTTATTTATTTATACTAGGTATATAAATTACTACAAAATTCGAATTTGCTAATGTTTTGAATAAATAATTTCAGCAGGAGCAAAAGTTGTTGGAAGAGTAACGCAGTTAATTGTGTTAACTTTTTTCCTGTGAAATTTGGAATTGCTCTCTATTTACTAATATCTATATAACTAAGCTCAAAATGTGTACTTGGATTGGTTTTTGTACTTGTAAATATAATAAATGCTATCTATGATAATGATTTGATTATTCAGGGTGTGTCAAACAGTAGAGAGCGATTGATTGGTAACTCATTTTCACTTATTTTTCAAACTAAAATTTCTATTCTATAAGTCTCCTACCTGACCTTCATGGGAAAACTATAAGCTCAAACAGGAAGTGTAGATGTAAACATTGGAAAAAATATCATCGACATTCAGTCTCTATGGTTTTCCAAGCAAATCCAGGTACCTTAGATAGGATATATATTGTCCATGATGCTTGGTACTATTCTCCCCTCTGTCCTTCCTATGACCCAAGAAGGGAAGAAACCAAATATCTCTTAACCTACATTCAGAATTTCTGAAGCTTAAGAAATGGGGAAAAACGAAATAAACGTTTTTCTAAAATAACTTTATTATCATTTATAAAGTCTTTAAAATCACAATAAAACAAGTCTGAACTATGTGGCACATATAAAAGCAGTTAATATAGCACTCGATGATAGGGTAACTGCACTCAGTCGGAGACCTCTCTCCCTTTTACATTACAACTAAGCACGATGCTATAAAAATAAATATTCCTTTAAATCATAGACCACAATAGTAATAAATACTACAAACTAACATTTACAACAAAATATGTAAAAAACAAAAAAAAAACAACTGAGATGGAGATGACTTCAACAAAACTGAGAACAATTCCCTATAGCTATATCCTACAACTCCTAACAGAAACTAACTTAATAATTTACTAATATTAAGAAATAGAGTGAGCAAAAACTTAGAAATATTTCAAAAACACCAAGAGCCAAGCAGTCTATTTTAATATTAGCTACCCAGTTTCATACTAAACATATCTATAATCTTATGGCATTTAAAAAATTCTTTTATCACTTTCATTTGTAATTAAACCGGAGGGGGAGGGCGAGAGGGTTATTAGGACCAGCTGACTCTAAAAATAATCATGCTAGGAATATAATATAAAAGTACTATTTAAATTTAATATTTTCATTAAATTGATTAAATTATTAAAAAAAAAAATAAACTTGAATTAAAAATCTTTCATGGAAAAATAAAAATCAACAATATAGGTTGTATTTAAAAAAAGAATAACTCTTAAAAAGACCAAAAAATAAAAAAATCTAACTCAAAAACACAGTGAAAAAATAAATTCATAATAATAACATTAGCTAGTAGTGAAATTTATAGAATTAGTTGGTCCTCTGTGTTATAAAATATTTTTAGAAAGACAAAGTAATGCTTAATCCTCAACTGGCTAGAAAGGGGTCATATCCTTTCCCAATCACCCGCAAAGCCATAAATTGGATGTTATTGTTTGTATATTTTAAGAAATTAAAGTAAATTAGTAAAATATACAAATTATCAACCTAAGAAATCCTTCAAGTCGTAAGAATAAGGTCCATTGACTATATTTGAAACTAGATTATGCTTCCACTCTAGAAAAATAGGTGTTTTCAAAATAATCATTAGTTTCAGAATTTGTTCACGGTTTGTATGTATAAATATATAATTACGTATGTATACATGCATATATGATATATGTTTGTGTATTTGTATATACACATTACAGGTATTTACTGGTTATATTTATTTATATAATATATATAATCTTAAAATATATCTACTGAATGTAACAATTAACATTTTTACAAAATCATTTAATGACTACATTAATTATATTAAGGAATCGTTTCCGTGCTAGGTATATGTAAACCTTTAAATATAAACATATTGCAACAATGAGATCAACATTTATTAAGGGAGTATACTAAGAAGAGGGATATGTAAACTACTAACAAATGAAGAGTTAATATCTAATATCACGTATACAGATTATTTATATACAATGATTTGGAAAAAAAAACAAAAAAAAAAACAGACGTATTATTTGATATGACACTGATCCTGTCTGGCATTATACCACTGATAAATAAATAAAATAACATGGCAAACAAAAAAATACTATTGACACTAAAATTAATTTACAATTTATTTAAGAATCGACATATTGATGAAGTGTCAATAATAAATATATAATACATAATTTACTAAATAATGAATTAAAATTTTTAATATTTTCTAAATTCCATTAATAATTAGCTTTTTACGCAATGGATTATGATTAAAATTCACTAAATACTAAAAGAGAGAAAAAATTATATCCATATAAATTTTCAATATTTTGTTAAAAAAAAAAGTTTTCTTATAATTCAAAAATGTAAATCTAAAATGGATTTTGACAATTATTTTAAAAATTAAATACATTGCTATGTAATTCCCTAAATAAAATCATATGATATTTCTTAAAATGATGTTTTTATAGCATTTAATATAGAATAGTTTGTATGATTTATTTATTTACAAAGAATTATTCATAAGTTATAATCTTTAATCACATCACCATGTCAGGGGCATTTTGAGTTTGGTATATTTCAATTCTCTAGGGAAATTTAGTGTCTAATCATCATAAAGTCTAGCAATCCTTGAAAAATCCGTTATGTGAACAATCTCTTCAAGTCCATTATATAGTGAGTTTATTGACATTATAAAATTGTTGGCTTAGAGTATTATTATTATTTTGGTGTAGGCATAATAGTGAAATGTTACTCGATTCCCACATGATGGTAGGGCATGTAGCGGCAACAGAAGGCCTTAATACGTAAACTAAGCAGATTTCCCACGTGAAGTTTTACAATAGAGAAATTCGCCTAATAACAACAGTAGTAGTAAGAAATATCTAAACCAATTCACGAGGGACGAATAGTTACCGACACGGCCCGCACTAGCTCTCAGCAGAGAGTCCCGAACATAGCCGACTCCTGCCGACCACATGCAAGCATACAAATTCAAATATCTCGGTTAATATTCAAGATAGAGAATAAATGTATAGAACAATATTTATAATCAATTTAATTTGGAATAAGATTGATTCTATACAATTTTTCGATCCGACTATAATAACGGAGATATTTCGAATTTTCAAAAAAAAACCTTCTAAACCCCCCCCCCTCCCACTGGTCCGATTTCAGCCATTAACGAACTTGATCTTTCTTTTTACGTAAAACACTTAAATATGAAGTTTGGTAACGCTCACACAAAAATTGCGACCGCTAGAGCATTGACAAATATATATATATATATATATATATATATATATATATATATATATATATATATATATATATACAGTAAAAACTGTCTAAAACGGAATGCAATTGGTCCGGCCATATTTTTCCGTTTTGACAGGTTTCCGTTTTAGACAGTTTGCTAGAAAAGGTATGAAATATGTACATATGTATTTTAAAAAAAAGCAATAACTTGTGTTGTTTTAGTAATTTAATAAAACTCAAGTATCATATATGTAATTTGAAATGAACAAATAGATTTACATTAATTTACGAAACTTAAATTTACATTACATTAATACATACAAGACACTAAAATTAAGATAATTTATGTAAGTATGTATGTAATATATGTACATTAACATTTTTTGAAAAAGTCGGTTATAGTTGTTTGGTGAACAGATTTAGAATAATGATTATAAATAATTTCTTTTGCATCTTGCATTATATCCAACAATTGCGGGCAGTTTTTATTTGCTGCAAACTCCACTAGATCATTTACAGCTTTAAGCGCTTCACTGAATGTTTTTATTTTCAATTCCCTTTCATTTTCTGGAATTGCTTTCGCCTCGTCGTCTGATTCAGTTCCTTTGCTTACAATATCAACAGCTCTAATTACGTCTTCGACTACTGGGAGGTTATCATCGAAGTGTAACACGTCCTTACTTTCAACATCAATGTTAGCTCTGCGGCATAGTTCAGACATTTCTTCATCGCTGTCGATTACATCGTAAACTTCCATTTGAACATCCCCACTTGGGAATCCTGCCTTTACAAAACAATTTTTTACAGTAGCGGGAAGTACGCTCTTCACAGCTTTACTAATAAAATAGACGGCATCCAGAACATTAATTTCCCTGCATAACTCCGAAACATTCGTGCAATCGGTCAATTTTAAAATTAGTGATTTTAAAAGAAACTTTTTGTAAAAGCATTTGAAATTTTGAATAACGCCTTGATCCAGAGGTTGAGTAATTGATGTGGTGTTAGCTGGAAACCAAACTAATTTTATATTTGATAATGAAATATGCGGATGACATGTAGCATTGTCCAAAAATAACAATATGTTTCTTTTTTGACTTTTCATTTTTTCATTGAACATATGCAACCACTCTTCCATTATTGCACTCGTCATCCACGCTTTTTTATTAAACCTCCAATGGACTGGTAATGAATTCCTATCAAGGTGTCTAAATGGTCTAGGACGTGCAGACTTACCAATGACGAGAGGTTTTTCAATTTCTCCTTCCATGCTGGCACAGAGAAAAATCGTCAACCTTTCCTTCGAGTTTTTCCCACCACTACACATATCACCTTTTATCACTAGGGACTTAGTTGGTAACATTCTATAAAATAGTCCGGTTTCATCACCATTGTAAATATCTTTTCTACCATAACTTTCTATGATTTTGTTAATTTTATCTTTCCATTCTTGGACAGTTTGAGGATCTACGTCTTTAGATTCTCCAGAAATTTTATTGAACACTATATTATGCCTTTTTCTAAAGCATTCAAGCCATCCATAAGATGCTTTAAAATCCAGTTTACCTATATTTTGGGCTACTTCCAAAGCTTCCGCTTGAATCATAGGTCCAGAGATCGGCATTCCTCTTGCACGGGCACTAACGAACCATTCCCAAATGGCTTCATTAATATCTTCGTTCGATCCAACTTTTTTGGCCCGTTTTGATTGGCCTGCTGCTCCACCTAACCACTTTTCCATCATTTTATTTTTATTTTTAATAGTTTCGTAAACTTGAGTTTTTCCGATTTTATATTTTTCAGCTAAAAAATTCGCCGATGTTTTCTTCAGTTCGTGCTCCTCAATAAGTTTCACTTTTTTACTAAGAGATAATGTATTGTGTTTACCACCTGGCATGACGGATCAATAAGAAATTCGTTTTGATAAAAGAAACTTTTAAACCGAACTGCTCCAGAACTGAATAAAAAGTGAAGGAAATTAAAAATTCTTGGAGGATTACTGATGAAACCAACAGGACACAGTTCTTCGAAAATTCAATTCCATCACTTTCAAACCTAAGAGCCCTAATTCTATTTAAATCTAATGAAACAATTCCTCGAACCCTGTCCCTCACAAGATAGTTTGATTACAAGGTTGGCTATATTCCGTTTTAGGTGAATTTTCGTACCGAAAATAACCTTCCGTTTCCGGGTTAGACAGATTTCCGGCTTATACAGAGTGTTTTTAGGTATAAAGTTGGTCGGTTCCGAGATAATTTTTCCGTTTTGACAGATTTCCGTTTTATACAGAGTCCGTTTTAGACAGTTTTTACTGTATATATATATATATATATATATATATATATATATATATATATAATTTTGAACGGACCGATGGACATTTGAGGAAATTTTTCAAAACTCGCCTCATGAGTACGACCTCAATAGCTGATTTCCCTTAAGGGAAATCTGCTAAAAAGTAAATAATTGAATACAAGCAGGCAAATCCATAAATTACATGTCAATTTATTCTTATAGGTAACTGTCTTTTATATTACGTAAATAAACAGAAATTGGATAAGGAAATATTAAATAAAATGATTCAGATAAATTATGGAAATGATAAAATAATATACTAAAGACATAATTAGATAACATTATCTAGTACATCCAGCAAAATACACATTCTTATACAGCAGTAAGCTAAAAAAATTCAAAAATTTAATTCCACAAGACAAGAGGAAAATAATATTCTCTTAAAATTCTGAAAGTGAATCAGTACTAAAATAATTACTAGGTGTTGCATTACTTTGTTAACACTAATATACAGGATACTGAATAATTAATGAAATAGACATTTAAATAAATATCCATTTCTATTAGTTAGTGGATATAAAAAGACAACAAACTCATTAAACCATGTGTCCATTCTATCGAGGAAATTTTAAGCCTTCTTCATGCATCCCATCCGTCTCCCATAACAAAGTCAGAAATCCAAAATCTGTATTTTATACTTAAAATTTTTGAACTGACAAATATTAGCCAGTTTTTTTAACCATAAGGTGCTAAGTGAGGTATTAAAAAATATAAAAAAGAAAAGAAATTCACTTCATTGAGAAAATTATCAAATGGCTAAATATCACATTTAGCTAATCTTGTTACTATTTTCCTCATGTTAAAAAAAAAAAGAAAAAAAAAAGAAAAACCAGTTGAATCTAAGCAAAATTATACAATAAGCAATTTATTTTAAAAAAAAAATAAATACTTTGCAAAATTTAAATAATTCAAACATTTTAGTTCCAATTGATTTAATAAATTTCTTGAACATTAAGTTCAATGTATTTCATGCAAAAGAATTTTTTTTTTTTTTCAATAACTAAACAAAAATTCAACCGTATTTTATTAACTCAATTATCTGTTTTATTAATTTAATCATTGGGGGCTCAGGTTAGCCATGTGAGTTAAAGTGATAGCTTTAATCTCACATGGTAAACCTAGAGTTGAGAGTTTGATTCCTGCCTAGGCAAATAGAAATTTATTTAGTGACAAACTCATTTCTAGAAAAGGATAGTAACTTGTAGATAACCCGTCTCAATTAGCCATAGAAGCAAAAAGTGGACTTGAATAAATAATTTAATCATTGTTGCTATAGTAAAATTTATGAATTAATGTAAAATAGTGGCAAAATTCAAATCATCTTTATTTATAGTGTCACAGAGGAGACGTATAGCACTTTTAAAATAAAGACAATTCAACCTGGTCTATTAATAATTACTTGGGTGATAACCAAGTACACATTTTGCGTCATTAATAATACTAGACCACATAATTACTCAGTTTTTTTTTTTCTATCCTTTTATCCGAGGGACTAACTCTACCATACCTTTATAAGGGAAATGGTAAATTGAAACTTGATGTTGTTATAAGTCAGTGTTAGATGTGTTAAAATTCAAGATGCCAATTTCGCAAACATTTCTGTAATTTAATTAATATTCACAAAGGATAAATCAGAAATAACAACACATGCCTAAATCTATTAAAAAGTAGGCAGTTTTCATTATTTACTCTACACTCCATGTATATAAATACACTTATCTGACAAATTATTCTATTTTCTTCTTTGAAATTTTTGATTGTAAGAGTTATATTATATTGTTATATTTATTTAGTTATATTGTACCAACTGTTAAGGATATTCAGTAATTCTTGTACTGCTTTAATATTTTTAAAATGATTGCTTTGTATTGCTGATGTACTTGTTAGCTGTGGTTGTCTCTTTTTTTTAGATTATCTGATTTCTTGCCACATAAAAAAATTGAAAGAAATCAAATTGATAAAATAAGTTTTCAGATTTGTAAGTACCATATATACATTTACAGCAGTGTAATAAATAATGAAATACGGCCAACTTTTTCCCAGTTATATGGATATTTTGAAATTTATATTTCTGTTATAGACCTCGGGAAAGCTAATATCTTGATATTCTTGGAAATATTATTATTCTACTAAAAATATATAAATATTGCAAAAGTAAAAGTTCACACTGGAATAGAAGGGAATGAGATTGCAGACATCAGCTCCAAACCATCATCTAGAAGTCAGATTCCAATCAGTTAATCCGTCACCATTTTATCTTTTATTAAAAATTTGTTTCAAAAAGAAATTCTAGCACAAAAATTAGTCCAAACTACTCTTGCACATGTGAAAAACTATTCAAAATTACAGACAACTCCTTTATGAATGCCCTTTAGTGAAAAACGCTAGACAAGTTCTTAAGATGAATGTACAACATTGGCCATTAGGGGAACACAACTCGTTTCTTTATTTCCTGTTTCTTCAAAACATCTTGTAATGAAGAATACCCTCATTAAATTTCTGAAACTACAGTCACAACGTCACCTAGTTAAATTTAAAATATAGTATCTATAGTTTATATAATAGCTACTAGTAAAAATTAATTTTACATGAAAAACATGTATTTCATTTTAGTTTATTAGCCATAACATAGTCAAATTGATTACATTAAAATAGTCCAAACTCTAAAAAGAAAAGCAAAGAGTTTTAAATGATAGGACATTAAATTGATGTTGTAGTAATGTTCATTATTTCCCTTTTTGCCTCTAAAATGGAATGTGATTAGAGAAAGAAAGTATGAGTAATGACTAACAGATTAAAGTCACAAGATGGACAACTACTAGTCTACTACATACTATGGTCTCTCCTCTCAATAACACTACGACTCTCTAAGATATTTAAATACCAACTATACTCTTTTGAACATTATATCTCATCAGCGGAAACACTCTCTACCCCTTCAGACTCTTATGTCTGCAACAAAACTACATTTACTCCAATATTAGTTGAAAGAAACCTTTTATTTTATTTTAATTTTGTGCAACTTGAGTTTGAATCCAAGTATTTCAGAGAGGACCCCCGAGAGTGCGCTGAGAATTACAACTTTAGTGATGGTGTACAAGTAAGGATTAGCCGAGATGCCAGAAATCTTGTACGGGCACTCCAATTCCTGAAACATAATATTAAGCCATTATAGTTAAACTAGCTATTGCAAGGAATTACAGAATCAGTAAAAGTCAATGGACAAAAAACATGGCTATGGCTACTATAAATAAAAACACACACTTAGAATTAGTTGTGAGTTAATTTACCTAAGAAAAATATATTTTTCTGTAATCATTGAATAATGGTAACATTACTAAACTGAAATGAGTGAAGAAAGTGAAACATTTTGCAATAGAGTGAAGAAAGTGAATTGCCTTCTTAATTAGTAATAAGTATAAATTAAAAAATAATTTGAAGTTGGAAATTAAATGCTTTTAAATGTTTCTTAACATTGTAAGAATTTATTTTAACAAAATAAATTGAAATGTGAATGAATTATTGATGGAAATAATCAATATATTTTAAAATTTAAATATAATAATAATTACCTTCCTTGTTTATAACCTCCACTTGTTTATAACTGCACTACTTCACAATCATCACTAATTGTTTTATAACTATGCTTATAACCTTTCACAATCATGCTTATAACCTACCAACAACATACCATAATCTTCACAACATCCTAATTTTGTTCATATTCTGGTTAGATCTGATCATGTATTACACGATTGCAGAAAAAATTTAATATTACACTCGTGACGAAAGTAGAATTTACAACTCTCGTGAAATTACCACACTCGCTTCGCTCTTATTGCAAATGTAATGTTCTATAAATGTCGTTATGTACATTTCTTCACTATCTTGATTATTAACGGAGATGTTTGCATTTTTTAGTTTTTGGTCTTCAGTAAAGCCCCACTCCTACTCATTTCATATTAACAATATTCTATTATGTTATGAAGCACTTTATTTGAAGCTTAAATACCAAATATTGTTCTTATTGAACTTTTAAGTTTTGAGATAAATGCAAATACGTGCAAGCACGTGGGAAATCTGCTTAGTTAACGCAGCCCCTGCGAGACGGACTTTATTACAGCTTCAATTATAAATTATATCTGGCAGAATTTACTAACGTACTCTAGATGTATAATCTCTGAGTTAATAAAGCAATAATTAGATAAAATTGTAATCTTACATCAATTTTATTTTTTTTAAATTTCACCTGTTCATAATCCATAGGTTCAAATTCCAGAACAATTCTTATAATAGAGTATAATTATTACTACCAAATATATATATATATATATATATATATATATATATATATATATGGAAGATACATACTATATTTGGCTGTCATTGGGAGTTGATTTTTTAACAATCAGCGAATGCCTGAAAGCCATGGGAAGGCATTTTTTCATCTGTGAACAGTTGTTTGAACGTTAGAAAAGGATGAGATTTTTGTATTGAATTGTGATTGGAGATGAAAAGTGGGTCCACTACAAGACTCCCAAATGGTGAAAGGCACAACAAAATTATTTTTCTCCATGACAATGCTCGTCCGCACCTGCCGTATTCTATATCTGACACATGTTTCAATTGCCCATGGCTTGCCTGAGCAATGCTTTGCTTGTTATGAAGATGTCAAAAATGGATTGATTCTTGGATTGCCTCTAAAGACGAATTGTTCTCCTGGCACTGAATCTGCATGCTCCCAGAAAAATGGGGAAAAGTAGTGGCTAATGATGGACAATATTTTGAATGATATATTGAAACCATTTTGGTAAAATAAAATTAATTTTGAAGAAAAAAAAAAAATCACTAAGAATTAATTCAAACACCTAATATATTTTGCAACATGTTAATATTATTATTATTATTTATTAACGTCCACTTTTTGCAACTTAGGCTAATTGGGACGGGTTATCTACAGGTTACCACCCTTACATGTTAATAAAAACATTAGTAACAAGTGATTTCTAAATTACCTTCAATAAGTCTGCGGCAAGCTTCAGTACACTGTTTGCTACCATAAGTTCTTCTTTCTTATTTGGTTTTCGCTCAATTTGTAAATACAGATTGATCTAAAACAAAATCGGGGTTAAAAGATAACGTCACATTTAAATTTAATGGAAGAGTTCATACATTCATTCATTGATTAAATTATATGCTACTTTAAACATTATTTAAAAACTTAGATCAATTAATTTAAAATGTAACTTGAATG
Organism: Riptortus pedestris; assembly: GCA_019009955.1. NCBI lineage: Eukaryota > Metazoa > Arthropoda > Insecta > Hemiptera > Alydidae > Riptortus > Riptortus pedestris. Next base: position 24,454,412 of record CM032231.1, read on the forward strand.
ATAATAAGCAGAAGACCCCTAAATTGGACCCATTTTATTGAGCTTATAGACGTAATATGTATATATAATTTAAAATAGGAGACATTTTGAATGCAATTTACATTCTGAAATGACAAATATACTAGAAAAACAGAAACTATGGACTAAGACTATGACAACTTGGGCAGGCTATACGAGACAAATTTGAACCAACTGTAAAAATAGGAAAAATTTTAACAATATACTTTAAACATTTCATCAATATTATGGATTTCTAAAATACTATCAATCTAATGTGGCACAACTTGACTTCCTCTTGCTGATATTAAACTTATAAATAAAATTTTTGGTTGTATTTCATTTGAAAGTGATATACAATATCTCCTTTCCAATGTATCGGATCAAATTACTTTGTAAATGAAAGTAAAAACAGTATCTTATAAATTAATCTGTGATGTGGTGCATTATACGATAGAGATTTATATGAAAGGCATCAAGTTTCCCAGGCCCTGTCATAAATTTATTCTCAAGCAATGCCATAGGAATATAAATTAGAAAATATACAGTCTAACAAGAAAATTATCCCATATAATTAGTGTTAAATGATGTAAATGTAAATATAAATAGTAATGACCTGCTCAGTAATAAGTACTGATAAATTGCTGTATTTTCTATTTATTTTCGTTCCAAGAGTCATAAAGCGCAATAGAAAACAGCCAAGAATCATTCCACCAACAAGTGCTTCAACTGTCGCCTGGCTATTCATTATATCACTGTCCTGCAAGTAGAATAAAGGTTATTGAACAAATTAGCTTAAAAGTATTAAAGATGTGTATAATTAATTAGCAATCCTTCTGAGGTAAGGTTTAGGTCAGATACTACCTAGAGACTTTAACTGATAAACTATGGTGAAAGGATGTCAGTAGGGGAGAGTAGGGTAAAACCAGGTAGTCGGGAGCAAAGCGGGTACCTCCTCTTAGCCGATGTGTGTACTGCAGTCGGGCTGATAACGGAGGAACTACAATCCACCTTTGAAGAAGAAACAGCGACCATTATGTCAAATCGTTAGTCATGCTTGTTTTGTGGTAGTGACAATAATTCAATTTCGTGGAACCTGCTTATGATTTTGGTTAAAAAGGTTTGTGATTGTACTGGGCTCCTATTCCATTTAGAATACAGATATGTAGTTCCCTTAGTACATGTTTTAATTACCTTTATTATAGCACTAAGTAATTGTCTTTAGCATTTGGTATGCCCGAATGACGCAATGTTTTATTTAAACTTTACGAGCGGCATAAAACCGGGTAGCAGCTATGCCACAATTCTCGAAACATGAAAAGTATAATTTTACCTAATTTTGTTTAATTAAATCACTGTAAAAGCGTGTATAATGACAAACAATATGCTAAATCTTGCAACTATGAATTTACTTTCTGAAATATATAATTGTTTCAAAATAGCTAAAAAGATTAATGTTGTTATTTGTTTATATTTTTACTTTATTTTTTTGTATTGTTCCCAAAAGGGGGGGGTTGTTTTAATGTATCAAACAACATTTTTTATTACAAAAAACATTAATTTGATTAAAAATCTTTACATTTTTATTTTCCCATAAGAAAAACATATGTACCCGGTTTTACCCTACTAGTGGGGTAAAACCGGGCAAAATGACTTTTTACAAAAAAAGGAGGGTAAAACTTCTTTAAAAATTTTGATTTTGTTTTTGAAACTGTAGTTACGTTAACAGATAATTAGACTTTATTTCAACAAAACTTTACTTATTTGTGGTAAAAATTGTGGTTTCTGGAAGCCCTTAAACCTTAGCTACCCGGTTTTACCACACTTTCCTCTACTTATTGAGAAGAAGATATAAATTCTCGGTTGTTAGAAATGCTAGATCAGTCACAAAATCTTTGATATTTAATTTTGTTGTTTATATTAATGTGCCTCGGTCATAAAGAACACAGCCTTACCTTCATACACTCCTGGACATGTGTGGATTTCTAGATATTGCATTACTTAACATTCATAATTGTACGCTCTAGCAAAACGTCTATGAAACTTCATTACTGACATTAGAAGTAAGAATTCAAACAAGGTAATGAATTCTTCGGATGATAATGTCAGAAAAAATGCTCTTATTTTCAATAGGGACTTAAAAAAATACACCAATTTTTGTAAGTAATTTTTCAGTTATTAGAGTTGACCCTTCAAAGATTTACTGAACCAGAATAAGGGAGTTGATCTGAATATATATATTGTAACATATACAATTTCCAGAGCTATAGTATTCAGTGAAAAGGGGAAAATAAATGGAAAATATACAAATGTTTTTAAAAGTTGCGGCAAATGAAGTTGCAAGAGTCACTGTTAGGAGTGCTTCACTAACAGCATGACATAATTGCATATTGGATGTAAAGTGGAAGATTTGAAGAGGAAAATATGTGTTATCAACTGCAGGAATTTATTGCTCGTGTGATAATCACATATCTCTCCATGCAACTCAAAAATTAACAAAATAAGTTCTTTTTGAGGAAGTGGTAGTAGGAAGGTCAAATCAAGCTATACCGGAAGAACTCTCATTGCCTGTGAGCCGAACGGGAAGACACCTTCTTTGTCTATTGTTTTCATATTTTTGTAAGATCGCTCTCGGTGCAGGAACCCACCCTAAAGGAAACTCACACTCGCTCTCTGTCTGATTAATTCTGACTTCAGGCTACCACCTCATACTTCACTGGTCTAACAAGAGAATGCTTGAAAAGTATTTAATGATATTGTTTGGTTAAATTTTGTTTTAAAAAAACCAATTGCTATTTCATACTTCGTGTATATAATCAAACTGAAAGGATATTTGTAGCATCTGATAAAAAGTAAGATATTGTGAAGTTCTTATATTAATCCAATTTTTATATTTTAATAGAAAACCACTTTTATTCAATCTGCGAATGATGAGTTACACGTTAAATTGAAGAATAAAAATCAATGCAAATGATCTGGTTATGTTTAAATCAGAAAAGAATGTAAATTATGGAATCAAAATTGCTAATTTCTCTATATTGCAGATAGTTTTAGAATAACTTTTGATGTTCTTATTAAGACCTATGAATTAAGTCGTGTAATAACACTTTCGTTTGATGTTTGGAAGCAGAGATATTTACTCTGTTAGGAATGTGTCTTTCAGTTGACAGTGTTTTTTTTTTTTTTGTTATAGCTGAATATATATTGTAATAATATTGGAAAAATAGAATAAAAAAATTAATAAATAAAAATATTTTCATTGTGAAAAATTCAGCTATCCTCTCCGTCGGTCTGATTTGCAAATTTTCAATGGAAATGTGTCTATATTTGTCAGGCAGTTTTTTTAATTGGTTAGCTACCTAGATTAAATCATTTGTTTTGGGGTTTTAAATTATGGCATACTACGTTTCGGAGAATATAACACTGTTTATTGTATTTGTTCTCTAGTTTATTTCGAGGGCTTCCAGTACCCATCTTCTAATTCCACCTAATTCCTATATAGACTTGCGCCATGAAAATTTATTTTTTCCATTGAAAATAACCTTCATAGGCTTTACTTACCAGAATTTATGAGAAGTGAGACCCAAAAACTTAGGCTAGAATCAATTTGACTCAAAAAAATTTTATATATAACACTTCAGTAGTTTTATGCAATTTTGAACTCAGAGGCTTTATTTCCTTTAAACAATTGGTTTGCAGTCTTGCAGGTAAAAGTTTAAAATCATTGAACAATTACTATGCTTGTGGAGACAAGAAGGATCAAGATATCTGTCCTGATATAACAGTAAAAATTATAAAAATTAAATGCTGTTAACTTATGAGAATAATACTCTAAACAAACCTTAAGGTATTCCACGCTAATAAAACCAAGAAGAAATATTGTGAGTAGGAAAACAGAAGAAACAATCACATCAACTGAGTGCTGAGGTCCTCGTTTCTAAAAAAACAAAAAAAAATATATTACGCAAAATACAAAACATATAAATTGTAGAAATTAATTTTTAAATATGTTGTAATATTAGAAGGTTATATTTTTATGAGATTTTCCATTTATGAATTGCTATAATTTCAACTCTCAATGCAATTGTCATGATTTAAATTAATGGTTTGGAAGGGACCAGAGGTCCTTAGAGTTCCACTAGGTTATAAAAATAATATCTCTCAGTCTTCAGTGAATTAATTTTTTGTTAAGTGTATAAATACTTGTCTATAGACTATTCAACAAGAGAATGTAGGAGGTATATTCTTGCCATACGACTTGTTTACTTTACCTCTATCTCAATCTTGTCTGCTTTCCTTACTTGTTACTTGCCAGGACCACTTAAAAATTGGTTCAATTTTGTTTTGTTTTTTTAGCCAGAAGGTGGACCCTGTAGGTCAGCATTCTTTAGTTGAACAGACTAGAGTGTTCAGTCATGAACCTGACTTTGTTTTGAGCTATCAAAAGTGTTAATAATTGAAGAAAACAATTTACACTGCTGAGCCTAATATCCTATCATGTTCAGTCTATTACACTACAATAGGTACTATACTAACCCTGAGATAAGAGCGAACAGAGAGCCATGTTTTGATGTTGCGCACTTTGTTCAGCCTGAAATGAGGAAGTTCTGATTTCCTTGCCCTCCGGAATGATGTTAGATGAGAGAAGAACTTAGCATAGAGGAATCTCTGTTTGAACGTCCTCTCCGCAACTGTTACCAAGAAGAAGAACATTCCAGACAGGATAGTTCTCTCAAACATAGCTATTGCCACCATGATTTGTGACCTACGGCAGACAAATTCAAACCCATTTTTACAAGAAGAGATGAAAAGAAATGATCAAATAAAATTCAAAGAAGAAAAAACAATTATTATAGATAGGAATTGTGTTTAGCCATAAGCATTGAAACCCAACGATCGCCTCATCAGAGGTTATGTTGAAAATTTTTGGTAGCTCTTTGGCTACATTCTTCAGGCTGCACATCACCTCTACTGTTGATTTGGTTCAGTCACAGTCCAGGGACTATGTAACAGGTCTATATAGTCCCCAGACTTGACAAAACCAGATTAACAGTAGTGGTTATGTGTAGCCTGAAGAAAGTAACCAAAGAGCAACCAAAAATTTGTACCTTACAAAGTATAATGAGAAGACTGCTGGAGCAGATAGCCGATGTGAAGTGAAAGAACATTCACCCAGCTAGGATGTCTATAAAACCCCAAACCTAAAGTTGTAGGTTTGGTTTTTATTATTGATTGAAGTGTATAGAATTCACTATAACTAAAGATTACTTGTAGAAAGTTACTAAATTCTTTGTATGTGTGCTGTATAGTTGTGTTTGATATTTGTTCTTATCTTTTTATTTTCCGTGTTTTGATTGTTATTTACAGTTTCAATTCCTTCACCTTCCAATTTTGTTCTTTGTATTCATTTTATTTTGCTTATTATGGCTTTTTTTTCATTTTTTATTTGTATTAATATCAACATATTCTTATTAGTAATGCACTATAATAATTATCTTATAATAGTATTTACCTAAATAAGGACATCAAATCTTAGATAGGAAGTGATATTTCAACAAAGAGGAATGTAGGCGGGGAGGGTCAATTGATAACTAATTTATATTGATAGAATATTTAACAATTGTACCATTTATTTTCTCCAAAAGCAGTCTGTGAGTAAGAAAAGAGGCAGTCTCGGATAATACGAGTGTCAGTCCAGTTGTTCAGTGCGAGGAAGGATGCATGCTCACTCGATCCAACTATTCGGCAAATTATTGGCACCATACCAATTACCAATGAAATAAACATTCCTGGAAATAAAAGGTAATAATTTTAAATTTAATAGGTTTTCTTTAACAATGACCTTATGAATAGATTGCAATATACATCATCTGCTGGGTAGGAGTTGACAAATATTTTGAAAACACTGAAAATTTAGTGAAAGGAAAAAGGAACTAAAATAAACATATTAAACTATTAAACATTACTTTTTGAATCTAAAGTTCCTTTTTTAAATTCAGAGGTTAAATATTCAGGTTAGATAAAAGGCAGTAATATTAACTATTTTGAAGGCAAGATTTAACTGAGGATGAACAAAGATTATTGTAGCAAGTACCTATATAGAAGTAATCCATATTTTCAGGCATCCCTTCCACCCTGGCTATAATGGCAGAGCTGATGTCTAATACTGACAGGTCTGCTTTCTTCACCTCTCTCTTCTCCCACATTGTACAGCTTACTAGAAAAATTATCAAATCATTAAATCCACTATCTTCATGGATAAAATTATGTCATTTGTTTCATCAAATGAAAACAAAAATAGTTGTTTTTTTTTTAAAGGTGCTAAAAGTCAACTAAAAAAACTAAAGGTGTACTTTCTCAATACAAGGGAACAATACATTTAAATTAGAATATTGTCAATGCTTAGAAAATGTATTCTTTCTTCTGAGGCTTTACCACTTGACTAATAGGCCTGTAATTCACAAATTTGTCTATTAATGGCCTGGTGCAAAATTCATAAAGATGGTATAAAACTAAATTACATCAGCAGCATTTGAACCATAGAAATTCAATTTTTGATATATTAGGATCTTATTTATTTAAGAAGTATGGTTCCTCAGTTATTGGAAATTAGCATGATATATTAAGATTAATAAACAAAATTCATTCTTTTAGAATATACTGGCACATTACAGTTCCGTTTGGATGGAGGTTAGAATACATCCAAGGTATGCTCTGCCTGAAATAGAAGGTGACTAATTGGGGCTCATCCAGGAAAGCTAAACCTAGTGGAACTAAGAGTGACAGTACATTTTCCACTAGTCCCAAGCAAGCATAAAAGAGAAGGGGGAATGGGCACCTTCACCATAAGCAACCCTTAATCCAACAGAGTATCACAATTCTAGGGACTCATGAAGAATGGTCAATAAAAACATTGTGCCCAGAGGGGATTTGGTAGAGAAGGGGTGGTCCCAACCTTCACCAGGTCTTAATAAGATTTCAGGAAAAAGGAAGAATAGAAAAAGTCAGGCACAAAGAAGCAACCTATAGGCCCACTATAAAACAGCATTGCAAACATGAGTCCACCAAAGATATATAATTAAACCAAGTAATGGTGAAATTATACAATACAACTTTCAAAAGGCTTGAAATATGATGCTCTCGCATCAAAAGAACTTTCCATCTATACTTGAAGATATGTCAATAACAATGGCCTCCATTGACAGGTATAACAGCCGCTCAAGATTAACACTATTGAACATCTGAAAGTCTGAAAATTTGATTCCTACATAGGAATAATGATGTATTTGGTAACGGAAAACTAAATCAAATCCTTAGTCCTACCCTTACTAAGAAAATGGTGCTTACCTATAAATAATCCATTCCGATTAGACTTTGTCACAGAAAGTGGTTAGGGATATGAAATAAAGTTAATACCTTATTCAATAGAAATACTATAAACGAAAAAACTCTTACCTCTATCTGATGCAACACAGCTAGGGCTTAATATGGCACTTGGAGACTGAAAAAAAAAATTTTAAATATGGATTGTTAAACTAGGTATAAGTATGAATATTAATAGCTATTATGTTTGTGTAGGAAATGTTACTTTTGCAGTTCAAGAAATGTATTTTTATTATTAATAGTCGCTTCAATAATAGCTCATAACATAACATAACATTTTATAGGCGAATTTTTCCTAACATTGAATGTTTAAATATTCTATTAACAAATGTTCAAATAAATTATATATGGAGTGTGAAACCTTTGAAGAAAAATGTTATTTATTCATTGTTTGGATTTATTTAGATGAAAATTCTTATGATAGGTATAATAGATCTATTACATTCTATAACAGAGGTGGCTCGTGGACTTCATGTTAGCTCCTCTAGGACATTTTTCTGGTCCTCAAGATCCATCACAATTTTACAAAATGTATTTATTTTATAAAGGTCAAAGTAGTGAAAACCAATGTATTTAAAAAATACATTATTTACGCATACATACATTCAACTGTCAAGTTTATGAGAAAAAATTAACTTAGTTTTTAAAAAATAGTCTGGTGAATATATGACAGATATTGTATGTTTTATTTATGAGTTTACAGTTATGATTGCTCAGAATAATTAAATTATATTCTGTGAATTTATGTTGCACAGGCATATTGATACATCTTATATAACAGGTTTATATTTCACAGTTAATGTTACATGCGGCTGACTGCAGACTTAGGATGAGTTTTCAAAGTTGCCACCAAGATCAGTTGGGTTGTCCATCACTGTTCTAGACTTAAATATCGAGTTTAGTAACAATGAAACAATAATTGTGACCACTAGAGCGGTAACAGACAGATTTATATATATATATATATATATATATATATATATATATATATATATATATTTGAACAGGCCTCATTATCATCATCTCTTACGTAGGATCCATGGGCATTTGAAGAAAATTTTTGAAAATCGCATCATGAGTACGACCCCGATAGTTGATTTCCCTAAAGGGGAATCAGCTAAAAGATGCCTCTCCAGTTATGTGTTAGAATATGGTAATATGAAATTTGTGTAAATTCCAATTAATACAAATAATAAATTTCTAATATATTCTGTGAGCCTATATTTACTTCTTAATAATCTAAAGATGACGTGTCCGACAGTCACAAAAGCCAGATTATAAGGATCCTTATCAGACACAACAAATCAAAAAACTCCAAACTAAAATTAAAGAGAGCTTGAATTGATAAAAAGAAAATTTTTGATATAATAATTATCTCATATACACAGATGCATATTTTTATGTATACAGAGACATAATCTCAGGGATAACAACTTAAATAAGGAGGTCTATTGTGCACTCATACACACGAGTGTTTTCATATATGCACACGTGGGTATAAATACTAAATATACATATACACCCTGTAGAAAAATATTCGAATCCACCACACTTCAACTTTAAATATTAACTGAATAATCATAAAGGCTTACATTATGGAACTCTGAGGCGAATGGATGCTCATCCATATCAGAGCTGACAGAGCAGTCTTCAGAGTTAGTAGTGATTCCTATCCATTCAGCAGCGCTAGTAGTGCCCTCTGTGAGGGCAGGGCAGAAGCTGCCATGACCCTCACCTTCCTCTTCACTAGAGTTAAACGAGGAGTTGTCCCCAGCTGTAGGGGATGGCAATCCCACATGAAGGACCTGCTGCGAGCCACGCCTTCTACACAGCAGTCTCTGCAATTATTACAAACGTATACAGGAAGTACCACCATCAAACACAACAACAATGCAATTAACACAATTCAATTCAAAAGTGATAGATAACAGAGAATATATGCAGAGAACTAATGGCTTGTTACTGACTAATAAGTTTAATAACTAATAATTAGTGGATAAAAGCTTACTACTGAAGAGAAAAATAGACTTTTTTTTAACTCAAAATTAACATTTACCATTTCAAAAAAAAAAACTCTCGAAAATGAATTAAAATATTATTTATTAGCATCAACTTTATGCAACTACATCTAATTGGGAATGGTTATCTATAGGTTAGCATCCATTTTTTATACACCTTGGTAATAAGGATTTTATTTAATGAGTTGGCCACTAACTGAACTCCTACTGCCAGAAGCAGGAATCAAATTCCCAACTACCAAATAATCAGCACCTTAATTCGCATGGCCAACATGAGCTCATCAATGAACCTTAAGGAGCAGCATAAATAGCAGCATTTACGGGGTGTGCCTAAAATTTAGGAAATATACTTCATCATCATCAATCATATTAATATCTAGGGTCTGATACCATCCGGAAATAAAATAACTATCTATAGATTTTTGTCTCTGTAGAGACAGCTAGCAGAATATTAAATAAAACCAGATTACCCTGTAACTACGTTGATAGGATTACAATGAAGCAGGTACAATCGCATACTCTAGTACCTAGTAAAATTACCAAAAAAAAACCTGTTAAGTACTTTTAAAAAGTACTAACTATAACAACAAGAAAACCAAATAAAGGACTATTGGGGCCTATAAAAAATAATAGGATAGTTTTTAAATGAGACGACATTATTATTAATAATAATATTCAAGAATACAAGCTATCAACATAGAAATTATAATTGATTCAACAATATGTAAACAGATGTAGAAAGCATTATATTTACTTTTACAATATACTTTGGAATTCGGCTTGATCGAAGATTTGAAGGATTTTTTTTGAAATATTATCAAATGAGCAACCCCAATATCTCCTTTTTCTAAAGAAATACCACTAAAATCGCTAAAACATACATATCATGTTAACCATTTTTACAACAAAAGACTGTATAGAACCAATGTTTTAGCACATTTATTTTGTAAAAAGATTGGATGTACAACATTTTTCGATCTGACTCATAATAACAGAGATATTTTCAATTTAACCCCTCCATAAACCTACATAAACTGGATCAATTCTGCATATTTTTTCCTGACAAAAGTTTAAAAATAAAGTTGTTTCAATAACTCGATATTTGTGGCTGCTAGTGAGTGAACAGACAAACAATCTATAGATATGCATACAGATATCAAATTTGAAAATCAAAATGATATTTTCGGAACTCATTTATTATGACTCACAAAGATTTGAAGAACTTTTTTCATGTGAGCAACCTCAATAGCACCTTTTTCTAAAGAAAACTCTCTAAAAGGATATCAAAAAAGAGCGATTGTTCTGTAAATTTCAATTCAAATCGAATTTAGGCACAAATTCTACACACGCGTAACTATGATTTCTTTTCTATGCACTCACTTCTTTTCCGATCCTCTTATTTTGCCCAGGTTTCGTTGCGATTGGTTACTTTTTCAAAGCTTGAAGCAGCATGACACAAGTCTGTCCTCCATTCATCAATTGCTATGTTTAAGGTCCATGGATTAATAAATTAAATTCTGCTTAAATCATTTATTTTTAATGCTGGCTGCTTTTCTAATCTCTTCTCTCACAACTTTCTCTGTTTTTTTTTGTTTCTTTAACCTTTCCCTTCTTATGGCAACAAAAATTAAGGAGAGCTCTTTTACATAATGCTTAATTACATTGTCACAATTGCTCTGTGTTTACAGCAAAACATCAGCACCCAAAGTACTCTCATCCCTCAACACAAGTACGTAGCTATCACATCCTCAAAACTCAAATAAAAATGTAATTGTTTGGAATTGGATTTTCTTTTGTAATATAAAAATTACCTGATTTGGTTTTTTGGCACTTTGATCGGAATCTGAATCCTTGTGGTCAGTTTCTCCAGAACTCAAGTTATTTCGTACAACTGAAACAAAGGTTAATTTGTAATGTAAGATTAATGAATATTTAAAAAAAAAAATCAATGATTAATGCAGAATGACTCCCAACTTGACAAACATTATGGTACTTCTACATTCGAAGCTGTTGTATAGTTGTATATATATATATATATATATAGGGGCTCAGGTTAGCCATGTGAGTTAAGGCGTAGGTCTTAATCTCATAAGGTAAACCTAGAGTGGAGAGTTCGATTCTTGCCTGGGAAAATAGAAATTTATTTAGTGACAAACACATAAAATAAAATCCTTAGTCCCACCCTGTTTAGAAAAGGGTGGTAACCTGTAGAAAACCCATCCCAATTAGCCAAAGTTGCAAAAAAGTGGATGTCAATAAATAATAATAATAATATTACATGAATAAGTATAACCATCATAAATTAATTGTTCTATTTGGTTCTAGGCAGGTGTCCATACAAGAGTATATGTACTCCAGGAGTTCAGGGGAGGGAGGATGCACTCTAGGGTCATACAGTACAACTAACTTTCATTGTTTTCAAAAAATAGTTTAAAGGTAATTTCTAATTACTCTCGAAGGAGACAAAGCAAAAATGAAACCAGGTGAATTTGTGAGGGGGAGGGAAGAAAAATGAAAACGAGTTTAAATATATATTTTTCTAGTAGGCTCCAGTAGGTCAAGATCTTCTGCAAATGGATGTTTCCTTTAGTAGTGATATTTTGGAAAACACAGCCAGCTAGAAATAGATAGAGGACCAGGAAAACAATGTATGTCTGATTGATAACTAGTAGAATCCAACACTCAAATAAAGCTAACTGTCAGGAGTGAAATATGAAAAATACTAAAAATCTTCAAGTTAAAAAAGGACAAACTTTAGGAAATCCAGTAATAATCCTTCCCTATGGGGGGACCTTCATGGAACTAAACAATAAAATGTGACCAGCCACCCTTATTTCTCATAATAACAAAAACTAAATGAACCAACTCCAGAACAGAAAATATAGTGTCACACAGGGCTGAATAAACTAAGCAGATTTTCCACGTCCTGGAATGACAAACTAATTATCTTATTGCATCATTTTTTCTGAATTTCTCCTTTAGTGAGAAGCCGATGAAAACAGAAATTGAAATGCACGCTGGAAATAATATTTAGCGACTCAGCTACTTAAAGTAAAAATGATTAGAAGTGGGGGTTTACTGCAGAATGAAAACAGAAAAATAACTTGCTTAACATTCATGATAAGAAGAAAATGTATAGAACAACGATTGTAGAAAATTAAATACTGAATAAGGTTAATTCTAAAGCATTTTTCAATCGGACTCATAATAACTGAAATATTTCTAATTTTCCTAACCCTTCCCCCTCTATTCCTGGTCCATTTTCAGCAATTAAATATGATCTTTGGTATTAAATGAAAATGTTAAATATCAAATATGAAATCAGTCAAAAGAACATTTTCAAGCCAAGAATGTCAAATCTTAATTGCTAATCCCATCATGTGTGTGTGTGTGTGTGTCTGAGTACATTAATTTGAGAATAGCTTCTGCACAACTGATGGGCATATCAAACTTCTTTTTGACAATATTGCACTTTGTCATTGTTAAAAACTACTCCGAATTTGTGTGCTCTTTTCATTACCCTTTCCACCACAATATTGTGAGCTACCTAAGATTCTCAAGTAACTGCTATTTCTGCATGACTCGCCCCTTCACAAGTGGATAGTCAATGAAAAATAGAAAGAAAGTGGAGTACCGGCCATTCAACCTACTCCAGGAACAGGACACACATGCTGGAACATTTTGCGAGTTCCAGTACCCCCAAAGAATAGCAATATTGAGGAAAGAGATTCAAAGAGTGAACATGAAGGCTCTGAAGAAGAAACCCCTATCAGAACTGGTTCTACTCATGACCAAATTTTGTTGAAGATGGATGACTTGGGGGAGCCTCACATTGTGTAGCCATTCGAAATGTGGCAACAATGCAGGAGGCACCTAGCCATTACAGCCTTAATCCAGCCTACACCTTTCCAACACCTCTCTGGAACTGAGGATTCGCTACAATGGTTTAGCGATCTTATGGAAGGAACAATCTCTACTAACCAGCTCCCACACGAAGAACACATGTACCAGTTTCCTGGCCAGTCTGTCTTCAGGCTTTGAACACACGACCACTACGTCTATGACCGGCAGTGAAGGCAAGCCTCCACTCCGGACTCCACCCAGCCTGTAGTTCATATTGAGTAAGCCGCTAGAAACTTACCCCATTAAGGCCGGAATGATCCCCGGCCCGGAACAGCAAAGCCGACTAAGGACCTACTGTTCCTACGGTTCCCCTACCCAAGAGCTACACAGCGGGGGCTTACTGCTGCCCTTGGGGAGGGCTGGCGCCGTCCCGGAGGGGGAAGCCTCACAGACTAAATTAGGGCAAATTGACTGATCTAAGTCAAGATCTTGATTTGCCAAAAGAAAAGGCAGAATTTTTGGCATCCAGACTTCAGCAATGGCATCTCCTTAACTAGGAATCAATCTCACTCACTGAGTACAGGAACTTCCTTTTTTTTCTAAAGAAGAAACAGCCTTGTTGCTTGCACTAATAATAATGGACTGATGGAATACATGAGTTTTCTTCATGACCCAGCTGAATGGAGGCTATTTATAGACTCCAAAATTAAGTTTAAAAGTAGTACTGCTGCATAATGGTAACATTTACCCTTCTATTCCAGTTGGTTATGCAGTTTACATGAAGGAGGCCTACAAAAATATGAAAGCACTTCTCGATTTCATCATTTAATATATATCCTGACCATAAATGGCAAATTTATGGTGATTTTAAAGATGAAATAGGGCTACACCAAGCACTCTTGCTTTTCATGCATGTGGGATAGTCGAGATAGGAAGTCTCATTACAAAAAAGTTGAATGACCTGCAAGAAATCTCAAGCCTGGTGAGAAAAATGTACAGAATGAGCCATTGGTAGTTCCAAAAATAGTGCTTATACCTTCCTTACATATGAAACTAGGACTGGTGAAGAACTTTGTAAAAGCAATGGACCAAGAAGGTACTTTTAAGTACTGGTGAGGAAAATTTCCAAGACTGAGTAATGCTAAGGTCAAAGAAGGAATTTTTGTTATACTACAAATTTGCAAAATTTGTAAAGATCCTAACTTTGTTCAAATACTGAGGAATAAGAGAAGGGCGCTTGAGAACCATTCCAAAAAGTGGTGCACGGATTTCTTAATTACAGGAGAGACAGTAACTATCCTCAGTTGGTCAAAGAACTGCTTAAAAAATACTGTGCTCTGGGTTGAAATATGTTGTTGAAAATTCATCTCTTCACTCCTACTTGGATATTTTTCCCGAAAAATGTAGAGCGGTTAGTTATGAGCATGGCTACAGATTTCACCAAGACATTACTTCAATGGCCAATGGACTAGAGATATCAGGGCCATCGGAATGAATCAATGCTGGCAGAATGAACTGTCAGCAGAGATATTCTTGAATTGGTATCTAAGAGGCAGGACAAAATAACACGCTCCCATGAAGTCACCACGTAATCCAGTGGAAGAAATTCTTATTTTATGAATTAGTCGATAATAAAGACAATATTGAATTTAATAGCGTGCAAATATAATAGAGAAGGCAGTGTTTTTGGACATCATTTTACTTTGAAAAATTAGAAACAGCCCTTTATACATTAATGCATATGTATTATGTATCTTGAAAACGGTAGCTATTTTCAATTTTCGTTTTCCTTGATCCAAAAGTAGCTAGAAATGGCTCAATTGGATAAGGAAACATTCCAAAAGATTTTTTGCAGGTCAGTGTAATAGAAACAAGTAGGGCTATAGGGAAAGGTGGCAATCCTAGAATTATCCAAGAAAGGTAGACAAATTGGGTCCACACAGGGGGGATAGAATAACATAAGATGGCATATTGGTTAGAAGCTGGTAGAAAAACAAGTAAATGAATTAAGTAAGGAATTGAAAAAAGTAAACCACCTGTAGGCAAACAAATGTTTCATAAAGAGGATAAGCACAGAGAAAATGTTTAAGTTGTAATTAGGCTAAAAGAAAATTTAGTAGGATGATAAGTCACACACACACACGCACGCACGCACGCACACACGCACACACACACACACACACACACACACACACACACACACATATATACACACACACACACATATATATACACACACATATATAAAAGAACAGGAGGTAAATGCTTTACATAAATGTCTGGATGGGATGGGGGTTAGGAGGAACATATTAAATATGGTAAGAAGGACGATACTGATGAGCATATGTCGGTAGATTCTATGAAAGGATGAGGTTTAATAGGTTTGAAAGTGCTCTATGAGAGAGTGAGCACTAGTGAGATGAGGGAGGGATGGCCTGGCTTTTGTCAGGGGCCTAATATATTAGATTGGTTAACAGGAGGGCTATAAGAACCTCACTGCTTTAGGTTTAGACCCCCTCCTTTAGCCTATAACAGGAGTGTCTAATATTGGAAAATTATTAAATAAGTATTTTACTTATTAAATACTCCCAAAAAAGCATCAAAAGAAAGGTTCCAATGGAGAAAAATACTCACTAGAGGCTCTCCGTGCAGACTGCTCGAGCCAGTTGTTGCGAAAGACTGCTTCAGGGCCATCAGGAGTCTCTATAACACTCTCTTCCCCAGCACCCTGTGAGTTCAAGCTCTCAAACCCATCGTCGTCTCCCGGGCTCCCATTTCCTCCAACTACCTCTTCATCACTGTAAATGGAATTTTAAACATTCACTCAACGATAACAAGACCAAATGGTTAATCTGCTGGTTACCAGCCTACTCTTAACACATTAAGTGCGGCACGGGGTCAAATGACCCCGTACGTAACTGTCTGCCAGTAAGGGTCGGGTTTGAAGATAAATGTTCAAAAAATACTTTGACGGTTTTTGCGGTTACCTTGTCAGGAACTTTTTTTCTCCTTTATGTAATAATTTTGGGGATCAACGAAGGATTTTAATTTTTGTTATACATAAAAATGGGTGAATATGAATTAACTTTAAATTACGTCACATTACAATCATGAAAAATGTAAGGTAAATATTCATTTCTAATGCATGTAACAAAATGTTTGAATATAGCAATTTAGTTCATTTTACGAGTGGTAGTAGTGCATTAAAAGGGGATATAAGTACAGGGTCAATCAAGTCCGCACTGAACATGTTAAGGCATGGTTAAGAATTTATTTGTACAAAATGTCTCTGAATTCCACTAGAACCTAAAGACTAAAATCTTAATGCTAATGTACTACTACCCCACTCATTACAATTTTGTTACATGAGAATTTTATTTTGTTTAAGAAAAAAATCATAAGAATGTAATCATTCAAGCACAAGGTTTAATGAGTCCTGACAGTATATTTAATTTACACTCAGCACTTTCAGCAATCTAAACTGCCATCATTGGAGCTAAAAACAAGAGCTATGATAAATCAGGAGCAAATAAATGAACTTAGTCTAATAGTTAAAATTACTTATTAATAGTTAGCAAATTGCTTAAGAATTTGTATAACAACTGAATGTAAGTCATGAAAATCTGAGAATTATTAGTTAGATTGTTTCATGATTGTAAATGAAACAACGATGAAAAAAATTATAGCTCAGCAATACTAAAATGCCAAAATATACTCCTTAAATAATGAACTTGTAGATAAAACCACATAATGAGCATTGTATAAGAACAATGAATTTTGAATATTTTGAGCATGAATGACTCTGGTGTTCATACTTACAATGGATGAACTGAATTTTGACTTCATCTTTCCACAGCTAGTAGTAAGATATTACTTACAGCTGAGGTTCGACGTGAGGGATCATTATACATCCTGTATCTAGATCACTGGAGGTGAGTGGCACCTTTGTAGGACTCCCATCCCATGCAACGTTCCTCCTTCTTCTCGTTGTGCTTTTTGTGCTCTCTTCAAATGATAACCTAATCACAACAAATATTGAAAAATACGTAGTGTGAAAACAAACATGAATGAAAATAATTATTTAAAATAGTCATTCAAACTCTATCTAGTTGTGACTATATAAACTAAGCAGATGATAGTTAGTTTATGTGCAAGTGAGAGACTGTCAACAATGTATTACCCTCTGTGCAGGGGGGGGGGATAGGCGAATTGACAAAAATTACCCTTACATATAGGTGCCTCAAACATAGGATACAAATAATTTTGTAGAAGTGCCAATAGGCATGTAACAGTGTACAAGTACATAATACATTTTGTGAATTTATGCTTACACCACACCTATCATAAATTATTATTATGATAAATTCAACAGACCCTAAAAATGTAAATGAATAATAGAAAATAATATGAAATAGTTCTTAAAAAAAGATAACTACTTACTTCCTCAGTCTTACTCTCTTACTGAATTTCATTGTAGACTCAGGGGAGCCTCCATATTCTGACGAAGGATCAGATATCTTCTCTGCTATAGCTGAGTACAAATAATAAAATAACTTTCGAAATAAAGTTAACATAAATAAAAATTTGAATGAAAAAAAAGCTTTCTCTCATTAAGCCCTTCAATTCACAACCATACTTATAGTGGAATTGAAAATGTCTCTTCGATTTGAAATTTCAAAAAATAATGTATAACACTCAAAACAAATATTTTAGTAATAAATGAACTTTTTTAGTTATTGGAAATTAAAAATTAAAGGTTGTATAACAGAAATTTTGAAGTCTAAATCTAAACTAAACTGGTATCACTAAACCAATTTTGAATTTACCAAAGTTGTTTTCTCTCAAATGCATGCATTTTCCTAGTAATAATACTACATTATCCTGCTAAGACTCACATAGCAAAATAAAAGAATTGGAAACGCTTTGAGCTGTAGGGTGGATTTAGCATGAGGTCAATGTTCTTCTCAACCAAGAATTTAGTGTCCGACAACTCATGAAAGCTTGAGCAGCTCGGTTGTTTATAAATCCCTTTCTAATAACTTAAGCCACACAGATAGTGATGGGGCAATTCAATGAATCTCCAAAACAACACTAGTCACATACCAAGAAAAATAGAAAAATTGAGCAACTTTTTTTTTTTTGAAAATGTAAAACTTTTATTGGTTTTCCTCTTTTTCAAAGACCTAAACCCAAGATGTGAGAGGTTTAGTAAGAATAAATCCAAGTTTCAGATGAGTTATACACGAATAATCATGTTTTAGATCGCATTTAATGAACAGTAGTAATATTTTTTTTTCAATATACCACTAAGTTCTTGTTGTCATCTAGATTACAGTGTGGAGAATCCATAGTTTTAAAACTTAAATTGTTCATGTTGGAAGTTCTGCACCTGACTCATTCTAATAACAAGAAATGATCCTATCTCAAAATAAGTTACTTGGTGATATTCTTCATTTAGTTTTGGTACATTGGTGATGTTTTCTTCCTTTACTGTGATACAGAGGTCTTTCACATGCTTCAAATTATTTACACTGAATTCTGGAAATCATTTGTAAACAATTGCAATTGATGGTGCTTAATGCATCCATTTGCTTCAAAACACATTTAAAATGACACTCATTAAAAAGTAGACTTCCCTAGTTAATTCCATGATTGAGATTAACATATTGACAGGAATTACACATACAATCGCCAGAAATAACTAAACAGATGACGGCCTACAGTTTTTATCTTTTTTCTTAATTCCCACTAAAAACTTTCAATTATTAATTCACCTCGTCTCTTATATAAAAAAATTGATATAACCAATGTTGTTGGAATTTTAATTTTATAGAACTATTGGTTTAGAAATGTTTTCTCTGACTCAAATATTGAGTTATTTGTTTTATTTTTTTGGTTCTGTCCTTTTATAAACATCAACTTCTACTCATCCAATTTTTACTTTAAGTACATCAGTCCCAAAACAACATAAGTCCAACTGATATTTTAATTCCTGTTTGAATAGGCTTCTTACTACAGGAGGCTCAGAGAATAAATGGTGAGATGAGATCATCAGTGTATCATATTCCAGTGTCTGGGAAATCTGTTTATTTTACACAGCACCTGTGTGATGGAGTTAATAAGCTATTGAGGTTGTATTAATGATGTGGTTTTCTAAATAATTCCTACTCAGGAGATGACGAAAATGAAGTACATTCAAAACTATATCTATCTTCTTGCCTAGTGATTTTATTTTAAATTGATAATAAAGGATATATATAAAAAAATATGAAATTCAGAATTGACATATTGTAAAATGAATAACCTAGGAATAGCCTACTTTGTTATTTGATGTGGGCATTTAAACTTTGGTTTGTTGCTAAAACATAACTATATATAGTTTTGAATAGATCACATTTTAGTCATCTCCTGGGTAGAGCCGATGGACGTCAGATGAAATCCTGACATGTCGTGAGCAATACCTCACTAACCGATTTCCTTCAAGGGAAATCTGTTAAAAATCCCTCATGCAGGGCTGCATAGGGAATAGATGGTGAGATGAGATCATTAGCGTATCATACTCCAGTGCTTAGGAAATTAGCTTATTTTATGCAGCATTTGCAAGTGGGACTTTTTTAGTTTTCAGTAAGCGGCTCCTGCTCTTACTCATTTCATATTAGCAATATGCTGATATATCCTGAAAAATCTTATTTCTACATACTATAGATCCTTACAACTATGTGTAATTTGACATCACCAATAAAGATTAATTTCTTTTTTTTTGGAGTGCTCAATATTTACTTGATCAATATCATACTCAATAATTAAACAATTCAGATAAAGCTGAAGATAATATTTATTAATGGTCATAATCAGACCAGGAAGAGAAGGATAAAAATGGACCAAAATAAAAAAAAATGAAATATCTCCATTATTTTAAATAAAAGTCCTTCACGCAGGGGCTGTGTAAACTAAGCAGATTTCCCATGTGAAGTTGTACAATAGAGAAATCTGCCTACTAATAACAATAGTAGTAGCGAATCTCTAAACCAATTCACAAGGGACAAACAGTACGGAAACAGCCGAACTAGCTTTTAGCGAAAGTCACGAAGATAGCCGACTTCTGCCGACCACAAAACCAATACAAATGCAAATATCTCAAATAATATTCAAGATACAGAATAAATGTATAGAACAATATTTATAGTAAATTTAATTTGCAATATGATTGATTCTATACAATTTTTCGATCAATGCATAATAACGGAGATATTTCGAATTTTCAAAAATCCCCCCTCCCACTGGTCCGATTTCAGCCGTTAACGAACTTGATCTTTCTTTTTACTTTTCTTTAATATCGAGTTTGGTGATGATCAAATAAAAATTGTGACTGCTAGAGCGTTATCAGACAAATATATATATATATATATATATATATATATATATATATATATATATATATATATATATATATATAATTTTGAACGGACCTTATTTTCGTCATCTCCTGGGTAGGATCGATGGACATTTGAAGAAATTTTTCAAAAATCGCGTCATGAGTAAATAGCTGATTTCCTTTAAGGGAAATATACTAAAACTGAAAATTTTTACATAATTAATCTTTTTATACATTTAATCCCCCACAATTTTTGTTCTTATAAAAATTTTCTTTTATTTCAATTTTAGGTAAGCTATTTGTACTTTTTTTGTTTTCAGGCTGCAATTAACCCCCCCACACCTACTCATGAGATTTTCAATTTTCAGCAATTTTATCACTAATTGTCTCATGTTCAACTTAAATTTGAAGCTACATAGACTTCTCATTAGTAGAGAAATAGAAAATTGAATTTTAGATGTCATCATTGACATACTTTTCCAGCACGTGGGAAATCTGTTCAGTTTAAGCAGCTTTTCGGACTCACATTTGTAGCAATGAATAATAAGGGTTTAAGAGGAAACGGCTATTGATTACTTACTGGGCCTCGACCTGCGTTTTACTCTGTTCCTCCATCTATCGTCACCGTCAAAAGGTGCTAGTTCCTTTGTCCCTGCAGATCTAGGTGAGACAATGTGTGAATGAAGGACAGTCAGCAGAAGCATCATACCAGCCGGAATCCCTATTTCACTCCCTGGGATGTTCTAAGTAAAGTTATACAAATATAAATCAAGAATTAAATCAAAATACTTTAAAAAAAAATTAAGTTTAAATTTATATATATAATCTCAATTTAACAGAAAATTAGATTGCTTGCAAAATATAGAGACTACTGAAACAGTACATGAGGAAGCATATTAATTTTAAAATTCAAGAAGACAATGAAGTCCTAAAATAGTTGCCACAGGAAATAATATATTCAATATTTACTATTAAGATTTACTACTAGCTATGCAATACCTACAATTTTAAACTTATGTGGATGAAACTTGTTATTTAAAATATTTGAAGTAGTAAAAATATACAGTTTGCTGATCTTTAGATATCTTCTAAATTGAGTTTAAAACAAAATCCTAATTATATCCATTTCTATGCATCGGATGGCTTAATTTGTATGTGTTATAATAAATGAAAAAGGCTCTATAGAAATATTCTGCATCCATAATAATAATAAAGATATACTCAATTTTATGAATCTGTTCCCCTGCCCACAGGAAGCTTTTGTAACATCTTTCTCTCCCTTGACCAATTTTACTGGTTAACAAACTTACAAATAGAAATGAATTAAACATAAACAAATAAATTCATTTCTGTGTGAGTCTGTGCGACACAAAATGAAAAGTTAGCTTGATTCTGTGACTAGATGGTAGCATTTTTCCCAAAGAGAAATTCACTGAAAGCTGTCAGTATGAATTGAAAATTGGTTCATAACTAAAAACTAGTTGAAAGAAGACAGTTTATAAGAAAAAAAAGAATGCCGGTGACTCCAATTCTTAATGCAGTAAGTGTTGTTAGAAAGGTTTTGTTTAATAAATGTAAAAATAAAATAAAAGTATTAAAGTCTTGGCTTAGAATATCTCTTAGAAAAAAAATATTAGTAGCCTGTTAATATAACATTTATATGTATGATGACGATTTAATAATATAATATATGGTATAGAAATTCATAAGTTGGACTGGAATACCGAATTACTTTGTATGAAGGAAATACTCTCATAAAATAAAAAAAAAAAAAGAAGAAAAAAAAAAAAGAAAGAAAGAAAGGAAACATAGGCTATAAAAAATTAGTGAAAAGATAAAAAGTCAGTAGCTTCTGTTCATTATTGTTGCTTCTGAGCAATTTCTTTCTTTTTTTTCTTTTTATTCACAAAATATGTACTTTTTCAGCTAACTATATTCATTAAAATAATCGTATACCATGCCATTAAATTCATATACTCATGAGCGACAGCCAGCAATTGTTAAGAGCTTATAAGCTATGTCATGAGATAAAATCCAAATCAAACTTTCACATCACAAAAATTTTAAGAAGAAAACAAATTAGAGTAATAACGAGCCGATGGAATCAAGGGCAGAAAAATTAAACACAGCAAAACTAATAAAAAATCATAAATAAAAATATTAATAAAATAAATTATACAAATGGGAATGAAGTAAAAATAATTACCACTGAGAAGGTGAGAAGCACCTAACCTGATCAGCAGAGCCGTTGCTAATAGACATCTATCTTCTAATTGGCTAATAGATTATGCATAAGATTTTATTCCAGAGACGAACCTGAAAATATTGAACAGTGATCCATACTTGCCCTCCCCAGCCTCAGTTGCGGCCAAGGTTCAACATTTAACTATTTGTTTTCTTTGTCAAATATAAATCACAAAGAATTTTAACAACAATGAACCCCAGCTGGTGGATTGATCGCAGTACTCTTCAATAAAAGAGAAAGATTAGTTGTGAGCTGGCAAGTGATATTCCTTCAGAATTGTTGTCTACAAGAAAAACTTAAGCAAAATCTTGACCCACTTCAACAAAATACACTGCATTTTGCAGAAAATCGTTCATCACATTAAAACGCCTAAATCTCAGAGATAAGATCTATTTCCTCTACTTGTTTCATGTCATAGGATACCTCTTCTCCCCACTCACTATTGAACACTACACTACATCATAAAGATAAGATCCTGGTTGATAATGGTGAAATTAAGACCACATCAGTCCATGCTTTAAATGCAGTTTTGACTTTGAAAACGAAAAGATTTTAGAAAAGGAAAGAAATATAACAAAGCAGAAGATTAAAGATACTATTCGAACTTTAAAGAACAAAAAGAAAATGGTATACGGAAATTAAACACTTAAACAACATAATTTTTAATCCAATTGTACCAAAAGTATTTTGGTTTGTTTATTTTGTTCATTTATAGAAAATTCATGATAAGACCTCTTTCACTCTTCTATGCTGCATTAGTAGTGAATCGTTATTTATTTACATCCACTTTATGCTACTATAGCTAATTGGGACGGGTTATTTACAGGTTACCACCTTTTTCTAGCTAGGCTGGGACTACAAATTTTAATTAATCCATTTACAGGCAAACAAAGAATAAGTTGAAAGTTTTTATTTTTTTCCTAAGAAATATTTTTAGGGTAAAACTACTTACTAACATAGCAACAAAAAAGTCCGTCACGCAGCGGCTGCGTAAACTAAGCAGATTTCCCACGTGAAGTTATACAATAGAGAAATCTCTATACAAGAGCCCAACACTTACGGCAAAGGGCCAAACTAGGTTTTGGCGGGAAACTCAAAAATCCGTTACCTGCCCAAATTTAATAAAAATGCAAATATCTCGGTTAATATTCAAGATAGGGAATAAATGTATAGAACAATATTTATAGTAAATTTAATTTGTAATAAGATTGATTCTATACAATTTTTCAATCCGACGCATAATAACGGAGATATTTCGAATTTTCCGAAAATCCCCCCTCTAAACCCCCCTCCCACTGGTCCGATTTCAGCCATTAACGAACTTGATCTTTCTTTTTACATAAAACGATTAAATTCCGAGTTTGGTAACGATCAAACAAAAATTGCGACCGCTAGAGCGTTAACAGACAAATATATATATATATATATATATATATATATATATATATATATATATATATATATAAATTTTTGAACGGACCTCATTTTCGTCATCTCCTGGGTAGGATCGATGGACATTTGAAGAAATTTTTCGAAACTCGCGTCATGAGTACGACCTCAATAGCTGATTTCCCTTAAGGGAAATCTGCTAAAAAGGGGGGGAAAATTAGTTCTTTTTCATCATTCATAAAAAAAAAAAAAAAAAAAAAAAAAAAAAAAAAAAAAAATTCCACTTCATCATTCAAAATACTGTTTACAATATAAAAAAAGTCCGTCACGCAGGGGCTGCGTAAACTAAGCAGATTTCCCACGTGAAGTTTAGTAATAGATAAATATACATACTGCTAACACAACACCGTGAATAAATACAAACGGAAATAAGAAATGTTTCATCCAATTTCAATAGCCTGCCGACAGGAAGCGTTAGGCTAGAAATGTAAACAAACGAGTCCCGCCTCACACCGGAAAGAAAAACAATTACTGAAATATATCAGAATATAACACATTAATTTTATTGAGAACTATTTACTATATCTAGTACTGTAATTAATAATGAGTCAGAATAATTGTTATCTCAATCAATAAAATTTTAGTAGTCCAAAACTTTAAGATGGGGGGGGGGAGGAGTCACCAGTGCATATTTGCATGTATCTCGTATAATAAAGGTCTCTTGAATACAATTTTTGGTATTTAAACTTCCAATAATGTGATTTATTATGTAGCAGAGTATTGTTTACGTAACATGAGTAGAAGTGGCGGTTTGGTGAAAACTGAAAAATGCAAATATCTCGGTTAATATTCAAGATAGAGAATAAATGTATATAACAATATTTATAGTAAATTTAATTTGTAATAAGATTGATTCTGTATAAGTTTTCGATCCGACGTATAGTAACGGAGATATTTCGAATTTTCGAAAATCCTCCCCTCTAAACCCCCCCTCCCACTGGTCCGATTTCAGCCGTTAACGAACTTGATCTTTCTTTTTACATAAAACGCTTAAATATGAAGTTTGGTAAGGATTAAACAATAATTGCGACCGCTAGAGCGGTAACAGACAAATATATAGATAGATAGATATATATATATATATATAGATATATATATACAGTTTTGAACGGACCTCATTTTCGTCATCTACTAGGTAGGATCGATGGACATTTGAAGAAAAATGTCGAAAATTCCGTCATGAGTACAACCTCAATAGCTGATTTCCCTTAAGGGAAATCTGCTAAAAAATTTCTTGTTCCGCCATTATGGCAGTAGAAAATGTGCGCTCACGCAACATTGGCCTTTTGAGTATAATATAAACAAATATATATTTTTTATTTGTTATTTTACAGATAGAAAAGGCGATACACTCATAAAGGCTAAAATACTACTGTTTCACAAAAACCTTTATCTACATTTTTTTGAATAATATACTTCCCAACAAGAACTAAACAAAAAATATAAATATATTTAAAAACACTGTCAACCATGTTTATGAATAGAGGCTACCTTTATCCCCCCCCCAAATTTTAGCAGATTTCCCCTAAGGGAAATCAGCTATTGAGGTCTTACTCATGATGTGATTTTCGAAAAATCAGACCAGTGGTAGGGGGGGGGGGTTTAGAGGGGGGATTTTCGAAAATTCGAAATATCTCCGTTATTATGTGTCGGATCGAAAAATTGTATAGAACCAATCTTATTGCAAATTAAATTTACTATAAATAATAGTATATACATGTATTCTCTATCTTGAATATTAACAGAGATATTTGCATTTTTACTAAGTGTGTGCCTGAGAACAGAGTTGAGATCGGCTGAAGTCAGTTCTATTCAGGACTTTCCGCGGAAAGCTACTTCGGCCGTTTCCTTAACTGTTTAAAGACTCGTTGCTACTACTGTTATTATTAGGCAGATTTCTCTACTGTAAAACATTTAAATGTGGGAAATATGCTTAGCTTACGCCGCCCCTGCGTGACAGACTTTTTAATCTATAGTTTGCAACTCCTTTCTTATACAAATCCACACCTCCCATGAATTTGTAATGACAAATTATATTAGGTTAGGTTACAATCTCTTCTTGTTTCCTTTTATTGAAGTGTTTTGCATTTTTTATTGGCTCCAGGCCAAAATTATTGCTCGCTACTGTGACTACAGAGTTATTGTTCCACTTAACTATACAAATTTCATTGACTTCATCAATCGCATAATTATATGTCCATCTAGCCTTTTTTGCGACATTTTTTACATCGAATGGATACTTTACAGTTCTATTATCTCTGATAGTTCTAGTTACAATGGAACCATTTTTTTCAAGTTCTCATTGCAATGAATATGATGAAAAAAGGTGGTGGAGTTGAACATGCATGAAACTGTCTTCATTAGGACAAATTCATTCCAATGGCCAATAATGCGTTCACAAAAAAAAGTTAAATTAATGTATCATACATGCACTATTGGCTGTAAGTGGGTTTGTCACTAAATAAATTCTAATTGCCCAGGCGGGACTGAAACTCACCACTCTAGGTTTACCAAATGAGATTAAGACCAACATCTTAACTCACATGGCCAACCTGAGCCTCAGTAGTAAATTAAATATAAAATAAGTTATAACTAATTTTGTAGCATTCTAGAAAGGGGAACTATTTTTAATTTGATTTTGAGAATCAGCATTAAGAGTAATGAGCTAGAAATCATCTCAACTTCCTTTCTCCAGTCTCTCCTCCCATCGCATTATAATGAAATGTTCTATTTTTATTTTTACTTTGCTGATATGACAATACAAGAACATTATTAAGACAAGAAGCAGTGGCATATTTTAGATATGATTTCCATTTTGTTTAATTGTTAAAATTATGCATCAAAATTCTTCATTCAAAAATTAGAACATCTTGAAAACAATCCGAACCAATACTTAGTAGATACTTAATTATTAAATTCTTCCCCATTAGCCATAGTAGCAAAAAGTGGGCGTTAATAAATTAAAAATATTGAACTCACCTCCTCACAAATGACAAAACTGTGTTTCACTAAAAATTTAACCCTTTAAAAGTGGTTTTAGTGTGGTGCTACAATGAAAAATTTTCTTGAACAAATGAAGTAAAACGCCCATCAAGTAGGGCCTGTATAAAACAAGCAATTTCCCACATACTGGAATGACAAGTCACCTTCTATTTTTCCCATAGAAAGACACCTATGTAAACAGGAGTTGAAAAATAAACTGGACTTGGAGATGTTTAGTGACTCAGTTACTCAAAGTGAAAATTGAATGAGTAGGAGAGGGATTACTGTAGGCTAAAAACAAAAAAATACAAATAACTCACGATACTTGAGTTACGAAAAACAGGTATAAAACATTAAATGTTTAACATGGTTGACTCTATGACGTATTTCATTCCGGCACATAGTAACAGATTTTTTAAATTTTCAAATGCTCCTTCCTGGTCCTATTTAAGCCAATAATGAATATGATCTTTAATATTACATAAAACTGTTAAATATTGAGTATGGTATTGATCAAATAGAAATTGTCAAGTCTAGATTCGTAAAATTTTAATAATGACATCATTCATAAAATTAGTGCATATATATCACTTATTAAAAGTCCTTTGAAAGCAATATTTAATATAATAATTTAATGATATATTGTCTTATTGTAAACGCAATATGACTAGAACTAGTGGTTTACTGATGTCTTACAATACAAATAACTCTCTTAATATTCGAGATACGGAAAAAATGTAATGCATATGTGTGTGGATTTATTAATTTAATGTGTGTAGATGGTATGTTGTACTAACCTTCAAAAAAGGTTTTGTTGTTATTACACTATATGAATATAATATAAAACACTAAATGAAAAACTCACAAATATATTACTGACATAGTTGGTGGACAGGAGAAGTAGGAGGAGGGAGACTGTGCTTCCTGGATAGCCCCTAATCCTCGGTAAGGGAGAGCCTCTCAAGACAAAAAAATCTTCAAAACCTCAATTACTGAATGACCAGAGAATCATTTGTTGTTAGTGGTAACAGAAATGTTCATTTTTGAGTAGTAAAACTAATCAACTCACATCCAATCCTTCATTTTTATTTTGAGCAGAAATAAATTTACTTGGTTTGAGATCCTCATATAACTTTCTCAATAAAATCATGGATATTGTTTCAAGAAAAGACAAAAATGTTTTAATATTAATCATTTACATTCATTGAAAAACAATCAGTCAATTGTATAAACCAAATTAAAAAAACTCAAATAAATGGAAATTAAAAAAAACAAAACAAGATACATAAACATAAATTAGCTGTGCTACTTCTGTTACTGAGAGAAGACGAATCAACCAGAGGAATAAAGACTATTCACTTATATTCATCTCATGTAGATCATTTTACAATCAATAAACACATTAAATATTGAGCGACAGAAAAAAGTGTAATAAGAGGCAAGAAGATTGAAAATAAGGTCTGTCTCCTTTCCAATAATTTATTAAGGGCTAAGCACTTTCAAAAGCTCCTGTTTCCATCTTCAGAGCTTTTGAGAGACTCCAATAATAAGTTTTCCTAACAAAAGCAAATGCTTTGGTCAGAGATTAAAATTAACAATTTTCAATAACTAAGTAAGCTTGTACAAATTTTTTTTTTTTTTATGATGTGAAAAACGAATTTAGTATTCTTGGAGTCGTCCAAAGCAGGAAGAGAAGAAGAAAATTATTTAAGAACACAGCCATGATTGGTGTATAGCCATGATTCATTTTAGATATGTATAGCCAACATCTCTTTTAGGTTATAACTTTTCTATCAAGTGAGTCAGCTCTAGGTTGTAACTCAATCTTCTATGGATTTAGCTTAGTTTCACAATAAGTGACCAAGTTGGCTCCCCTTAGGGGGTTCTAAGTTCAACATTCTTCCTACCTACCAAACCCTACCTTCGTTTTATGGGATCACAAATTGTGTAGAGTACTGGTGTTAAATTTCTAGTCATTTTTCTTCATTAAGACCTAATATTCACGCAGTAAGAGATGACACATAGACAGGTTTTGTAACAGAGTAGTATGAATAAGGGTAGTTTACCAAATTGTATAATCTCTTCTAAAGTTGAGAACAGGTCAGGAGGTAATTAATACAAATACCTTTTCCCATCAATTTATTAACTTTTGCCCTACATACTTTGCAGCTTGTTCAGATTATCAAAACACTTTATTAGCATGGCATCGAAATATACAAATGGACAAAATATATATTCTACAAATGTTGAAGGTTTAGTCACACTATTCTGGTGATTTCCAAAATATCACATTTCCAAACAATCTTAAAACATAATTGTCTTTTGAAACTATTGTATGGTTGTCTGTCACTTTTGAATAACTAATGAAACACACTAATTAACTATGATGGTTTTGCTGCCATTTCTTTTACATAGAAAACATTTTTCAATTGTACTTCTGAATAAGAATTATTAACAGGGAAATAGGTTATAATATTACCAGCCTTAGTGGCCTTTAAGATTCAACCATATCCAACTTTCACAGTTGCAGGGCAAAGCGGCATATAAAAAGTAACACAGCTAGTTAGTTTATGTTGTATGATTTTTTTAACACAAAGTTCCAATATAAAACCAAAATAAATTAAGAAAATATAAATATATCAAAATATATACCAACAGAAGATGTATTATTGGGACTCTCTAGCTTCAGTAGGACTTCCCCTCTAGTAACTCAATAATTTTTCGGAAGATTAAATTTAGTTCAAATAGATAATTCATTTATTATGTATAACAATAATAAAGTTTAGTTTTAAATTCCATCAGATAATACTCATAAAACACACACTCAATAAAAAACACATAAACAAGTTGTTGATAAAACCAAATCTGAGGCGAAAGGGAAAGAGGAAAATAATAGTCAAAAACGAACCTGAACAATATGGTCGGGTAGAAAGAGGTAGAGAAAGGTGTTGAACATTTGTAGGGCGTAGAGGAGAAAGAGGACAGCAAATAGCCTCGGCGAAGTCTGTGATGTCCACCACTTGGCGTAGAGAGGAAGCAGGAGAAGCCGAACAATCCCTAGTCTCGTCACTGCCATAAGGCCTCCTTTAGGTTTGGCTTTCGTGAACGATGATCCTGTCAACAATTAATTAATACCTTATTAGAAAATGTAGAGAAATCATTACTGGACCATGTAATGAGTTAAGAGCATTGTTTTTTACACTTAATGTAGAGAGGTCTTAAATATAGAACTTTTGGATTTTAAATTATTATTATTTATTAATGTCTACTTTTTGCTAATATGGCCAATTGGGGCAGGTTATCTACAGTTGGTAACCCTTTTCTAACCAGGATGGGAATAAGGATTTTATTTAATAAGTTTGTCACTAAATAAATTACTATTTCTCAGACAGGAATCAAACTCGCCATTCAAGGTTTACCATGTGAGATTAAGACCAACCCTTTAGCTCACATGGCTAACCTGAACCCCTTATTTTAAATTAATAGCTTAAGTACTTATTATAAATTAAAAACTTTTACATATACCAATTCATTATTTATAACTCATCTTATCTAACCCCCTATTTCTTTGAACATTACCAGTAGGCATTTTTAAGTGATAGAAAAGTATTATCTATTACCACAGTTGTTTTAAATTGTTACATTCTAACATACTGTAATAAGAGGATTAAATTTTTCTTCCTTATACAAAGTAAAGGAAAATTTTTGTTTTTGTTTTGGATGTATCAAAACATTTTGTTTTGAAAAAAGTGGACGTTAATAAATAAATAAATTATTTAATAGGAGTAGAAGAAAGTCATGTGGTGTCTACATCAGATTTTCCTGAATATAGGAAGTGAACACTGTACCGTGAAACCTACTTTATAATTTTTTTTTGTACACCTAAAAACTAATAAAAAAAACATGAAATTTTATTTCTAACTTCAAAGAAATCTACTCTAAGTTCCACATACCTAGGATTTTTAAAAAACATTGAAGGGGACTCAGAAGGAAAGCAACTGCTGAAGCCCGGGGCATAGTAACTTCTAAAAGGATGAAGGGAGAGGGAATGGGAGAAAGAATTAAAAATAGTTTTGAATTAAAGTATATATTGTAGGTAAAAATTTACAGTTAGATCAGATATAAGTTTCATTCATCAACTAACTAATAATTAGGATCCATAAGGTCAAAAATACCATACGCTGTATTTCAAGAATACCTTAGCTGTACTTAAACCATGGAAAAAGAACGAAGTGGAAACAAGTCAAATTATATAATAAGAATGTTTTCATGAATAGATATTTTACAATTAGCCGACTGTGAGCCCTGAATGCTTAAAGTGGAATTCATTTGTCTGCCAGTATATTACTTCATAGCAATTACAATTATGATTGGATCAAGATGAAATTGGTGTACATGTTCTGATTATCCTCTGGCTCATTTCTATGAAGTTTTTGGTGTGTGAGTTCTGTTTAAAGAAGAGCACTAATCAAAAGTTTTCGTTAACAGCCTTAGAACTACAGCTGATGTAACATTGAAGTTTCGACATATTCATGTAGTTTCAATCATTCAAAAATAAATATTAAATTTTAACTAACTAATTACCCCTGTAAAGAGGACATAGGTAAAAAGGGGAAAAAACCTATTAAAGACATTTTGAAATATATTTTAGAGTTCCTCAGGACACCATATTTGTTAATGGCTAAAATTCGACCTGAAATAGTGGAGGTTTAGAGGGGAGGGAATTCAAAAAATCTCAGTTATAATGAGTCCGATTGTAAAATGCTATAGAACTAATCTTGTTTAACTATTAATGGTCTACATTTGTTTCCTAAGCATTTTTTCATAACTCAACTATTAAGCGAGTTATTTGTACTTTCTTGTTTACAGCCTTCAGTACTCCCCCCCCAACCCCCCCCCCCCGCACCGGTTTCTTACATAGAAATAAGGAACACATGGTGAGATGAGATCTGAAGTGTGTTGTACCACTAAGTCTGTTTAGTTTACTCAACCCCTGTGTGACAGACTTTTGTCCTTGTGTCAATGATTCCAGTGTTTTTGTCTCTTCTTATTGATAAAATTAAAAAGGGTTGAACTCTTTGTCGTTTTGATGGTTCCTCTTGTAAATAAATAATCACCTTGTGTGTAGTTCTCATTTGTTCTTCTACTATTGCTACTGAATAGAATAGTGACTTTCATAAAAAATAGAATGAAATTTGTTTTTGGTTTCATTGAAATATTTTGGAAAATTTCTTTGGAGGGTAGTCAATGTGTTATATTATACCAAAGATTTTTCTTGAATTTCCATTAGTGATTTGACTAAAGTAAATAAGTGTACTAGAGTGATATTCTTGTTTACTCTAGAATTTTAATTTAATTCTAGTCAATTTATTCTTTTTTTTTATTATTTTTATTCAGTACTTAATTAAAATATACTACATCCAATACTAATGATATTAATACTTTTTCTAATATGAATGAATATTGCCAAACATACTGGTGTTCTATAAATATGATTTTATTTAAGTAGGTTTTATATTTGTCTAAATTAAATTGAACATATTCCAAAAATTGCAGGTCTCTTCTAAAAGCGTATTCTAAGGAGTAAAATATTTATTATATGTGAATTAATGCAAATTTAATGTTAACAAGATAGATGACAAAGGACAAAGAAACAAATGCAAAAATGTATGACAGAAGGAATTGAATTTATTAGCTACAAAAATAACATTGGCCACTTATCATAATGAACTGTAAATGCAAGAATTTCTGTGCTAATACTGCCAAAACAAAAGGAGAAAAACCTGGCCTTGTAGCTATATAAATATTCCTTTAAAATAAATATATCAATGGAAGGAGCAATTTCATCTTAAAATATATAGTTCTTTTTAATAACAGAAATTATTAATGAATTGCAGGTATATACAATATTATTTTTATGCTTTAAAAGAGGAAATGTAGCCTGAGGCTATCTCAATTGAGAGATAAGCTTCTATTTTTGTAATGACTACATAATACAAATTTAACAATAAACCATTTTCTTTGTTCTTACCTATTACTTTGTGTTTTATAAAAAAAAAAAAAGTGAGACAAAGTTTTACCAAATACATATTTTTCCAAGATTATATATATATATATATATATATATATATATATATATATATATATATATATATATTTGTTTGTTACCCCTCTAGCGGTCACAATTTTTGTTTAATCGTTACCAAACTCTGTATGAGTATAAACCGAGATATTTTGATTTTATAGTTTTAAGCTTTCAGTAACCCCCCCCCACTCCTACTAGTATCATATTAATAATAAGCTATTATATAATGAACCACTTCATTACAAGGTTAAATACCAAATATTGTTTTCAACAAAGCTTTATTATACAAGATACAAACAAATACGTTCTGTTGAGCCCCTCCCTTTTCTTTTGTTCTTGGATTACTAAAATCTGAGTGTTTGAGATAGATACTATTCTGATTCATTTCAAATTACTCCACTAGTTATAGTAAATAGTTTTCAATAAAAGTAATATGTTATATTCAGACATATTTCATTAATTGTTCATCTTTCTGGTCTATCTATTCAGTGCTGCAAAGTTGGCTGCCCTGTTTGTTTACAATTCAGTCACTTTCCCTTGTAGATATTATTAACTTGTAAATTGACTGAATGATTTATTATTACCTTTTGTATTGATTCCCTTAACATTCATGGTGGAGTTACGAGTATCTAGATTTATCTGTTACAAACTTTCCTGGGGAAATCTGCTTAGTTTACACATCCCCGCGTAACAGACTTTTTTAATTTTCAGCCTTCAGTATACCCCTGCTCCAACTCATGTCATATTACCAATAAGCTGTTATATCATGAACCAGTGTATTGCAAGCTTAAATACCAAATATTGTTTTCATTGAACGTTTACTGTGTGAGAAACATGCAAATACATAGTTTGATGAAGTCATCAATTAAGATTTTGTGGCAGTGAATCGAAAATATTAATTTCTTCTATACTATACTCAATATTTAATGTTTCATTCCACACTAAAGATCATAGTAGTTAATGGCTAAAAATGGGGGTGCAATTGAGTTTTTTTTTTAAAAAAAATGCCAAATATCTCTGTTATTATGAGTTGTATTGCAAAATGTTATAGATCAATCTTGTTAAGCTATTGATGCTCTACAATTGTTGTTCTATACATTTTTTTCGTAACTTAAGTATTAAGCGAGTTATTTGCACATTCTTGTTTCTAGACCCCCTTCCCATAGAAAAATATAGAATATGTGGTGAGATGAGATCCAGCGTGACAGACTTTTTTTACATTAAACTATGCACATGCAAAATGTATTCCAGTTAGAAATAATTACTATGTAATTGGTTCAAAATAAATTAATTCTAAGATCGTTTTTTTTGATATGTTGATGTTTTTAAGTAAACATTTTTTGGTTTCACTCAAGAATTCATTTCGATTTAAATACTTTTTTTTTTTTCCAGAATCCATTACTTTCCCGGCCATGTTCCAAAGAGAATTTTGTTGGCTAAAACTTCTTAGTCGCAGCACTTTCCCATAAATGTTACTGTTTTTGAGTTAAATAAAGATTTGTGTTTATTAAAAACGTGTATTTTACAGGTTTTTATCATTTTAGGGCTAAATGATACATGAAATCAAAAATTTACTTATATAAACTTGTAGTAGAATTTGATTTTCTACAAGATTTCCTCATAAAAAGTATGGTATTCCATTGGAAATTCCCAAGTTATGGCCGCTGAAGAAGACCGGTGTAGGTTATGAGGTTGAATATGTGCTGAACGACTCTTCAGGGGAAACAATTATTGCACACCAAGTCTCAGCCCTGCATAAAAACAATTACAGATTTTAAGGGAGTGGCACACGAACTTGGGACACTGTCTGTGTGTGTGTGTGTGTGTGTGTGTGTGTGTGTGTGTGCATGTTTTTTCGGTGCCTATCAGTTATCGAGAGCCCACCCATTTAAACACGATCAATAAATCATATTAACAAAAAAAAACACTTTATTATTTAAAATAACACTTTTAAAATTTATTTGAATGACAAAGTATAATTATAAATCAGAGTTATCCCAAAACTGGACAATGTCGCAGTTGTTTGCAAACTGCATAAAGCAGTTGTTCCCGGCCACTGTCTGCCACATGATCTCTGCAAAGTAGCTATCCAAGTGGTGTTAATAAACATCAAGTTTTGTTAATAAACGATCACTCATTTTCTGATAATTAATTCCGTCATGCACGGCTGAAAATTGCGTCATGAGTACGACCTCAATAGATGATTTCCCTTATGGGAAATCTGCTAACAAAAGAAACAGAATGACTAAGATAACCTAGGGGGATGGCCTCTCGATAACCAATAAGTACAAATTTTTCTATTTTATTACAATATGTATTTGCTGAATCATAAATATTAATCAAGATATTTGTAATTTTTAGTTTTCAGTCTTCGGTAAAATCCCTGCCGCATTTTCAACACAGGGGTCCAACATCTCCTGGCTGTGTTCACTCCCAGGGTGCAACACAAGGTGGCAAAAGTTATATTAAATAAAAATGTGTTTACAGTTCTTTGTGAATAATGTTTTTTTTGTTATTATTTTAACATTACTTTAAACTAAAAAAGTCTGTCACACAGAGGCTGCGCAAACTAAGCAGATTATCCGTGTGCTGGTATGGAATGCTAGTGATCCCATCTCACCACATATTTCTATTTCTATGTAAAAAAACAAAAACAATAAGTAGTAAAGGGGTTTTTGAACACTAAAAGTACAAATAACTCTCTTTGATATTTGAGTTACAAAAAAATGCATAAAACAATTGGATCCGATTTCAACTCAATAACAAATATGATCTTCAGTGCTGACTGAAATGATAAAATATTGAATATGGTATAGATCAAATTAACATTTTTGAGAGAAGAATGTAAAATCTAAATTGATGATGTCATCACAAAATGAATTTGCATGTATCTAGGGTAATAAAGGTCTCTTGAAATCAGTATTTGGAATTTAAGCTTAGAATAATGTGGTTCATGATATAACAGCTTATTATTAATATAACAGGAGTAGTAGTGGGAGTTTACTGAAGGCTGACTAAAAATCCAAATAATATTCATGTCACAGAAAATATGTATAGAACAACATATATAGGACATTAAATTTACAATGATTCTATAAAAAATCCTCCAAACCCAAACCTCCCCCCCCCCTGGTCCAATTTTAGGTGTTAATGATCATGATCTTTAGTTTTACATAAGATGTTTAAATATGGAGTTTGGTTAGTAACGATCAAACAAAAATTACGACTGCTAGAGCGTTAACAGACAAATGTATATATAAAAAATCAATGGGTCCCATATTGGTTTTCTCCTGGGTAGGATCGATAGACATTTGAAGAAATGTTTCAAAATCACATCATGAGTACAACCTCAGTAGCTGATTTTCCATAAGGGAAGTTTGGCAATAAATATTTCTAATAATTATTTGACAAGTGGGGCTCAGGTTAACAAGGTGGGTTGAAGCATCACCTTTAATCTCGGATGGTAAACCAAGAGTGGGGAATTCAATTCCTACCTGGGCAACAGGAATTTATTTAGTGACAATCTCAATAAATAAAATCTTTAGTCCCACCCACCCTGGCTAGAAGAGTGGTAACCTGTAGTTAAGCCATCCCAATTGGCTATAGTAGCAAAAAGTCCGTCACGCTAGAGCTGAGTAAACTAAGCAGATTTCCCGAGTGAAGTTTAACAACAGATAAATGTACATACCAATAACACAACACCACTGTGAATATTAAGTAAATAAATACAAATGATAATAAGAAACCTCCCAATGGAAAGCATCTGAAATGTAAACAAACAGTTCTGGCAACTTCTTACAGGAAAGAAAAACAATTACTGTAATATATCTGAATATAACGTATTAATTTGATTGAAAACTATTTACTATATCTAGTACTGTAATTTATAACGAATCAGAATAATTTTTATCTCAATCAATCAATCAAATTTAAGTAGTCCAAAAACTTAAGAAGGGGTGGGAGGTCACCAGAACATATTGGTGGGTATCTCGTATAATAAATGTCTCTTGAAAACAATATTTGGTATTTAAGCTTCGAATGATGTGGTCTATTACATAACCAATTATTGTTTCTGTAACATGACTAGAAGCGGGGGTTTGCAGAAG
Source organism: Riptortus pedestris (assembly GCA_019009955.1). Lineage (NCBI taxonomy): Eukaryota > Metazoa > Arthropoda > Insecta > Hemiptera > Alydidae > Riptortus > Riptortus pedestris. The sequence goes on from CM032231.1 coordinate 24,491,895, forward strand.
GCTGAAAACTGAAAAATGCAAATATCTTGGTTAATATTCAAGATAGGGAATAAATGTATATAACAATATTTATATTACATTTAATTTGCTATAAGATTGATTCTATACATTTTTTCCGACTTATAGTAACAGAGATATTTCGAATTTTCAAAAATCCCCTCCTCCCCCCACTTGTCCGATTTCAGCCGCTAATGAACTTGATCTGTCTTTTTACATAAAACGTTTAAATATCCAGTTTGGTAACGATCAAACAAAAATTGCGACCACTAGAGCATTAACAGACAAATATATATATATATATATATATATATATATATATATATATATATATATATATATATAAGATAGATAGATAGTTATAATTTTGAACAGACCTCATTTTCGTTATCTCCTGGATAGGATTGATGGGCATTTGAAATTTTTTTTCAAAAACCACGTCATGAGTACGACCTCTATAGCTGATTTCCCCTAAGGGAAATCTGTTAAAAGTGGAGGTTAATAAATAATAATAATCATAATTTGACACGTGGATCTGGAGATCAGATGACTCAAGTTAAGATACCAGAAAAGAAAAAAAACACAGTTCTTAACAGACACAAATGTTCACCATTTAAATATATTATATAGAATATAGAGGGGGGTGAGCAAAATATGGATACCACCAACCCTCCTTCTCTCGTGTACATGTAATATTTCAAGACTAATCATTTCTTTATCATTAATCACCTTATATTACAAGAAGAAGCACATGAGCAGATGATGAGCTGGTCACTAAATTTCTTTTGTCTGCTAATATACTTTCAACAATGTCTTTAAATGGTGAGTACTCATGTCTCGGTTAAGAGCAGTGTTTTTTTTTTTAACCAGTTTTCCTTTAGAAAAAGTACCTATTCTGACAGATCACAAGATAAAATTATACAAAAATTCTTTCATACATCTGTGCTTCAACTTCAGTAAAGTCAAATATAAAAATAAGTATAAGGTTTATGTATCTATAAACAAGTTAAATCATTTTTAATTCCAATAGTGGGAGCTTAGGTTTTTATTTTATTTAACCCTTAGGCTGTGTAGTTCTCTGGCGAGCGAATATTTGGCGGTGCACAATAGTTCAGCCTCTGCGGAACCCTGTGTGCTGAATTATTTTTACGTTATAGCACTATGCTATAATTCCATCTCTACTACTTAAAACTCCAATAGCTACCAATCTACCTAAAACTCCAATAGCTCAAGGCTTTTCACCAATAGACACATTTCATTGTCTATCATCAGTATCTTCATTGTAATCCGAGGAAGAATCACCTCCACTTTCACTCTCGCCAACAAAAAGTTCTAATTTTCTTTTTCTTCATCAGAAAAAATTCTTTTTGCTTAAATTTTGAAGAACTCAACTGTTCACTAGAAAAACAGAAAATATACTGACTAAATATGCAAGGGTAAATGGCAGTTAATGAGTAACAGTACTTCCCTTGTAAGTTTATTTTCCTACTTTGTCAAACTTTGTTACTTATTTAATTGTCAACATTTTTAATCAATTCAGCTGTTTTCTCCCTTCCTATAACCTAATTTTGAGGTTGAAAAAGTGTCAGAGTAGGTATAAAGGGAATGCCAATATAGAGAAGCTAAAAATGAGAAAAATCTACCAGCTTTGAAGGACAATGTAGCTTCTTACTATAAAAAGTCAACAGATGGCAATAGAGAAAGAACTAATCTAATAGTTTGTAAGAATTGCTAAACACCCTGGACTATATCAGTCTGTAGCAGCCAGGGCAACATCTCCTTCAACAGTATTCCTTATATCAGTCCATAGCATTCCTTGTACAAAAAATCCCAGGATTATCAGTCCATAGCAGCCTAAGGGTTAATTAATGAAACTATTAATATAATTTCAGTTTAATTGTGTCTTATTACTTTTAAGTGATTTTTTTGTTGGTGTTATTAGTCAATAATTTGGTTTGATTGAAGTTTTGTATTTCAAAAAAGCAGATTTTTTTTTATAATTTTACTACGTACTAGAGTGTACTACCGTACCTACTTTGCTTCAGACCAGTTAACATATGGTAATTTGGTTTTATTTAACTTTCTGAGTGTTGTCTTTACTTAGACCTACATCTGAAGACACACAAATGCTTTAATTTTGGCTTGGTGTTGGATCCTAGATATTAATATAATTCGAATCTGAAATATATTCCCTAAATTGTAGGCACCTTAGGAAAACCGCAAATTATACAGCAGCTCCTGCATGACAAACTTTTTTTTCAGTTTCCTTTGTGTATAACACAAGTCATCTCTACTGTGGACCCTCTAGTTACATAAGAAGCATTTTTATTTAGTTAAAGTAATCAGATATGAGATAAGATATGAACCTTGCCATCCAATGATAGGTGGTAGCATTAAGCTACTGAGGCAAATACATATCATAAAATTATAGAATTAGAAGTAATAGGTCTGGAAGCTGAAACTGAAAGCCCCTCCCTGATTAGAAAAGTGTGTTTACTCGTAGATAATCCATAACTGCACAGAGTGGACGTTAACAAAATGAATGGCAACCAATATATAAATTAGAATTGTAGTAATCAAGTAAATAAACAAAAATCACCTCTCACAAGATCTACATCAATGAGCTCAGTTTTAAGCTTGGCTGTTTTCTTTTTAGGCACATGAGTGATGCTGCTTAGTATTCTCCCTTCGACAGTTTTCTCCCATTCCTGTTTATCATAAGTTCCAATTTTCTTTTGATACCTATAAAAAATGTTAAAGGTTATAATAAAATAATAACGACATTCAATTAATGTATTACACAAAGAACCAACAGAAGCTCACCATGTAATTACTTCTTGAACACAATACCCCATACTATGATAAGTCCTGACAGTTGTCTCTAAAGCAAGCCTACATATCAAGCCAACTCCTGAAATAAAAAAATCATTAAAGTTTCAATATCTTACAAATAAAGAAAAATAAAAAAAATTGTGTCCACTATCATGGACTATGATACACGTCTCTTTAAATTTATATATATATATATATATATATATATATATATATATATATATATATATATAAGTTTTACCTAATTAACACTTCTTCAAAACCCAAAAAAATTTAAAAATATTTTTAAAATTATATTTGGGACTCAGTTTAGTCATTGATTCAGGCACTTGATAATCTTTCATAGCTTCTCAGTCATAGGTTCGCAATGACAATTTAATTAGTGACAGACTCACTAAATAAGACCCATAATCTTGCAATGACTTAGGAAATTAGATAATCCATCACAATTAAGTTCCATAAAGTGGGCACTGCTCTAATAAAGAAAAAAAAAGTATACTACTTAACATTATCAAAATAATATTTCAAAATGTTTTAAACATTATTACTTTTCAAATGAACATCAATATTTATTTTTAAAAAAATTGTAATTATATAAATTGGAATTTAATACAAATTTAAAAAAAAAAAAAAAAATTTACAAGTCAAAATATTGCATTTTAATATTTATTTAAAAATGCGTTTATTTTTATTTTAAAATAATTTAGATTGTATACAAATTTGAATAAAACAAGCCAGGAAGAAAAATGTATGTTATACATCAATAAAAGAAAGGTACACTCACCTGTATTAATAATCAAACAATTTGAGCCTCTAAACAATTAAATTATAACAATTAACGTAGACTAGGAAATCTAAACGCTAGAAAATAATCTGAGATAACTTGAGTACTGCAGCAAGAGACAAAAATTTAGACGACTAGATATTAGAGGAGAACTGTCAAAGGTTTCCTCTTCCAATTTCGACTGACAGGAGAGCAAGCTTCAAACTCAGACAAAGACTATAGACACTCCAAAGAGGCAACAAATTAGGTACTGGCTTATGACTTCCCACGTCTTACGGGGAAGTTTTCACAACTTAGTTCTTCGCCATATTTTGCTGAATATATTGAAAAAGTGGCACTCGTTTTGGAGTTGCTCTATTAACTCACAAAATATTAATCTTAATGCATGCCTAGAGCTCTGCTATTCCAATCTGTTATCAATCTCCAAGCTCTATCTTCCAAGACAAAAACCGTCTTTCCGAAACTACAACTGATTTCGAAAATTGAAATCTGAGGATTAAAAATGACGAATAAGTTACTTAGCTCAATACCTACCAAAAACTTTCTATAAACATTGAGGTCTAGAGGAAAAGATATTTAAAACCTCCATAAAACAAAGGTAAGCTTTCCATAACAGTTCTAGAAATCCAACCAAATATGCTTCCTACAAAAATAGAAATCTCTCCCTGATGCTCATGTAAAGCGATTCCCAAAACTTCAGATTTGTGGCCCCTCAGAGATGAGAGTGGGACTGTTTAAATCAGGTATGAGCAACCTTTGACATGTTGCGGGCCAAACTTTATTGTACAAATACGTTTGCGGTCCGCTTTTAAAAGAAGTGCATTTTAAAGTAGTGTTCATAATTTTTAACGATAGATATCAGACATGAAATTTATACGACAATGTAATTTAAATACAATTTATTAAAATAACAAAATGAAATGAAAAAAAAATAGGGCTAAAGTGCAGTTTAGTCCTCCCCCCCCCCTACGCCGCCATCTTGTTTCGTTATAATCCCCGCCCTCGCTTAAAACCACCGATGGCGTATTTTGAAAATTTTAAAGTGTTAAAAAATATCTTAGAACAACAAAACCCCCACCCTCGGTTTTAACCACCGATGGCGTATTTTGGAAATTTTAAAGTGTTAAAAAATATCTTAGAACAACAAAACCCCCACCCTCGGTTTTAACCACCGATGGCGTATTTTGGAAATTTTAAAGTGTTAAAAAATATCTTAGAACAACAAAACCCCCACCCTCGGTTTTAACCACCGATGGCGTATTTTGGAAATTTTAAAGTGTTAAAAAAGATAAAGTTAGAAAAAGAAAATGGCCGCCGTCGTCATCGTGCGCCATCAAGGGGGGGGGGCTAAAATACACTTTCACCAAAAATAGTTACAACATTATAATTAAATCGTAAAATTTGGAATTATTACAAACAACGAAAGTGAAGTAGTGACACCGAAATCAATGAAACATTTGAGTTTAAATATGGGAAACTAATCCATCGATGTTTGGATTAATTCCACTGATACAGAGACGAAAAGAATTTTCCAAATTATCGTCAGTCAGCCTTGAACGATGTTTTGATTAAGTTTCATCTTTGAAAAGAACTGTTCGCATTTATAAGTGCTGTTAAACGCACAAATCTCTCCTCATCTTCCTCATTTGGTGCAAGCAGTATAATATTTTTGTTTAATTGGGTTTTTCAAAATGTCTCGCGGGCCGGTGGTTGCCCACATATGGTTTAAATACAAAGTAGGTCAGAGCTTTCTAGAGTATTTACTTGCGAACTTATCCCATAATTAATAGCACAAGCGTCACCTTAAATGTGATCACTTCCTCTACTTCGTTCAGTCATTCTAATGGGTCATGACATATTAAAAAGCCATTATTCAAATCGGAGGTACTGAAGCTCCTCTTAATATTTGTAGTGTGTACTGTGGCTAATGTTGAGCCTCCTCTACTTTTCAATAATCTATCCCCTGACTGCAAACCTATTTCAATCAAATATTATTGAAACTGAAATAAAGAATTTGTTAAGTGATGGCTTCATTGAGGAGAGTATTACACCTTGGCGCCCTCAAGTATTGATTGTGGCATCTTCCAATCATCGGCGTAGAGTGGAAGTCGATTATTCCCAGACAATTAACAGGTGAACCTACTATAGTTGTTTCCCCACTGCCAAGAATAAAGGATATTATAAATAAAGTTGCTACATATAAACTGTTTAGTTCTGTGTGGAAGAAAATTTACCTTATGTTTTAGAACCGGGCTTAGTAACGAGTACTCACTAATAAGACTCCAATCCAAGGTAATTAGGGACATCCGAAATAATAGATGCAAGACTCTCATATTGATTTAGTATCTAAAGCTTGTTGATTACAAATTAAGGTCCTCATATTTTCAAGGGACTTTAGGCCCTTTCCTGATTCCGTACCACCCTTCATATTAGACATACTTGTTTTCACTTAGCATTAAGTTGTATATATTCGTACCCCAACTATCATTTTCTCCTCTTTCCCCTATTCAACAATACCTCAACAAACCGTTTACATAACGGTTAACATTTGACACGCAGGATTTTCTGCTAAACTACATTTTTTCTTTTGCACGCCATATAATTTCCCCTTACACATAAAAAGTGCCACCTCTTCCAGCGCACACCCACTTCCCCATGCGGCAGAGGAAAATATTATCCATTTTTAGTTCCTTTTTTGTTACTTTTTTTTGGTTCTGGAAACAACTCAGAATACCTACAGCTCTGGGCCTGCACAAACGTCTAATAAGGAATTACTGTTATCATTCCTGAACAGGCTTTGCCACCGAGTTTCACTTAGTCATCCAGGTGACATATTGGGACCCATCGTAGAGGCAATTGGAAGACTGTACTGCCGCCCTCACAGTCACTAACCAGGTTATCTTTATCAACAGCTGCGATGACACCAGGCGATCGAGGGAAGGCTATGGCTTCGATGATTACCTATCGCAGAGGAGGACGCACTTAGCTTAGTGGCTTCGGATGATACGTGCAGGCCGTGGGCGCCTACCGACAGAGGACCTAGCCTTTGGTTGATACGTGCAGGCCGTGGGTTCCTACCGACAGAGGACCTAGCCTTTGGTCGATACGTGCAGGCCGTGGGTTCCTACCGACAGAGGACCTAGCCTTTGGTTGATACGTGCAGGCCGTGGGTTCCTACCGACAGAGGACCTAGCCTTTGGTCGATACGTGCAGGTCGTGGTTGCTTACCGACAGAGGACCTAGCCTTTGGTCGATACGTGCAGGCCGTGGGTTCCTACCGACAGAGGAACTAGCCTACGGTTGATACGTGAAGGACGAGGGTGCCTATCGACAGAGGACCTAGCCTTCGGTTGATACGTGCGGGGCCGAGGGTGCCTACCGACAGAGAACCTAGCCTTCGGTTGATACGTGCGGGGCCGAGGGTGCCTACCGACAGAGGATCTAGCCTTCGGTTGATACGTGTGGTGCCGAGAGTGCCTACCGACAGAGGACCTAGCCTTTGGTTGATACACGCGGCTTTTTAGAATTTAGTTTCGCCCTAGTTCATTAGACTGGAGCCCGTGGGAGGATTCCGTAACTACTTACAATGGCGACGGCCAAAAAGATTCAGCCAGCAGCCTGGGGCTCCACTCGACCGATTCTTCAATTTGACCAGCCTTTCTTTCTTCAATTTCTGCAGAGCTGCCAGAAAGCCGTCCAATGTTCCAAACCTCTTTCACTTATTGAAGTATAATGTTTCAACTTTCAGTAAATATTGTTCTTCGGCCTTCGTTTCTTTTCTACTACAAGAACTTCTGTTTTATGTCCATTTACCTTGATTTAATAGCAGCATTATATTCACCTCCACTTCAGCCTTAGCCACCAGTAAATCTGAGAGGAGAAATGGATTTACTATTAATCTGTATACCTTTGGTTGTTTCTTTCATTTTCACAATTGCCTCTTCAATGAATATATTTCACAGACTAGCTAAGGTACTCGGCGATGCCCGGGAAATCATTGTTGACTCACTAATGATGATACTTTTACAGCAAGACTTCAATTACACTTCCCTCCACGACATATTGTTTTTCCGAAGTAGATCATATAGGGTAACTTTTGGGGGCTAATAGACTGGTAATAATACTTTAGAAGAAAAATGAAAATATGTTCCTAACCTATCCATCTGCACTTTTGACTCACTGTTCTTGAATAATTCAAACCATAATCATGGATAGAATTTATTACAGTTAAATATAATCTATAATGAATATATTTCCTGTCCAAAACCAATCCGAGCACTTATAGTCCTCTGTCGGTAGGGACCCACGGCCTGCTCGTATCAACCGAAGGCTAGGTCCTCTGTCGGCAGGCACCCTCCGCCCCGCTCGTATCAACCGAAGGCTAGGCCCTCTGTCGGTAGGAACCCACGGCCTGCACGTATCAACCGAAGGCTAGGCCCTATGTCGGTAGGCACCCTCCGCCCCGCTCGTATCAACCGAAGGCTAGGTCCTCTGTCGGCAGGCACCCTCCGCCCCGCTCGTATCAACCGAAGGCTAGGCCCTCTGTCGGTAGGAACCCACGGCCAGCACGGATCAACCGAAGGCTAGGCCCTATGTCGGTAGGCACCCTCCGCCCCGCTCGTATCAACCGAAGGCTAGGTCCTCTGTCAGCAGGCACCCTCCGCCCCGCTCGTATCAACCGAAGGCTAGGCCCTCTGTCGGTAGGAACCCACGGCCTGCACGTATCAACTGAAGGCTACGTCCTCTGTCGGCAGGCACCCTCCGCCCCGCACGTATCAACTAAAGGCTAGGTCCTCTGTCGGCAGGCACCCTCCGCTCCGCACGTATCAACCGAAGGCTAGGCCCTCTGTCGGTAGGCACCCTCGGCCCCGCTCGTATCAACTAAAGGCTAGGTCCTCTGTCTGTAGGCACCCTCCGCCCCGCTCGTATCAACCGAAGGCTAGGCCCTCTGTCGGTAGGCACCCTCGGCACCACACGTATCAACCGAAGGCTAGGCCCTCTGTCGGTAGGCACCCACGGCCCACACGTATCAACGGAAGGCTAGGCCCTCTGACGGTAGGCACCCACGGCCTGCACGTATCAACTAAAGGCTAGACCCTCTGTCGGTAGGCACCCACGGCCTGCACGTATCAACTAAAGGCTAGGCCCTCTGTCGGTAGGCACCCACGGCCTGCACGTATCAACTAAAGGCTAGGCCCTCTGTCGGTAGGCACCCACGGCCTGCACGTATCAACTAAAGGCTAGACCCTCTCTCGGTAGGCACCCACGGCCTGCACGTATCAACTAAAGGCTAGGCCCTCTGTCGGTAGGCACCCTCCGCCCCGCACGTATCAACCGAAGGCTAGGCCCTCTGTCGGTAGGCACCCACGGCCTGCACGTATCAACTAAAGGCTAGGTCCTCTGTCGGCAGGCACCCTCCGCCCCGCACGTATCAACCGAAGGCTAGGCCCTCTGTCGGTAGGCACCCACGGCCTGCACGTATCAACTAAAGGCTAGGCCCTCTGTCGGTAGGCACCCACGGCCTGCACGTATCAACTAAAGGCTAGGCCCTCTGTCGGTAGGCACCCTCCGCCCCGCACGTATCAACCGAAGGCTAGGTCCTCTGTCGGTAGGCACCCACGGCCTGCACGTATCAACTAAAGGCTAGGCCCTCTGTCGGAAGGCACCCTCCGCCCCGCACGTATCAACCGAAGGCTAGGCCCTCTGTCGGTAGGCACCCACGGCCTGCACGTATCAACTAAAGGCTAGACCCTCTCTCGATAGGCACCCACGGCCCCGCACGTATCAACTAAAGGCTAGGCCCTCTGTCGGTAGGAACCCACGGCCTGCACGTATCAACTAAAGGCTAGGTCCTCTGTCGGTAGGCACCCTCCGCCCCGCACGTATCAACTAAAGGCTAGGTCCTCTGTCGGTAGGCACCCTCGGCCTGCACGCTACATAATAAATCACATTATTCAAAGCTTAAATACCAAAAATTGTATTCAAGAGACCTTTATTATATTATTTTAATTAGGGAACTTTAAACAATCACACCGAGTTTAAACGTATATTGTCTTTTGTCATAATGACAATTTAATTGTGGTGATAATACATATATGTATTAATAATAGTGTAGTACATATTTGTATTAATCTCCGGTGTGATTGTTTAATGTTCCCTAGAAAATAACATTGTTATTTATTTCCAATAGAAATGTAAACTCTAACTAAATGCTCTTATACATTTTCATTATTTGCTGTATTATTTGAACAAATTCATACTAAATTTGCACAAGGAGTGATGGCGGAGGTTGTATTTCTCGTGTTTACTTCATTTTACGACAAAAGTGAATGTAAAAAACTTTACCCTAAATAAAAAAAGTCCGTCACGCAGGGGCTGCGTAAACTAAGCAGATTTCCCACGTGAAGCTATACAATAGAGAAATCTCTATACGAGAGCCGAACAGTTACGGCCGAACTAGCTTTTGGCGGGAAACGTTCGTTATCGGCCCACATTTAATAAAAATGCAAATATCTCGGGTAATATTCAAGATAGAGAATAAATGTATAGAACAATATTTATAGTAAATTTAATTTGCAATAAGATTGGTTCTATACAATGTTTAGCAGATTTCCCTTAAGGAAAATCAGCTATTGAGGTTGTACTCATGACGGAATTTTCGAAATTTTTCTTCAAATGTCCGTCAATCCTACCTAGATGACGAAAATGAGGTCCGTTCAAAACTGTATATATATATATATATATATATATATATATATATATATATATATATATATCTTAATATATATATATATCAACAATATGGAGTCAACAATATTATTTGGGACAAAAGACCCAACCGAAATAAATAAAACTCGGTATGTGTATTAGCACTAACGCTTTCATTATAAGAAGCCATACCAACATTTCTAGAGACGGGCAGGAGTGGGGGTTTTAAGGGAAGCCAGAAATTAAAAATAGCGATATTTCGTTTTCTATTGGTTTATCGGCAAATAAGAACATAACAAAAGTTGTTTATTTTGCTATTTAGAGTAACTTTTGTTATATACACTTTTTTTGTATACCGAATTATAAACGAGATATACGCTAAAAATTATAGCGGAAGTGAAAAATTTTATTTGGCACAAAAGACTCAACCGAACTAAATAAAACACTCAGTATGTGTATTAGCACTAACGCCTTCCTTATAAAAAGCCATACTATTTCTAGAGACAGGCAGGAGTGGGGGTTATAAGGGAGGCCTGAAATTAAAAATATTGATATTTTGTTTCCTATTGTAGTTTCGGCAAATATGCACATAACAAAAGTTGTTTATTTTGTTATTTAGAGAAATTTGCTCAAGAATTCTTTTCAATATGAACTACCAGGTACCTCACCTGGAAAAATTAATTCAAATGTATGCTAATATTTAGTCCTTAATAATTCAAATCTATGCATAATGCACAGGAAGCGGGAAATATGACAATATGGAGGACAGTGAAGTCTTACATAAAAAATTAATTTTATTATTAACAAATCCACAGAAACGACGGGTATTAACCCTAAACACTGGGACGGGTAAATGCCAAAATATTGTGCAAAATAAAGCCTTGCCAAAAAAATACCATCAACATTCAGCCTCAAATGAATTCCCGGGCGAAGCCGGGTATCTGAGCTAGTATATATATATAAATCTCCTGTCACGATGTTTGTCCGCGATGGACTCCTAAACTACTTAACCGATTTTAAATTAAATTGGCACACCGTGAGCAGTCTGGTCCAACTTGAGAGATAGGATAGCTTAGATCTTTAATTATAGTCGCAATTTTATTTTATTGCAAATTATTTGTCTATAATTAATTGACAGTCACAATTATCTGTTAACTCCAAAAGATTCTAACAGATGTCGATAATTTTCGACTGGATTGAGTAAGTAATCAATAGATGGCACTGCTATGGTAAACCGACAAACGTGTCATATAAGCTACAATTCAATAGCATGATTACCACGTGTTATTGAGGCTAAAGTATAAATTAAATTTATTTTGTAGTAAACGAAATACCGTGAAATTCAATTATTTCTACTTTTTTAATTTTTGGTGTTAGCATAGCCAACCACGTGTTACTTAGACCGAAGTGTAAATCAAATTCAAATTATAGTGACGATAATACAGTGAAATTATTCCTGCTTTTTACTTATTTGTGCTTCATTATTCAAAATTGTATAATTATAAAATATATACATGTAAGTATTATCACATAATTATAATAATTAATTAATATATTTTTAAACGATTAAATTAATATTTTCAGTCAAATGCCACCGAAAAAATCTAACCTCAACAACGCAAACACCAGAGAGGCACGACGCAAACGTGTTGAAAGAGCTCATCAGTTGCCAGAACAAATTTAAATAATAAATTTAAAAATTAATTCTTTTGTATTGATTTCTGCTTAATATAAACTGTAAGAAAATTTTAATCAATCGTGTTCAACGTCCTTCCCCTTCAAATCCTAATCCCTTGAATTTGTGTACCAACTTCAACATTTCCGTCTTGGTTCGTAAATAATTTCATTGTACTAAAGGGTTGTAGTCGTAGAAAATCTGTCATGGAGGTCACCATATTTTTTTACAAATACCATCTATGTAAAAAGCATGGTGGACCCCGTGACTGATGTTCTCCTACCGTTCCTCTTAAATTGTATACTACAATGTAATATAACAATAACTTTAGCCACAGCAACGCGTGGCCGGGTCTGCTAGTATATATATATATATATATATATATATATATATATATATATATATATATATATATTTGTCTGTTACCGCTCTAGCGTTCGCAATTTTTGTTTAATCGTTACAAAACTCGATATTTAGTCGTTTTATGTAAAAAGAAAGATCAAGTTCGTTAACGGCTGAAATCGGACCAGTGGGAAAGGGGGGGGGAGTTTAGAGGCGAGGATTTTCGAAAATTCGAAATATCTCCGTTACTATACGTCGGATCGAAAAATTGTATAGAACCAGAAGAAAAATTTCGAAAATTCCGTCATGAGTACAACCACAATAGCTGATTTCCCTTGAGGGAAATCTGCTAAAAATTGTACAGAATCAATCTTATTGCAAATTAAATTTACCATAAATATTGTTATATACATTTTTTCTCTATCTTGAATATTAATCGAGATATTTGTAATTTTTATTAAATCTGGGCGCCTAACGGATGAGAGTTACTTTCCCGCCTAAAGCTAGTTCGGCCGTTTCCTTGACTGGCTCGGCTCTCGTGAAATTTCTTTATTGTAATACTTCACGTGGGAAATCTGCTTAGTTTCCGCTGCCCCTGCGTGACGGACTTTTATTTGATCCGACGTATGGTAACGGAGATATTTCGAATTTTCAAAAAACCTCCCCTCTAAACCCTCCCTCCCCCTGGTCCGATTTCAGCCGTTAACGAACTTGATCTTTCTTTTTACATAAAACGACTAAATATCGATTTTGGTAACGATTAAACAATAATTGCGACCGCTAGAGCTGTAACAGACAAATATATATATATATATATATATATATATATATATATATATATATATATATATATATATATATATACAGTTTTGAACGGACCTCATTTTCGTCATCTTCTGGGTAGGATTGATGGACATTTGAAGAAAAATTTCGAAAATTGCATCATGAGTACAATCTCAATAGCTGATTTCCCTTCAGGGAAATCTGCTAAAAAAGTCCGTCACGCAGGGGCTGCGTAAACTAAGCAGATTTCCCTCGTGAAGTTTAGTAATAGATAAATCTACATACTGGTAACAACACCACCGTGAATAAATACAATCCGAAATAAGAAAAGTTTCATCCAATTTCAATAACCTGCCGTCAGGAAGCGTTAGAAATGTAAACAAACGTGTCTGCCAGCCTCACACTGGAAAGAAATACAATTACTGAAATATATCAGAATATAACATATTAATTTTATTGAGAACTATGCACTATATCTAGTACTGTAATTGATAATGAGTCAGAATAATTGTTATCTCAATCAATCAAATTTTAGTAGTCCAAAACCTTAAGAGGGGGGGGGGGGTCACCAGGACATATTTGCTTTTATCTCGTATAATAAAGGTTTCTTGATTACAATTTTTGGTATTTAATCTTCGAATATTGTGATTTATTATGTAGCAGAGTATTGTTTATGTAACAGTAGCTCAGATACCCGGCTTCGCCCGGGAATTCATTTGAGGCTGAAAGGTGATGGTATTTTTTTGGCAAGGCTTTACTTTGCACAATATTTTGACATTTAGCCGTCCCTGTGTTTAGGGTTTATACCCGTCGTTGCTGTAGATTTTTAAATAATAAAATTAATTTTTTATAGACTTCACTGTCCTCCATATTGTCATATTTTCCGTCTCCTGTGCATTATGCATAGCTTTGTATTATTAAGGTCAAAATATTAACATAGATTTGAATTAATTAATTTAAACACATACGGAGTATTATTTAGTTCGGGTGAGTCTTTTGTGCCAAATAAAATTGTTCACTTCCGCTAAAGGTTTTAGCGTATATCTCGTTTATAATTCGGTATACGAAAAAAGTGTATATAACAAAAGTTACTCTAAATAACAAAGTAAACAACTTTTGTATGTTCATATTTGCCGAAAAACCAATAGGAAACGAAATATCGCTATTTTTAAATTCAGGCCTCCCTAACACCCCCCACTCCTGCCCGTCCCTAGAAATGTTGGTATGGCTTACTAAATGAAGGCGTTAGTGCAAATACACAGACCGAGTTTTATTTAGTTCAGTTCAGTCTTTCGTGCCAAATAATATTGTTGACTCCCGCTATAATATTTATCGTATTACGCATTTATACTTCGGTATACGACGAGAGTGTATATAATAAAATTTACTCTAAATAAAAAAAAACTTTTGTAAAAAAAGCAAAACGAAACGAAATATCGCTATTTTTATTTTCTGGCCTCCCTTATAACCCCCACTCCTGTTCGTCTCAGAGAAAATTAATATAGCCTATGTCCGCCTCCTGGCTCTAAGCTACCTCCTCACCAAATTTCAGCCATATCGGTAAAGCCGTTCTTGAGGTATAAATAGTGTAACTAACAGGACTTTCTTTTAGATGACTAGAAGTGGCAATTTGCTGAAGGCTGAAAACTGCAAATATCTCGGTTAATATTCAAGATACTGAATAAATGTATATAACAATAATTATAGTACATTTAATTTGCAATAAGATTGGTTCTATACAATTTTTCGATCCGACGCACAGTAACCGAGATATTTCGAAAATCCTCCCCTCTAAACCCCCCCTCCCTCTGACCCAATTTCAGCCGTTAACGAACTCGATCTTTCTTTTTACATAAAACGACTAAATATCGAGTTTGGTAACGATTAAACAATAATTGCGACCGCTAGAGCGGTAGCAGACAAATATATATATATATATATATATATATATATATATATATATATATATATACAGTTTTGAACGACCTTATTTTCTTCGTCATCTCCTGGGTAGGATCGATGGACATTTGAAGAAATATTTCGAAAATCGCGTCATGAGTACGACCTCAATAGCTGATATCCCTTAAGGGAAATCTGCTAAAATGAATGCCTTCTAATATGTGCGTTTTCCGGAAAACCAATAGGATACGAAGTACATCGATTTTTAATATTGTTACGTTTTTATTACCAAAATCAGTAATAAACGCTTTTAAGAGTTCTTTTGGATTGCAAAATTAAATACTCGCAAGTTTCACAGTTTTTATCACTGCAAAATTTATTTCACAATGCACAATAAACTTGGTGATTATTCTTAATTACTACTCACAGTATACACTGATAGCGTTACTTTTCTTCAATGAGTCACAGTCCAATAATTCACTGAAATTCACAGAAAGACGGCACTGCACTGTCCTTTGCTTCGCGGCACTGCACTGTCTTTTACTTCGCGGCACTGCACTGTCCTTTACTTCGCGGCACTGCACTGTCTTATGCACGGCACTAAACGGTTCTTACAGTCACGGCACAACACTGTTCTTCTTATAAAAACACTTTACCGCACTGTACTAAGTCGCACTGTAGCACTGATGTGAACATCAAGACAGGTGAGAATAAAACTGGCCCGCTCCCAGCAGGCCCTCTTTATATATCGTAGCGGCATACATCAAAGGGGAATTGTCTAGTTCATTCGACGTCTGGCTGGAAGGTACTGGTCAGACCTAGAACATTCTTTTCGGTCTCTTTGATCTACGTCACACTTTCCAAATACGCGACTCTCTCTCTCTCTCTCTCTCTCTGAAGGATTATTCATCTATTTAGTTTTCGCAACACTGCCGCCCACTTAAGCCTTTTCGTCCCGAATAGGCTCAATATCGCCGTTGCCATACTTGGCTAGTCGCTCTAGGTGTACCACTTTCATTTTAGACCTCGGATTGTGGTATCTCTGTATCCGGTAGACAACGTCGTTCAATCTCTTGATCACCTTGTAAGGTCCCTCCCAGTGCGTTTGCAATTTAGGGGATAGTCCTTTCTTTCGTTGTGGGTTGAATAGTAGAACCATTTGCCCTTCAGTGAATCCCTCCGTATTTGCTGCACGATCATATCTGGCTTTCATCTTATCACCTGTCATTTTAATACGGTTGCGTACAAATTCATGGAGCTCATGCAGGTCTTCCTGTGCCTGGGGAGTATTTCCATTGTCTTCGCAGGACGGTCCGGGTTTGGCCCCAAATTCCAAATCCGCTGGCAGTCTTAATTCTGCTCCAAATAAGATTTTCGCCGGAGTACGTGAGGTGGAATCATGGACGGCCGACCGGTAAGCCAGTAGTAATTTTGGTATGTGCACATCCCAATCCCTTTGGTGTGTGCTAACCACTTTTCTGAGATATTCCTCTAGTGTCCGATTAAATCTTTCGACCATGCCATCAGATTGTGGATGAAGCGGTGTCGTTCTTGTCTTTTTTATGCCATACAATTCACACATTTCCTTGAATATGGCCGATTCGAAATTTCGGCCCTGGTCAGAATGGAGCTCTATTGGAACCCCGTATCGGCACACCCAATTATTTACAAAGGCATCTACAACCGTTTTCGACTCCTGGTTTGGGATGGCATACACTTCGGGCCATTTACTGAAATAGTCCATTACAACTAGGACATACCGGTTTCCAGCCTCACTGACAGGGAATGGACCAGCAACATCGATGGCTATCCGCTTGAAAGGGGCACCTGCGTTGTACAGCTTAAGTTTGCCACGACTTCTTCTCGTTGGACCCTTGGCGGCAATGCACTGCTCGCAATTGGCTATCCAATCGGTTACAGATTGCTGACATCCCACCCAGTAAAATCGTTGCTTTATCTTTTCCAGGGTTTTTGTAATGCCCAGATGGCCGCCGCTGGGACCATTATGGAACTGCTTCAACACCTCATTTATCTTGGAAGTGGGCACGACTATTAGGTCGGTTGTGGTTTTGCCATCTGTACTCTCCCAAGATCGATATAAGCAGCCCTCTACCAGTTTTAGGCTATTCCACTGTACCCAGTATGATTTCGCAAGTGGGCTTTCAGCTGATGTCTCATTTCGGGTTGGTTTTCTGTTGCATTCCTTAGCCGATATAATTTTCGCCAGAATCGGGTCATCTTTCTGAGCCTTCGACCAGTCCTCGTCTGAGCCAATACGGGTAAGTCGCACATCAATCACGCTTTCCTCTTTCACGGCTTTAGTACAATGTTTGCATTCTATGTTACAAGGCCGTCTTGAAAGGGCATCTGCGTTATTGTGTTTCCCACCTTTTCGATGCTCGATGCTGAAGTCATAGCTCTGCAGACGTTCAATCCATCGTGCCAGCTGACCTTCTGGGTTCTTGAACTGCAGCAGCCAACGTAGTGCGGAGTGGTCTGTTCTTAAGGTAAAGTGTTGACCGTACAAGTATTTGTGGTAATGCTTGACGCACTCCAACACTGCCAGAAGCTCCCGTCGGGTAACACAATAATTTCTTTCGGGCTTGGAGAGTACCCTGCTGTAGTTGCCAATGACTCTTTCTACCCCATCAACTACTTGAGAAAGTACTCCTCCTATTCCATAGCCACTGGCGTCCGTATCAATTATGAACTTCTGTCCAGCGATTGGATAGGCAAGGACAGGTACTGTGCACAAGAGTTCCTTGAGCCTCTGGAACGCATCTTCCGTTGCCTCACTCCAGTGGTATGATCGCGACTTTTTGGTTAGCTCGTGCAAGCTAGCAGCTACCTGAGCGAAGTTTGGCACGAATCTCCTGTAGTATGTGCAAAGCCCCAGGAAGCTACGCAGCTCGTGAAGATTTCGTGGTCGAGGCCAGTCCTTTACTGCCCGTATTTTGTCCTCGTCAGTGGAGATGCCCTCTGCTGTTACCCGATGCCCCAAGTATTTGACCTCCTTCTGAAACAGAGCACATTTCTTTATGCTTAACTTCAGCCCAGCTGCTGTTATGCGACTAAATACTTCATCCAGATTTTTAAGATGTTCCTCAAAAGTCTTCCCCATAACGATTATGTCGTCTAGATACACCAAGCATGTCTTCCAATTGAGACCCTTTAGCACTCGTTCCATTAAACGCTCAAAAGTAGCTGGGGCGTTGCAGAGCCCAAATGGCATCACCTTGAACTGCCATAAACCATTGCTTGCGCTAAAGGCAGTTTTCTCTTTGTCCTTATCGGCTATCTCTACTTGCCAGTAGCCGCTTTGCAAGTCCAAGGTAGAAAACCATCTCGTTCCAGCCAACGTGTCTAAGTTGTCGTCAATTCTTGGCAGCGGATAGCTGTCTTTCTTGGTGACGTCGTTGAGTTTTCTGTAGTCGACGCAGAATCTGGTGCTGCCGTCTTTCTTCTTTACTAGAACTATTGGCGAGCTCCACGGACTCGAAGATGGTTCAATGACTCCATTCCGCTCCATTTCGTTGACAAGTTCCTTAACTTCGTTCCGCTTCGCTAGGGGAACACTCCTGGGTGCTTGTTTTATAGGTCTCGCTTCACCGGTATTTATTTCATGTTTCACTACAGCTGTTCTACCTGGGCTTTTATTGTTTAGGGCGAAGACGGAGGCATGTGTCCTTAGCAACTCCTTTGCTTTGTTTCTTTCAGGCGATGTCAGTCCTTTCATCCATTTTTCCTGTTCTTCTGCAAGTAGTTCGCGCTCCTTGGCTGTCATTTTCGGGCTTCCAGAATTTTTGGCACAGTTAATTATTGCTTCTGCTGGCTCACATTGACCTATTTCAAAATTTTTGTTAATAATCTTCTCATTGTTGGATAGGTTTAGTACTCTCACCGGAACTCGTCCATCGACACAGGTTTTCACGAGGGCTTTAGCTGTTATAATGTCATCTTTAAGTTCTTTAGGTTCTACTACCCACAACCGGTTATCCTCACAATCTTCATCCACACGCGCCCATACTAAGGTTTCCGACTGGGGTGGTAATTTCTGGCGTCCGACAGTAAATAGCCTCCTTACTGTGGTCTTGCTCTCATTTCCAACATCCAAGGGTATCTCGACGTTGCGCCAGATCATAACTTGCTGACCCATGTGCAGATTGATACCGTGAGCTATCATGAAGTCTGCACCGATGATCACTTCGTCCACTATGTCGGCAGTTAAGTTTAAAGTACGCGTGTAAGCCTTTTTAAAAAGCACTTTTATTAATTAAAACAATTACAACTTTGAAAATGTACAGAGTGACAGTCTAGAGCTACTGGGGAAATGACAAGGAGAGGAAAAATGGTAGGGGTTATAAGGAGAATAAATGCTGATGCTTGAGGTGTCAGCAGAGCGGATGTTCCCAAGACGTAACTCCTCCCTCCTTAGGCTGAAGCCGTCCTCGGCGAAGTAAGTGGTAAGCGAGGAAGCGATGATGAAGAAGCCGTCCGAGTTTCCATTTCGTTTGCTTCTGGTGGCTGTAGTCTGGTGATGAAGCCTGGTTGCTTATATAATATGTATAGTACACAGAATAATAAGGATATTATAAGAACAATTATACATAAAATAAAATAAAAAGTACTATAGTCAAAATCATCAGTGTCCAATTCTTCTAGTGGCTCTATATTTAAATTAGTCTTATGTATATGATCAAAAGAAAATGATGTTTCTTCCGCTATTGGCGGCATGTGAAAACTTAAAATAGGATATGATTCCCAGTAAGAATATGGTATGGGAGAATTATAAAGTATTTCAGATGAATTGACATATAAAAGTTCTGTTAATTTAGGATGGACAGTTACATTGTGTCCGTTATTATTTATAGTAATATGGGACTCGTTATATAATAAAAATTGATTAATTATTGGTATGAATTTTATAAATGGACTGGTATCCTTAATAATTAAGCTCTTACAATTATTTAATTTCTTATCTAAAATACAATTATCATAAACTTGACTAATATTTCTACAATAATAATAATTATTAAGAAGTTCACAGTGTCCTGTGAATAGCTCTGTATCTATATATATATATATAAAATTGTAACCTCTGTCTGTACATTGATTTTTTTCGCGAAATTTCACGATAACTTTTCGTTTCACATGTCATAGACACCATAACTGCATTTTGTTTCTTTGGTGTCTGTTTGTTTGTTTGTTTGTTTATTTGTTTGTTTGTTTGTTTGTTTGTTACCTTTTCACGCATAAACGGCTAAACCGAATTTTATGAAACTTGGTATGTATATTACTACTAGCCCAACTTAGACTTTAGGCTATATTAACATTCTCTAAGACGAACAGGAGTGGGGGTTATAAGGGAGGCCTGAAATTAAAATTAGCGATATTTCGTTTCCTAATGCTTTTTCAGCAAATATGCCCATAACAAAAGTTGTTTATTTTGTAATTTAAAGTAACTTTTGTTATATACACTTTTTTCGTATACTGAATTATAAACGAGATATACGCTGAAACCTATAGCGGAAGTGAACCATTTTATTTGGGACAAAAGACCCAACCGAAATAAATAAAACTCGGTATATGTATTAGCATTAACGCTTTCATTATAACAAGCCATACCAACATTTCTAGGGACGGGCAGGAGTGGGGGTTATAAAGGAAGCCTGAAATTAAAAATAGCGATATTTCGTTTCCTATTGGTTTTTCCTCAAATATAAACATAACAAAAGTTGTTTATTTTGTTATTTGGAGTAACTTTTGTTATATACACTTTTGTCGTATACCTAAGTATAAATGAGTTATACGTTAAAACTTTAGCGGGCACTAATGGCTGAACCGAACTTAACAAAACTCGGTATGTCAATTAGCATTAATTCTTCCATGATTATAAGTTATATTAAAATTTTTAGGTTCGAACGGGAGGGGGGTTATAAGGGAGGCCTGAAATAAAAATTCACCATATTTACATGTATAAGAGACGGGAAATATAAAAATATCGAAGACTGTGATGCCTTATCGAACAAATAATTCTATTATTAGCAAATCCACGGCAAAGAAGGGTATCAATCCTAAACACTGGGACGGGTAAATGTCAAAATATTGTGCAATGTAAAGCCTGCTAAAAAATACCATCACCATTCAGCCTCAAATGAATTCCCGGGCGAAGCCGGGTATCTGAGCTAGTATCTCATAATAAAAGAAGGATATATTACTGTTGTCATAACCTGCCCTTTGTGATATACAGGATAGGATAAAAGGAAAAAGGTTTCGAATGTAGGAGATGGAAGTGGGATTTGGATAAAATAGGAAATGATATTATTGTGAATAGAACAATGTACTTTAGAAATTTGCCACAAGACATTAGGGTCATTTGATATGAAAGTTATATGAGTATTATTAATAAATGATTCCAGTTCCCTGTAAGATATGATACTGGAATGAAGAATATTAAGTTTACAAAAATCTAAACTAGTTTCTATATCGTTAATAGTATTATATAGTAACATTAAATTATTAAACAAAATAGAGTACTGCTGCGTAAGCATTATAGCATTAGTTTCATTACTAAAATACTGAAAATATTTTTCTAATCTAGCATTATTATTTTCAATTATTAATATATCTTTATTAAATTCATTAATTAATTGCTTATTAATAGATAATTGGTTTTCAACATTATGTTCTAAATGATAATTATTAGACTGTATTTTACTAATGATAGCATCATATTTTTGTTTATCCTCAGCATCCATATTGCCAGTCAGCCATGAGATAGCCGTGCCTAAGCCGTTGATTAAACCGCGTTTTGGTCTACTTTTGTTTATTTTCAAGTGGTCTAGTTTGTCCTGAGTATATTTAAGGTGTACACGGATAGAATCCACAAAATTTTGATAATTTTTCTTCGTATAAATGTTAATAATTTTTTCAATACTTGTCAGTTCTTTTTGTAGTACATCAGTGTCAATGTGATGAAAATAAGTGTAAGTTGAATTAATGAAAAATGAGTCCTGTATTTTTATGGCAGTGACTCCAGGTGTGTCAGTGAGGTCAGTTAACCTGTACGCTACTGCTTGGTTGAGGATCAGTAGGAATACTAGCATTTTCACCTGAAACAGATGAAATTTTCATTGTTTTCCTAGGACGTTTCATCCTATTTGGGTGAAATTTAATGGACCGTTTAAGATTTCCTCGGTTATAAGTTACTTTTTTGGTTTCTTTATCATATGTCGTTTTGAAATATTTTGGTTTGTGTTTTTTGTTGAATGTAGTTTTTAAGTAAGGTTCGTCAGGAATTTGAGGTTCTTGTTCTCTACCTTCATTCAGTTTGTTTGTTCGGTCTTCTTTTTCCTTATCCGTTTTCCTTTTTACTAGTTTATGTATCGTTTGCAATTGGTTAAAATAATTGTTTATGTTTTCTTCAGTTATTAGAGTTTCTGTCATGTCTTCAATGTAAGGGTTTTGTGTTATTCCGAAAGTAATTTCCATCGGTGTTAGTTTCAAATTGGAATTTATTGAATTATTAAATGCTATTAACGCCAGTGTCATGCATTTCTCCACATTGTAATCTTTATGTTCTAATTGTATCGAATTTAGTAATTCAATAAGTGTAGAGTGTGATCGTTCCAATAGTCCTTGAGAGTCAGAATGTCCTGGTGTTGTATAGTATGGTTCTATGCTATATAGCTTGAGAAAATTTCGTAAACCAATATTGTCAAATTCGCGTCCGTTATCCATTTGAATAATTTTAGGTATGGGAAATAAAGCAAGATATTTACTTAATTGGTCTTGAATTTCAACTTGGTTCAAACTACTAAGAGGGTATGCTAACAGTTTTTTCGAAAACGAGTCAATAATTGTTAGAAATTTATGTTTATCATAATAAAATACATCAATTTGTACTTTTTCAAAAGGTCGATCAGGAGTTGGGGTTTGTTTATATACCACTTGAATTGGTTTCCTCTCATACTTAACTTTTTGACAAATGGGACATTTATTGATAAAGTCTGTAATATCTTTGAACATTCCAGGCCAATAATATCTCCTACGAATATGTTCATAAGACTCACTAATACCTCTATGATAGGTTTTGCCTACGTGATAATTAGAAACTACTTCAGCTTGTTGTGATTTAGGTATTATGTCTAAATTTAACTTAGAGTATCGTTTAATTTTAATTGTACTAAAACTACTACTTATAATATTTTTAAAATTCTCAAATATATTATTATACTCCTCTTGTAAAATACCATCTTTTTTACAATATACACCGTAAGTTGTATTCGGTTTTAAATATTGTATACAATATGTTTTCATTTTTTCTCTATCTAATGAGTTTTTAAAAGAAAATGTGAGACGGGTTTTATTAAATATTTTTTGAATTTGAGGATTCGAATTTCCTCGTTGCAGAACAATTTGATTCTGTTCAACATTTAAAATTTTACTTTCGTCACAAATAACAACCTGTTCATCGGAACTTTCCTGCGAATGTATTGTGACTAGACTTTCAGTATCCTGAATTTCATCATTATTTGGGGGGTAATTTTGTAGGAATTCATCGAGTACTTCTTGTGGATCTATCTCGTCTTCTATAGCAGTACAATACTGAACGCGAGATAAGGCGTCTGCTACAACATTCGTTTTTCCAGCGACATATTTAATATCAAATTCGAAATCGGATAAAATACATTTCCACCTTAATAATTTTGAATTGGGTTCCTTAAGACTGTGGAGCCATTGTAAAGGTTTGTGATCCGTTTGAATTAAAAATTTTCTGCCATATAGATATGGACGGAAATGTTTGCAAGCCCATACAATTGATAATAACTCTTTTTCTATAGTAGACAAATTTTCTTCATGTTTATTTAATGTTCGCGACGCGTAGCCTATTGGCAAATCTTTACCATCGAAATTTTGTGACAAAACTGCTCCAAGTGCAAAATTTGAAGCATCTGTAGTTAAAATAAATTGTTTTGAAAAATCGGGCAGTTGTAAAATGGGGTTATTTTGTAAAAGGATTTTTAATTGTTCGAAAGCTTGTTTATATTCTACATTATGTATATTAATTTTAGAATTTTTCTTTAGTGCTAACGTTAGGGGTTTTGCTATTTTAGCATAATCTCGAATCATCTTACGATAATAACCAGTAAGACCTAAAAATTGTTTAACTTCTTTTTGTGTTTTTGGAATCGGGAAGTTCTTTATTGCGTCTACTTTTAAAGGATTTGGCTTAATGCCTTGATCTGAAATGATATGGCCTAAATATAATAATTCTCGCTTAAAAAATTCAGTCTTATCAATTTGTATTTTGAGATTATGAAATTTTAATTTTTCGAAAACCGCTTTTAGATGTTTTAAATGTTCTTCTAAGTTATCTGAAAAAATTATTATATCATCAATATAAACTAATACATTTGGCATGTTTGAAAAAATTATACTCATAGCCCTTTGAAATGTGGGAGGTCCGTTTTTCAAACCCATAGGGACCCTTGTATATTCCCAATGACCATTTTCTGTGCTAAATGCAGTTTTTGGAATTGATTCTGGATCCAATTCTATTTGATGAAATCCAGAAGCTAAATCTATCGTTGAAAAATAAGTTGCACGCCCAATTTTGCCGAAAAGATCCTCTATATTAGGCAGAGGGAATTTATCTTCTATAGTTTTTTCATTCAATTTCCTATAGTCGACTACTAGCCGAATTTTTCGTTTGCCTGAGGCGTCCATTTTTTTGGGGACAACCCAGATAGGTGAGTTGTATGGTGAATTACTTGGTCTAATAATATTACTTTGAAGAAGTTTATCTATTTCTATGTCTACATCCTTCCGAAAAAATTCCGGATATCTATAATTTTTAGTATAAACTGGTAACTCATTAGTGGTTACTATTTTATGTTTTAAAATATTAGTGCTACTTAATTTATCATGCTCACGTTTAATTATTTCGGGGAATTGTTTAATTAAATTTATAATTTTTACTTTTTCCTCCTCATTCATATGGTCAGTCCGTATGAGATGGGGGAGTTCCTTAACGACATCCTTTGAATCCACGGGACAATTGGTCACAGGATTTGCTGGATAAATCGATTCTACTTCATCTACTTCCATAGGCTGGGGACTAATGGTCATCAGCTCTGTGGAAAAAGCTAAGCAATTTGCTTTGCCATCTATTATATCTACTAAACTTTCTTCTATAAAGGCTTTATTATTTATATTTAGTGGCTTAAAAATTCCTAAACCGCTGTTGGGAATTGACCTAACAGGGAAAGAAATCCTATTTAAACCAGGTTTTAAAAAAATTTTGTCATTTTTATTTTCCATCGAAAATAACAATTTTTTAAACCCATTATTAAATTCTAAAATGTTTTTATTAAAATTAACATTTGCTTTTATTTTACTCATGGACTCGTGTCCTAAAAGTATGTCATACCTAGGTGAAAATTTAAATAAATACATTTTCATAAAAAAGCTGTTAGGAAATATTTTATTGGTAGGACATAAAATATATTCCGACCCTTGTGTTTCGCCCACAGGTGTTTTTACAAAAAATTGTTCTCTGAATCTACGCCAATGAGGGGGTACTATTTCTGGATTGATATAATTTTTTAAAGAACCTGTGTCTATTAGCCATTTTCTGTTTTCCTGGTCCAAAAAGTAAGGGAGTGACTTATCCATAGCTTTTAGTTCAAATCTGGATCCGGTGGCTTGTGTGGGTGGTGACTTCTGTCTAAAAAATGGTCCGTAAGTTTGTTTATTGTGTCTGTTAGTGTACTTAGTTGTTCTTGCATGTACTGTAGTTTGTTGTCTGTTTCTGAATTATTCTGTTTATTTGACTCAACATATGTAATTTCATATGGGGAAATGAAATTTTTATTTGGTTTGGGTTGTATTGATTTCATAGAAACCGTGTTTTGACTATTCCATTTGGGAACAGAGGGTTGTTGTTGTGCAAATGGTTGAGTTTGTTGGGGAAATGGTTGAGTTTGTTGGAAAAAGGGTTGAGTTTGTTGGAAAAATGGTTGAGTTTGTTGTGGAAAGGGTTGTGCATTAAAAGGTCTTGGTTGAAAAGGTTGAGCAAAATTTTGATTCTGTTGAAAATTTGGTCTAAATCTAGGGGGAGATATTTGATTTGAAAAATTGGGAATTTTGAAATTATGTTTGTGTTTATGAGTGTCTATTTTGTTCATGACTTCCATTGTGTTGTTTAATTTTAACTGTGTTAAAATAATGCTGCAGTCGTTAATCAGTTTTGACCTAGCGTCGTTTAAGTCTTGAATTTGTAGTACCTGTAAGTGTGCTACTAGAGTAGGGTGTACACCGTGTATAAATGTCCTTACGAGTGTCGCGTCAAGTTGTAGTATCAGCTGGTCTAGTAGAGAGCCAGTGACCTTATCTAGTTTGTATCGGGTTACCACGGTAGTTCGTTTTTCATCTAGTCTGTTAAGGAATTCTATCGGGTGTTCTCGTGGGTAAGATCTCATGACAGATAGCTCTGCTATGAGGTCTGGAATTGTCCTATTGTCAGCAAAATTTTTCCTAAGAGATTCTAGTAAGTCCGTTATTGTTGCACAATTATTATTGTAGGCAACAGCTTCGGCAGGGCCATCTAAATGGCACATAGCTGCTTTAAAAAGTAACCAATGGTTATTTTCCTTTTCTTTATTATTTATTTTACAATAAGAATTAAATAATTCTTCGCATGTGGCTATGAATTGTGGCAATTTATAACTAGTTCCATCATATCTAGGGATGTACTTCAAAATATCCATGGGGAGGGGGTTGGATATCATTTGGATTTCGCTTAAGGCTTGGTTCAAAATTTCTTTTTGGATTTGGGGCATTTCTTGGTTGGTTGACATATTTGGGTTTAATTTAGAGGGCTTAATTATAATGTTATTTTTATGAGCTATACAGAGGCTACTCACACTGTAGTGATGTTCCTCCGGGTCTTCCTCCAGGTGACAAGACGAATTGGATGGTGATGTAGAAGTGCTGTGTTTTCTGCTCCTCCAGATTCCTTCTTGCTGTTGCTCCAGGCTGTCGTCTGCTTGACTGCAATTGGGGGGTACTCGGGAAATAGATCACAAGTAAAAAGTGCAAGGCTTCGCTATACTTGGGTAATAAGCAGTTAAGGATTGAAATCCAAAGTTTTCAAATACGTGGGAAATAGATCACACTTAAAATGAAAACTTCTGCTAAGTCCCTATATTCGAGCGCCAGTTAAGTTTAAAGTACGCGTGTAAGCCTTTTTAAAAAGCACTTTTATTAATTAAAACAATTACAACTTTGAAAATGTACAGAGTGACAGTCTAGAGCTACTGGGGAAATGACAAGGAGAGGAAAAATGGTAGGGGTTATAAGGAGAATAAATGCTGATGCTTGAGGTGTCAGCAGAGCGGATGTTCCCAAGACGTAACTGGCGACAACAAATACATGATCGGCGCTAGTGTTGGCGATAGTCAGTCGAACCTTGGCTCTTCCATAGACGGTGGCTGATTCCCCAGTAGCAGTGCGCAGTCGAACGTCGCTTAATGGTTCCACTGATCCTTTTACCAAATCGGGCCTAATTATGGACTGCGACGCCCCTGTGTCTATGGTGAGGATCTGTTTCCTTCCGTTAATGAGTCCACGAGCTGTAAGGTTGCTATTCTGCTGTTGTATTATGGAAATGGAGATTGTGGGGCCAGCGGTTGTAGGAGCTAGCTCTTGCCCCTCAGTGCTAGCTCGTTTTAGTTTAACGGTGTCTCTTGAGATTTGGGGTTATTCGTCCGTTTGTTCTCCCTTGGTGGCGAAACAGATCTTGACCTTTTCTTTGGAGCTTTACAGTTACTTTGAAAATGGCCGGCCTTACCGCAGTTGAAGCATTTCGAGCGTGATCTGTTCCATTGCTCCTCCAATATTCGCTTGACTACTTCTTCAATAACACTGCTTGAGATTTGGGCGTCATTTTGAATATCAGCCTCAAGACGTCGCAGCTTGAAGACTTGTGGTTTTGAAATTACTTTAGCGGTCTCCTGGGCTAGCGCATATGAGATGGTTTCAGCAAAAGATGATTTCTGCATGGCGCATACCGCAAATTTAACATCTGGATCTCGAATACCATTCACAAATGCTTCAATCTTGAACTGATCTAGAAACGGATGATTTTCACCTGGGTAAGTCAGTTGGACCAGACGTTCGATTTCCATGGCAAAATCTTGGAGCGTCTCATTCGGTTTTTGCACTCTGCCCCGTAACTCCATCCTGTACAGTTCTCGCTTATGCTCACCGCCAAACTTGCGCTGTAAGGTCACCATGATGTCCTCATAATTATTTCTGCAAGCGGCCGGTAAACTCTCCAGGACTTCTGCAGCGGTTCCTTTCAGTGCCAAAATCAATTCTACCGCTTTCTCTTCATTATTCCATCCATTTCTACTGGCAACCGTCTCAAATTGGAATTTAAAAACGTTAAATGGTACATTACCGTCAAAAGTCGGAGTCTTTATCTTGCTGGAATGCTCTGAAATGAGCCTCACCGGGCCCTCTCGAACTTGTAGATTATCCATTTGGAATTGCAGCTCACGTATTTCATCGTCCACCTTCTTTCCTAGATTGGACACTTTCTCTTCAACATTATTCAGCTTTTCATCAAACCCGCTTACTCTCTGCTCAATGGCTTCCACTCGTTTGCCCAATACTTCTGATATTTCGTGAAGTTTTTGGTTTGTTGTTCTAGAAGCTTCCTGAAGTTCCTCGAGTCTCTCACAATTAGCTCTAGAAGCTTCCTGGAATTTTTCTTCTAACCTCTCGCAATTAGCTCTAGATGCTTCTTCTAATCTTTCGTAATTAGCTCTAGAAGCTTCCTGGAATTTTTCTTCTAACCTCTCGCAATTAGCTCTAGATGCTTCTTCTAAACTTTCGTAATTAGCTCTAGAAGCTTCCTGGAATTCTTGTCTGACTTCCGCTAATATTTTCTCACTGTTACTCTTAGAAGCTTCCTGGAATTCTTGTCTGACTTCCGCTAATATTTTCTCACTGTTACTCTTAGAAGCTTCTAAGAGTTTCTGGTTATTTTCCATCATAGCGGCTAAAATTGCATTTAAGTCCAAATTGCTACTTGAGATAGGATTACTTACAGTAACGTCTTCTTTATCGTCAAACTCGTGTGTACTTATGTCGATTCCTCGTCTTTGGAATTCATCTGTCAACCGCCTTTGTAGTTCAGCCTTATTTCCTGTTGTTGGCAGATCAAGTTTAGACAGCTCCTTCTTTAGTTGTTCCACTTTTAGTTCTTCAAACTTCATTTTTGTTTATTTTAATTTTGCAATCCCACTTCTGACACCAGTTGTTACGTTTTTGTATTACCAAAATCAGTAATAAACGCTTTTAAGAGTTCTTTTGGATTGCAAAATTAAATACTCGCAAGTTTCACAGTTTTTATCACTGCAAAATTTATTTCACAATGCACAATAAACTTGGTGATTATTCTTAATTACTACTCACAGTATACACTGATAGCGTTACTGTTCTTCAATGAGTCACAGTCCAATAATTCACTGAAATTCACAGAAAGACGGCACTGCACTGTCCTTTGCTTCGCGGCACTGCACTGTCTTTTACTTCGCGGCACTGCACTGTCCTTTACTTCGCGGCACTGCACTGTCTTATGCACGGCACTAAACGGTTCTTACAGTCACGGCACAACACTGTTCTTCTTATAAAAACACTTTACCGCACTGTACTAAGTCGCACTGTAGCACTGATGTGAACATCAAGACAGGTGAGAATAAAACTGGCCCGCTCCCAGCAGGCCCTCTTTATATATCGTAGCGGCATACATCAAAGGGGAATTGTCTAGTTCATTCGACGTCTGGCTGGAAGGTACTGGTCAGACCTAGAACATTCTTTTCGGTCTCTTTGATCTACGTCACACTTTCCAAATACGCGACTCTCTCTCTCTCTCTCTGAAGGATTATTCATCTATTTAGTTTTCGCAACAATATAATGCCTCTCTTACAACGCCCACTCTAAGTCGTCTAGAAATTTTGATATAGCTTATAATCATAGAAGAGTTAATGCTAATTCACATACCAAATTTTGTTAAGTCGGGTTAAGTCATTCGTGACCAATAAAATCGTTGACACCCACTATAGTTTTTAGCGTATATCTCATTTATAGTTCGGTATACGACAAAAGTATATAGAATAAAAGTTACTTTAAATAACAAAATAAACAACTTTTGTTATGTGCATGTTTTCCCAGAAACCAATAGAAAACGAAATATCGCTATTTTTAATTTCAGGCATCCCTTATAACCCCCACTCCTGTTCGTACCTAGACATTTTAATATAGCTTTCAATCAGGGAGGGTTTAAAGCTAAATTAAATAGGAGCTTCGTTCTGTTCGGTTGTCTCTTGTGCCCAATATAATTATCGACTCCCGATATAGTTTTTAGCGTATAACGCATTTATACTTCGGTGTACGACAGAAGTGCATAGAACAAAAGTTACTCTAAATAGTAAAATAAACACCTTTTGTTAGTTGCATATTTGCCGAAAAAGCAATGCGAAACGAAATATCGCAATTTTTAATTTCAAGCTTCCCTTATAACCCTCACTCCTGTCCGTCTCAGAGAATAGTAATTAGCCTAAAGTTTAAGTTGGGTAAGTAGTAATATACATACCACGGTCATACAATTCGGTTCAGCCGTTTAAGCGTGAAAAGGTAACAAACAAAACAATTTCGTCACGGAGGTACTGCGAAAACTAAGCAGATTTCCCATGCAAAGGTTTACAATAAATAAATATACATAATGGTAACACCACCTCGAATAATACAAGTGAATAAATACAAACGGTAATGAGAAATCTTTCTGTTAGAAGTTAATAACTCTACAACGGAAAGCGTCTGAATTGTAATCAAACCATTAATGAAATATATCTTAATATAACATATTAATTTTAATGAAAACTATTTACTATAGCTAGTGCTATACACATTACAATGTGTAATAAATTAGAATAATTATAATCTCAATTGCTTAATTTTTAGTAATCCGAGAACAAAAAAAGGGGGATCAACAGAACGTATTTGCATTTATTTCACAAGTAAAAGTTCAATGAAAATAATATTTCTTATTTAACGATGTAATGAAGAGGTTCATGATATAACAGCTTAATAACATGAGTAGGAGTGGGGGTTTACTGAAAGCGGAAAACTATAAAATCCAAATATCACGGTTAATATTCATGATACAGAAAATATGTATAGACCAATATTTATAGATCATTTATTTTTCAATAAGATTGGTTCTTTACATTTTTTCGATCCGACATATAGTAAGGGAGATATTTTGAATTTTCAAAATCCCCCCCCCCTCTTCCTGTGAACTTGATTTTCCTTTTTACATAAAACGATTAAATATGGAGTTTAGTAATATATATATAATTTTGAATGGAACTCATTTTCGTCATCTCCTGGATAGGATCGATGGACATTTGAGGAAATGTTTCAAAACTTGCGTCATGATTACGACCTTAACCCATTAGTGCCCAATCGATAGATTTTATTTTTTTTTTATTTTTTACTATTGTTTTACTTTATAGACAATGGGAAAAATAATTAAAAAAAATTTATGGTAAGGAAGTGCTGAATATCCGGCTGCAGCTAAAGATGCTCGTGGGCACTTGGTGCACTCAATTGGAACTACCTGCATTTATTGCCTCATTAAAAAGCATTTTAGGATTCTCATTAAAACAATATAATTTTTAAAACACTTTTATTGTATAAGAAACTTAAATAATACAATGTAATAATTTTCAGATGTTTTTGGAACAAAACTAAGGTGAAACAAATAATCTATCTAATAATAAAACAATACTTTATCTAATAATAAAACAATCAAATATGTATAAGTAAATAATATATATTCTGTCTAATAGTAAATCAATGAAATATCTATAAAAAAATAATAAATCACATAAAAAAAATATATAAATAAATTAACTGAAACAAATACTCTATCTAATAATATAAATAAATACTCTATTTTATAATAACAACAAATACTCTATCTAATAATAAAACAATCAAAAATGGATAAATAAATTATAAATCACATAAAAAAATATATATAAACAAATAACCGAAGGAGGTAAAACAAAACAAATTGCATATATACATTTTTTGCCCATTCTTCTACTCATGATAAGGGGCAAAACACTCAGGGTGAAGCGAAACGCTGCATTTTCTGCAGAGGTATATGGTTCTTCTCTTGCATTGGACACATAGTTTATTTTTGGAAATACCTTTTATAATCAAATGATCTGTCCTATCTTTTCGAATACTGTCAAGAGCTGGATACGATTATTTAAAACCTCGCCCAGTTCTCGGTGTCCCAAAATGTTTTAACAAATATATTACGACCTCTCGTCGAAAATCTAAGTACGGAATATTGCGACCTAGCCTTCGCTGCAATAGCCAGCCTTGCACACAGCTTACATCAACTGCCCAGCCAAAAAACGGCCACCACCATTTCTTAGTTCTTATTGTAGTCCGATACGATGATACAACTGATCATTTAGATCAACTCCCCCCATATGCTGGTTGTATTCATATAATGCGAAACCCTTCTCCACGAAGTACTCGTGCCGGGAGATGAACAGGATCCCCAGCAGCTTCCCCGTCAGACAAAATCTGAATCCTCATCAGATATTACATCTCCGGATTCATCGGACCCAGTTATGATTTATTGTTTCCACACCTCGTTCAACTGCCCTTTCCTCCAACATACTAATGATGTCATTGACTGTCATTATATTCTTTGAATGACTCCTAAAAAAACAAAATATACAATATCACTAAGGTATATCATAAGGATAATATAGAATAAATGCTTCAAAAAATGTTGGTTAGGTATATTATAAATGATAATATAAAATATATATATAGAAAAATAAAATAAAATATCTATAGAATAGTTGCATAATGAAAAATACTTACATTTTATTTGTAGATGTGTTAAATATCCTCTTGACTATTAAATATTATTGAGGAGCAATTGCTAAACAATTTTCTAGTCTGAAGAAGAAATATGAAAATAATTAGTACACTATGTGCCCACGAGCAGCTTTAGACGCATGCAAAATTCAACATCAAATTTGGGCTAGTTTTTTTTTTTTTTTTCTTCTTCATATTTTACACATATTAACTACCAATATTATAGACAAAATATATATAATCCAAATTTCAAAATAATAATGATTACAAGTACAACTTACCTCTTTCCAGCAGGAGGATTGAGTGAGGACTGACCCAAGATGGGAAAAGGGTGAAACAGCTAGTCACAGCTCCTTTTCTTTGTTACAGGTACCCCACCTCTCACCCCTATTGTCTCAAGGAATGTTCCCTCTTCACTTTAAGCCAAATTACTTAGAAAAATAACAACGTCAACACTACTGGTGGATTTTCAAAAACTGATGCAGCTAAAGCTGCTCGTGGGCACTAATGGGTTAATAGCTGATTTCCCATAAGGGAAATCTGCTAACAGACACCAAAGAAACAAAATGCAGTTATCCTGTCTATGACATATGAAACGAAAAAGTTTAGTGAAATTTCGAGAAAAAAAATCGATGTACAGACAGAGATTACAAGTTTATATATATATATATATATATATATATATATATATATATATATATATATATATATATATATATATATAAAGATAATGTGACAGATGGCATCTCTGTTTTACCAGAATTATTATGACAATGAAAATGTATTAATTACAACTTTGAGAACTAGTTTGAATTTAAGTATAAATCACACAAAATCGTAAGATATTTCATTTTTGGGTGATAACACCCCCCTCCCCATTTTTAGCAGATTTCCACTAAGGGGAATATATATATATATATATATATATATATATATATATATATATATATATATATATCTATCTGTTAACACTCTAGCGGTCGCAATTTTTGTTTAATCGTCACCAAACTCGGTATTTAATCGTTTCGTGTAAAAAGGAAGATCAAGTTCGTTAACGGCTGAAATCGGACTAGTGGGAGGGGGGGGGATTTTCAAAAATTCGAAATATCTCCGTTATTATGCATTGGATCGAAAAATTGTATAGAGTCAATCTTATTGCAAATTAAATTTACTATTTATATTGTTATATACATTTTTTCTCTATCTTGAATATTAACCGAGATATTTGCATTTTTATGAAGTCTGTGGTCGGGTATAGTTCGGATTAGATCGGCCATTTTCGTCAGTACTCCGCTCAGGTGGAAGCTTCTTCTAACCTTACCTTACCTTCATTACTTTGTGTGATTTATGCAAATACGGTCTGTTCATCCGCCCCCCCCCTTCTTTAGTTCTTGTACTACTAAAATTTGAGTTATTAAAATATAAATTATTTTTACAATTCAGAAGCCGTTTCAGTTGGGAAATTATTAAAATTAACTGAAAGTTTTCTTATTACCGTTTGTATTTATTCATGGTGGGCTTGTATTACCAGTATGCAGATTTCTCTATTGTAAAACTTCACATGGGAAATCTGCTTAGTTTACGCAGCCCCTGCGTGACGGACTTTTTCTATGTTGTTTTTAAATGCTCAGATTCTACTGTTCCAGAGCAAATGATATACATGAATACATAGGAAAAGGATAGGCGAACTCTAGGATAATGAAAAAAAAATGACATCTCTGTGGTCAAAGGACAAATAAAGATCAAGGAGACTTAAAGCTTATTTATTTATTCATATGTAAATACAGTCTCATTATCGGAATTTTCGGCAGTTATGATATATGGTAACAATATATAATAAATATTAAATGTTCATGTATCATAATACCATTATTATAATGTTCCTCCCATATAATTTTGTACATAAAATAATACATTTTTTTTTTTCAAAATATTGACAAAACAAATACACATGGGCCAATAAAATTGAGAGCTAGTAAAGTTAGCAATGAGTTCTAAAGATACTTAATAATATGAATGTTTGGCTGCAATAGTATTTAATTCATTAAGATTTTGGATAATGTGACTGTATAATAAACCTCTTAGGATAAAAACAGACAGATAAATGCTTTTCAAACATTGTGGTTAAAAATTAAAAGATGAAGCATGAATGAGCTTAGTGTGTATATTCACAAAAAAATGTATGTATTTACAAATGGGTTATTTACATATTTATAAACATGATAATGGGCCTCAGGTTAGCTATGTGAGTTAAAGTGTTGGCCTTTATCTCATCTGGTAAACCTAGAGTTTGATTCCCACATGGGCAGTAGGAATTTATTTAGTGACAAACTCATTAAAGAAAATCCTTAGTCCCACACTGGTTAGAAATGGGTAGATAACCCATCCCAATTAGCCTTAGTTGCAAAAATTGGACGTTAACAAATAATAATAAAAAACATAATAACTCTTCAAAAGAATAAACATGCCTTTATGAAGCAAATGCATTAAATCGATCTAATGAGCAGACTACTATCAGTATACGTAGTTTTGATTTTCTTCTATTTAATTTTGATGTGTGTATCCAAATAATCAGTGAAATATAGAAAAAAATAATAATTTGAGTGGATGTAACATTTTAACCCCACTGTTTACACAACTAAAATAGAATAAATTACCCCCATTACGATTACTTTTGGAGAAATAAAACTTTATATGTAACTTGAGTTCACAGTAAAAGTAATGCACACTATTCATTTTGAGCAATTAATAAAACTTGTTTTAATAATTGAATGAGTAAGGAAGGGCCATGAGCCTACTGACTAGAAATACATTGGGTCGACTATGTAAAGGAAGTGAATAGTCTCCGGCAACAGAAAAATGGATGTGAAGGAAGATTGTAAGAATCAGGAAATGCAGGTTAAGGGTTGTAAAATATGAATTGAGTTTGTAGATGTAGTAACAAACTAGAGTTTTACCAAAATGAAAGATTTTTTTTAGATAACAGCTACTGTGAGAAGGAATAGTGAATGGAAGATTGGTTAGATAACAGCTGCTGTGATAAGACAAGGAGTTCACCACAGAAATGAGAAAACAGAGGGCTAGAATGAGAAGGAATAGTGAATGGAAGATTGGTTAGATAACAGCTGCTGTGATAAGACAAGGAGTTCACCACAGAAATGAGAAAACAGAGGGCTAGAGTGAGAAGGAATAGTGAATGGAAGATTGGTTAGATAACAGCTGCTGTGATAAGACAAGGAGTTCACCACAGAAATGAGAAAACAGAGGGCTAGAGTGAGAAGGAATAGTGAATGGAAGATTGGTTAGATAACAGCTGCTGTGATAAGACAAGTTCACCACAGAAATGAGAAAACAGAGGGCTAGAGTGAGAAGGAATAGTGAATGGAAGATTGGTTAGATAACAGCTGCTGTGATAAGACAAGGAGTTCACCACAGAAATGAGAAAACAGAGGGCTAGAGTGAGAAGGAATAGTGAATGGAAGATTGGTTAGATAACAGCTGCTGTGATAAGACAAGGAGTTCACCACAGAAATGAGAAAACAGAGGGCTAGAGTGAGAAGGAATAGTGAATGGAAGATTGGTTAGATAACAGCTGCTGTGATAAGACAAGGAGTTCACCACAGAAATGAGAAAACAGAGGGCTAGAATGAGAAGGAATAGTGAATGGAAGATTGGTTAGATAACAACGTAAGTGAGAAACCACAGGGCTAGACTTTGACAATATACTGAAATGGGAGTTTGATCATTGAATCATTGCTATGTTAGATTTTCCACTCAAATAATTAGTCCTGACTATGCTCTCTACCTAGGCCCTCACTATGCTGTCAAAAAAAAAAATAAACGGATTAAAAATAGAACACTTTACTCACTCATATTAGAACTGTTTTAAACAAAATTATTTTAATGGAATGTAAAGATCTTTAAAGTCTTTTGCAGTTTAATTACTTTACTTTCTAATGAATGCAATTGAAGAAACCACAAGGGTATTCACCTAAGAGGAATACAATTAAGCAAAAATAATTTACCTTGGGCATTTTAGAATAATGGTTCATATTATTAAATATTTTCAGAAGAGATCACTAAGTTACCCATAACACTGAAAAATCCAATAATAATTAACTATTTCAATCAAATGTGAAACTATTTTAATCTTCACAAATTGGCCTGATGATCTTTTTAATGGCCTGAACGATATAAAATAAAATTTAAATATGCTACTTGCAATTCCTAAAACTACCTCAGGAAACTTCAAAAAGCAATTTTTAAAATTAATCATTCAAAACATATTTCTTGGAAATATTATTGAAGTATAAAGATATATATTCATCCAAGAAAAGCAAATTTTATTCCCATTATACTTTTGAAACAGTTTCTAAAAGGTGATTAGGACTAAATTAAATACGGACAGTGAGGTAATGCTCGCTTGTGGGATCAGTTGATGAATCCTCTGCTAGTGGCCTTCCTTTCCCCACCACTCCCTGTCATCTTCCGTCCACTCCAACCCTTCTCGACTCCTCATTCCTTTTTCATTTACATAGACAATCACGTGTGTCCTTTAAATTTACTATTAGTTATTGTTTGTATACAAAATATCTATTGGAATATTTAGCAGTACCCCACGGAAAAAGACCATTCATTAAATATGGCTCCTCAGTAGTCACACAACTCTGGAAGGTTCCAAGAACAAAACCAAGTTTTGAAACAGGCTCCATTTAAACAACTGGAAGCTCTTTGACAAAATTTTACACCTAACAGTATAATTTAATTTATTTTTTTAAGCTGGAAAATTGTCTAAATAAGGACAGTTTGCTCATACTTAGCTATGGAAGAATAGTTATGATGACTCAAAAATAATTAGTTTTATAAAGACTTGGAAGTATTAAAGCAATTAAAGTAGAGAGGTGGAGACACCAGGTCCCAATTATTGAGGATTAAACATAGTTTTATGCCTACTAACTGAAATTATTATCATTTTTATGATTTTAAATTACAAAATACACTCTGAGTATTTATTACAATTTTTTATATTCTTATATTAGGCAAAATATGAATTATTATTTTAGAACATTAGTTAGGAAATAATTTGATAAAAGAAAATATCTATTAGATTAATAAAATTTTAACTCCTTTGTAATTAAAGAAGTTAATTTAAAATTTCACTACTTTATACTGTAATAAATTACGTCAACATTCGACACTGACAAAACATTTATGCTAACTAAGCATTATAACAAGCCTTCACAAACCGCTGAAGGAAATTTTTTTTATATTTGCATATCATTGCATAAGAACAAACAACTTCAATGTTATGTTCAACAAATACAACTTTACACGACTGATTTATGTATAGCTTTATTGAGGGCAATATTAAATATATTTTGGATTGACTTCACACTGAACAAATTCCTTTGGTTTGAAAGCATCAAGATATTAATATTTGTCAAGCTGAGTATTGGTTGATTAAATGAAGGATTATATTCTATAAGTGATGACCAACTAATTCAAATTTTGGAACTTAACTAGGTCTTAAAGACTTACAAAGGTATCCGATGAGTAAAAGTAGTGAATGATATTCAATCTTTCCAGCCATACCCTTCTTTACCCGTTGCGTTGTCATTCAAAATTATGCATCTATACAATATTTATATTAAATACAAAAGTTATCACAGTAGTTTATACTTCATTGCTATTTGGTTGAAACGGGCATGCAGGGATCAAAATAATGAAGTAGGACAGAACCTCAAAAACTTATGTCAATGAATACAAACTTGTTGGAATTTGACCTGTTATTAAAAAAAGGTAACAATAAGAAAAGAAGGAAATGAATGAGGACTGATGCATGTACATCCTTTAGAACATGGAGACACTTATTCTGAATTAAACTGTTTTCTAAAAATAGTTTGCTTTCTTTAAAATTATGTAGCTACTATTTTTGGAGTTAATTTATTTATTATTTAATTCTTGAATGGCTAACATTACTATATAATTTGACTATCTAATTGTAAAGCACAATAGGCAGAATAAAATTGTCCTATGACAAAGCACATTATAATGTTGAAGAATACCACCTGTAGAACATGTCCAAGAAATTATGTACTTGTTCTACCCCTTTCTAAAAAGCAAATTAATTTTTAAAAAAATACTGCAAAAGTCTAAAACTAATATTCCGAGTGTTCCTTCAGACCAAACTCCACCTATGTTAAGAGTACATTCATAATGTGCATCTTCAACAATTTATTACTATCTCGAAATGGGAATGGTCAATGGCAAAACCATTAGCTTCTGAAAAGAAAGCCTGACATATGTCTATAATATATAGAGCAAACTAAAAAGCTGACCTTCCATTGATATATTGTCATCTTGAATAAACATAATAAAAAATTTGTATTTGTTCTCTTCATTATTCCCTCAAGTTATTGATGAGTTACCAATATTTAAAACATAGCATGTATAAAAAAGGAAAGAAAAATCCAATAGTTCAAGCTATTTTCAATGCTATTAACACTGAGATTCAAAGTGCTATGAGAAAAATAAGTTTGTTTATCGACACAGTGCAACTAGAATTTCATTAGTGAATAATGGAAACACTATACTGCATGAGAATTTTAAACGAAGAGTAGAGGGATCACGTGTGTCATCTTAAGTATTTGTCATAGGCAATATTCAAACCACCAGTAGTCATTAACTATCATTAAGAGTTTGCAGGCTTTGGGATTACTGAACATTATATAGCTAGTAACAAAGTGTTGTTTTCAAAGACTAGAAAAATTTAGGTGTAATTAAGTCTGAAGGTTCAATGGACAGAATACTATAGAGTAAAGCATCCTTGAAGCAGGTTGGATGTTTCAAGAAATGTCTTTTCTATATATCTTCATTATTTTTAACAAAAGAAATTCTTGTATTTACTTGCCAAAGATTTAAGGAGGAACTTTTTAGCTAAAGCATCCAAATTTCCTAAAATACATGATTGTTTATTTTTTTAATTTTTTTTTTGTATTACAATTAATTGAATAATACCATGCCTCTCTTTATTATGTTCACCTACTTGTATTATAACAGTTATGTTATTATATTGAAAACAAATAGGTAATATAGTACAATGATACAAACATTTTTTCAAATTTAATAGATTTATCATTCCGATTCTCAGATTACAAATAATTAATAAAATGAAAACAAGTGAGTAGCTCACAGAAATAAAACCTAATTACAGGTTTTTGAATAATAAAAGACATTCCCAATCTTATTATCAACCATTGAGTAATAGATATGAAAGGGTGGGAATCGGGGGGAAAGAATTTAGTAAAATGGAATGAGGAGGGCTGCAGAGACACTACCTCTTCCCGTAATGAAGGGGTTAAGATAGGCTCATTATTTGATATGATATAAGACAGGTACTTCGAAATACTCTAAATTATAATGGGGGGTTCATTATTTTATCAACCTTAATACTGCACAGGTTTGAGTCAACGAATTTATGTACCTTTCAAAGGAAGTCAGGTTATCCCTTTAGATCCATCACCCCTTGAGAGGTTTTTGTTTGTTATTTGGTTACATATAATAATTAGTTTCATATATTACCCTAATATGTTATAATAGTCATATATGTCAAGCACATTTTTATTCTTTTGAAAAACAAATTTTAAATTTCCCTATAATCCAATTTTTTTGGTTTAAAAAAGTGCTTATTAATTTTTTAAAAATATAACTTAAATAATTCATGGAACAATGTATGTGAATTAATATTTATATACACATTTAAGGGCTTTGCATATCTCATAAACGAGAAGTATAAATGTCTATGGCGTTTTGCTCTTCTTAAAGGGATGATATATCCTCTTATAAAAATAGTCACATTTTTGTAAAAGTTGTCTGTTAAAAAGACAAAATGATTATAATTACTAAGGAAGAATTGAGAATATGACAGGTGAAATTAATAAAGCTTTTATGCAAAGTCAGAGTCAATTCGGTTAGGTACTTCCCATAAATGGCCATTTACCTTCAAAGAAATATTAATGAAAGACAGAAAAAATTGATGTAACAAAAATGCCTCAAAATTTCTTTTCAATCAGCCTTCCTAAGCAAAAAAAATTATCATTGTTTTAATCTAAAAAACAAAAGTGAAATTTATCCATTTAGGGGGGACCAGGGTTCTCTCTCCTCCATATAAAGAAGGTGAGAGCTTGGGTCATTGAAGGACTGATCTCAAAAGCCTGATTCCTTCCCCTTAAGAGCCATATGCCAAACCTTATATGAAGTGCCAGATAAGAATCCAATATGAAAAACATTCTAAAGAAGTTTCAATAATAAAATGTTATCAGCTGAATAAATAAAAATATTTCCAGTTTTATGAATAATCTAGTGATCTTCTGTATATGCTTTCATTATAACAATACACAATGCAGTAGTTGATATAAAACAATATACGATATCATTAACTTTTTTAATAAAACTTGTTGCCAATAAAATTGGAGGAACATGTTTGCCTAAGAGTATAAATAATACATACATTTGTAAAGCTATAGGATTAAAATAAACTAATGACAATCATAAATATTGTAATAAATAGTTAAATTATAATAAATGAAATGGTGTACATATACAATACCCCCACAATAGCATAATAATGTAAAGAGTAAAATTTCTCCTAGAATTTCTAAACAAAAAGGAGAATATTTCCTTAGTTTAGCTCTAAATTAGACAGGAACTTTTGGGATTGACTCGTCTTACAGATTACCTAGAATTAAAACAATATCCTGCATTTAAATGCTCAATATTGTAGAAAATGAGATAAAGAGAGACGAAAAACAAATAAATGGAACAAGAGTGCAAACATTAGGGCCCTAACATTACACTATAATCGGGATGAAGGCGGCAAAACAAGCAGCAAACATCCTTTATACGAGTGCTGCGTAGATAATATCTACACGCATAAAACAGAGTAAAACATAACATTTGAAAATTGATTAATTTAATTATGAATTTAAATTCTTTCACTAAAATTAAACTACAAATATATTTTAACAATTTTTTTAAACAGAGAATAAGCTTAAAGCTTCTTTTTTTTTTTTTTTTAATATTAGTCTATCTTAAAATCTAATGCTAAAACAGAGGCAACGAGGGAGATATATTAAAGAGAAAGTAATGAACAGTTTAAGCATAGAGAGTGTCGTAACAATAAGAGTTAGTTGGCTTAGGGGCAGACTCATATTGTGGGGAAACGTCCAGCAATAGGTAGTCTGCACAAGCAGAGTCGTATAGAAAAGGCTAGATTTTGGACGAATAGATGAACACGGTCGTTGTAAAACTCAACTACTTAAATTACTGTCTAGTGCCACCAACTCAGCTAACACTTTTTCATATTACTTCATACTCAGAACAATCAAAAGGTAACTGGTAAACCCTGTAATAAAGTATGCCCCGATTCTTATACAATAATCTGTTTAATTTAAATCATTTATCAGAGATAGTTCTCAGCAGTATTTCAGATTATTTCATTAATCCCAGCAAACCAAGGATATAAAAAATTTTATAGCTTCTGTTTGTAGCTGAAAGTGTCACTGGGATTAAATTACTTTTTCACAATACTTTTAGAAGAAATGAAAGTTTTATGTTGGAAATCTGAGGATACATTATAACAGTAGAAAACTATATGTTAATCTGGATAAATTCAATAGACAACATAGTATGTATGTAAGATTGAGCAGAAATTGTCCAGAAACATAAATAGGAAAATCGGTTCAATTATTAAAGAAAGGTTAATGCAGTTTCAATAGTTTAGATCATCCATATAGACCACAAATAGCTACAATAGAAAATCAACCCCAGAAAGTTGATTTAATTTATAGAAATACAAATTTTGAAAAATAGAATCCTAATAAAAAGAAAGTTGTTGGCTCAACAATCATCCCATCAAAGGTACCAAGGTCTGCCAATCAGCATAAAACAATAAAAAAGAAGAAAATTATTTTATATGTATAAAAAATAAAATAAAACCTTAATTAATAATAATACAAACGAAAATTGAGCTCCTCAACCACATATTTTATAAAATTATTTAATTATGAACTTCAATTATTTCACAACTTTATAATAGTATATGAAATAATATTCATAATATATAATGGAT
Organism: Riptortus pedestris; assembly: GCA_019009955.1. Classification (NCBI taxonomy): domain Eukaryota; kingdom Metazoa; phylum Arthropoda; class Insecta; order Hemiptera; family Alydidae; genus Riptortus; species Riptortus pedestris. The sequence goes on from CM032231.1 coordinate 24,535,023, forward strand.
TTATTCTTTGGGGAAAAAAAAACAGTGAGACCATTCTGAATAAGAACCAGTTTATAAATATGACTAGGATCACTTAATGAATGTGACATTTATAAAATAAAATTCATGGTGAGTTACATTGTGGACAATTATCTTATTATGTTAAAATGTTATACAGCACTAGATGTCAATAGCCCCAGTTTGACCAACAAAAATGTTTTATTTAAATTTTTGGATGGTGATTTGAAAAGGAGCTAAAATGAAGATATTGGGAGAATAAATTATTCAAAAACATGAAGTGAAAAGTTAATTTAATCACAGTAGAACTATTGGATACTCATAAAAGCTATAAAATGGTCTGCACACACTCAGCTTTATTAAAGTGAATTTTAAGTTTTTTTGATTTATTTTGTAATATTCAATACAAGTTCCTGAGAATATCTATCAAACTATATTGTCGTTAATCTATCAGCTTAGTGCTTAAGAAAAATCAATGAGCTTTAGCTATATAACTCTTACATATTATTGTGATAGTAAATAAAAATTATTTCTGCCCAAAAATAATACCACAATTATTGATTTAATAACACGAAATAAAACTTTGTATGAAAAAATAAAAGAAATCAAACTGCTTATGAGTCTACATATTTTAAAACTTCTCCAATTTATCACAGTTATATATATATATATATATATATATATATATATATATATATATATATATATATATATATGTATGGATATTTGTTATCCATCTTATAAGTATTGCTTTCAATTTTGTTTAAACAATTAAATCTGCTACTGAGATAAAAGAAACGGGGCTGTCTTTACATTCAGGTCTCCCAGTCAGACCTGAGGCTCCTCTTAGTTTGAACTATTATCAAGGAACAATATTTTTATTTAAAAAATTGCGAGATTATACTATGCTGTAAATTAAAATCCTGAGATTGAAAATTCAACGGCAGCTCAAAATTTAATAATTAAATATAAAAAATATTTGTCATCAGTCAAAACACTTTTAATTAGGACAAACTCATAATTCACAAATCAAAAGTGGACAAGAAAACTGGTATGCTATGAGAATGGCACTAAAATTAATTTAAAAAATACAATTCTAGACATTCAACAAGTAAAATGTCTGGACAAGCTACAACACATAACAAACAATCCCTGGGATAAATTTTTTAGTCTAACATAAAATGAGATAATATTAAAATACTTAGTTAGGCATCAGTTTCTGACAGCACTCCTCACAATGAGAGAGCACTGGGAAAATAAGATGTGAAAATCTAAGCCTTTGATATGTAGAGAAAGGCATTCACTACCTCTGATATAAACCTATCAATTCAACCAAAGTTTACATTTTTACTCTCTCCTAGCAAAAACCACAGAACCAGTTTTATTTAATCAAACGATATGTAAATCTTATTTCAAACAGAAACCTTCGTGCTCTTTAAATATTTTGTTTAATATTTGATTTTCCTAATTGCTTTAATATTTACACAACATAGAAGATAATCCATGCACCAAGTTCTATTAACATTAGAATCAATCCACTGTACATATTTACATATTTAACTAAACATGTAACTTTAGACAACATTATCAAATGCGATTAACTAAACAGTCATAAGACATATTAATACTTTTTTCCTATAACATAAAAATTAAAATTATTAATTGAGAAGACCTCATTAAAGCTATGCCGAGTCGATAGTGCTGTCTTAAGTTTTCAAGAGGAGAGCTATCCCAATAAGGAGCTTGGAATTCTTCTCCAGGTATATTATCAACATGAGCAAAATAAAGAACAGGATTGCACGCAGTAAAGTAACAAAACTGTCTTGGTTAACAACCATACTCACAGAGGGAACACTGCTGGCCCCCTCTGGCAGGAGGGAGTTAACATTGTAAATGCAAACAACCTTCGCAGAACCTCCTGGCCCGCCCGGCTACCATTGGGCGGCTTGTACCATGCAGGTAGTAGGCATTTCGTTTATTTCCAATTATTTCTAAATAACAAATAATCTTGGAAGCTGTAGCCTGCAAACACACCATTGGCTCCATGAATCAGCAGCCGAGTTGTTCTCCAGCTCAATGAAGGGGTTTATTACTCTTGCCAAAATCGATTTCAGCATAATTGAATGGAGAGCTGTCAGTGGGAAGGCTGGGGCTTGGAGAAGAGGATGACTCAGCAGCAGTCCTCACAGTCCGACCTGATTCCTCAGACTCCGAACCTGACTTGACAAGATCTAGCGAAGCATAATGCAGCTCTTTCCTCCTGTAACATCCAAATCAGTCACATATAAATTATAGGACATAGTAATAATTTAAACAAATAATAATTTAAATAGTGGTATTTATGATCATCTATGGCTTGAATCTAGAAGTACACAAAATAATGAAAGAAAAAAAATAACATGATTGAAATTAAGAAAGTTATTTAATTGAAAACAGGAGTGTCTTACAGCATCTGTGAGAACTAAACCAATTTCCGATGAGCTAGAAAAACATGTAAATTACATTTATCAGTTTTATGGGAACAATTAGGAGGGGTGATAACCTCATTAAAAAAAAAGGAACTGTCATTTTTACTGAAAAATTAACTGCTAAAGTGATACACTCTCTACGAATAAAAATGACATCATCTTATAGGCAATAACAAATGGAATGTCCACATAGTTTTCTAATTCACTTATCTTGGGATACCATTTTCTTACTCTGGAATGATCAACAGTGCTGTGAAATATCTTATCACTCAAGGATTCTTAATATATTCCTAGTTTTGAATTTAAGACGAATGGGAGCATATGTGCTAGTTGTATGAATTACTGCATGTGAGGGTGTTTCTTTATGATTCATAAGCTTAAGCATGTTCAAATCTGTACTTTAGAAATTGGCTACTGAATATTTCAAAGCATTACTATATTTATCCCCAAGTACAAGGATTATGTGAGAATTGAGTCCTTATGATTTCTCATTTTTAGAAGAGTAATCAATTGGTGGATAAATATCTTGAAGATACTGGAAATCAATCTCGATAAAATGCCAAATTTAATACTTTTGAATCTTCTTAATGACAGGGATATAGTCTTTAATAGGGCACAAACACCTCTAGGTGCCTATGGGATAAAGGACACAGTGGGAATGCCAGCTGTGGAATATCTAAAGCCCCCAGGCTAAAAAAAATGAAATTTCAGAACCATTTATCAGTCTATAAAATCATATATAGAGCTTTGGTGTCATTAATTCATAATCAACATTTTTTTAGATAGTTCTCTCATCTATGCTGACGGTTATACGTTTTAGCAAATTTACTTTAGGGAATAAGCTATTGTCAAAGGTCACATCGAAAGAATTAGGACAAGGAACTAGATAACTCTTCATTTTAATGCTCCTAGATGACAAAATATTCGTTAAAATTTAAATATATAAGTATAATTTCTATAAAAGCATCTATTAATGTGAAAAGTTTTGAAGACAGTGCATTATCCTTGAAACAAATAATATTAAATCTTTTGGCTGATTCCCTTAATTGAAATCAGCCACTATGGTTGTACCCATATAGTTTTTGAAAACTTTCTTTAAATGTCTATCAATCCTACTTAGGAGATAACAAAAATAAGTCCTGAACAAATTTATTTATTTTATATAAAGCATTTGTTACTAATGCTGAAAATACAATGTAGCAAAGGCTTGCTATAAGAGAAGTATTATTAAAATAAAATAACTTGCTTTATTATACTACTTTATTATTTATATCTTGATTGATTTTTTTAGTCAATAAGTGGATATAATATATTTTCATTACAAAAACTTACTTTTTGTTTAAATTGGTAATAAAATAATATTGCACTTGAGCCACACTCTAAGCTATATACCAAACTAAGCTATGCTGATACCTATCATTCACCTGTAGTTGTACCCACTTACTTTTTGTTTTGATTGATAAGAAAATAATGTTGTATATATGCCACACTCTATGCTATAAGAAAGTTAATCATTTAAGGATTAAAATAGAACTGACCCATTAGGAGATAAAGAACTAGCAGTTGCAGATGCACTGGATTTGGGATCATTCTTGGTCACTATAGTCATTGTCCCGAGACCTGCGATGAACCTATCCATGGGGCTTTCATGTTCTAGCTCATCCTCCTCTTCGCTGCAGATTCTCAATTCACCAGAAGTGCCATCAACCGGGCATTTAGGTGCTGGTTCATAGCCCTCAGGGCTGAAAGGGAATATCCCCTGCTCTTCCCTCCTAGAGCTCTTGTGATTCCATTTGGGGGAGCCACTGAGTGAAAGATGGAGGGGTGCCTTTGGAGGAGTGCCGGTCGACAGCTTCCTACCACCACTCCCAGGGAAAGTGCTACATTCCTTCGGTCCTTGAATGGTGATAGGCTGAGAACGGTCTGCCTGATGGCTCCCACGTCTATCCTTCCCTCCCATGTCCATCACCATATAGTCTTGCCCCACATTTGCAGTAGTCTTTGTCGACCCCAGATTCATTTCCACATACTCATCAGGCTGTGGAGCAACTATTTTGCTGTTGTTATTATCTTCAGCAAGAAACATTTTCCTTTTCAAGCTCATATCTAAATAATCGTCTTTGTTTCTTGATAGAAGAGCAGGTTTGATAGGAGGAGAAGATCTTGAAACAGGAAAAGAATCGACCCTGACTTTTGTATTTCGAGCAATTATGTGTTTTGGGTCACCAGGTCGCATTTCCACATAAGCATATGGTTGCTTGACATATTCACCTCCTTCAGGGACCCTGCTGAGGGATGGAGAAGGATAGCTGGGAGGCGAGGACTTGGGTGGGGATTTTCCAAAGCTTTTCCTAGGAGGAGACATTTCCATGTAACTCCCTTCGGCAGTGGAATAGGAACTTGCGGTAGATGATAGTGTTGATGCACTCCCACCAGGAACAGTCAATCTTTCCGAGCTACTTGCTTTCTTTCTTGCCCTCCTCCCTTTTTTACTGAAGTCAAATTCCATCATATCTTCACAAGGTTCCATTGAAGAGTGGCTAGATGATGGTGGCATCCGAACAAAGCTGTGCACAGTCCTCGATCCAAGAGAGAATGCCCGTACTCTTTCACATGTACTTGAGGTCAACAACTCAGACCTAAAACAAAATAAAATTCTATGTAAATTGAGGTTTTATGCTTGACCCCCAGGATAGCCCTGATTCTAACAAGATAATAAAAGACTATAATCTAACATACTAATCTGCAATGATCCACACCATTCACTTTTGGAATGTTACCAATCCCCCCCCCACCAAAAAAACGCTCTGTTTTCTCAAAAAAATACAAAAATAATTTAGTGAATTTATAAATAAGTAATACATTCTAAGAAATAAATCTTTTCATTCTATGGTTTCTACAATTGACACAAAAAAAATGAGTACAGAGATAAGAGTTTTTCCCCATTCAGTTAAAAAAATATATCTAAATTAAAAAAGAAGGCGGCATTATCAAATGTACAACAGGTTTTCTTAACAAGAAAAAAAACATCTAGACTCCAAAAAAATACACTAATTAGCAATGCAATAAAATAAATGAGTATATAAGAAGGTAGTAATTTTATATTCTTTATAAATAGGTAAGATTTTTCTCTTTCAAAATTAAATTATTTGATGTATCATGATTTTTAAATAAATTCCGAAAGATCAAAATAATATGGATTCTATGCGAGTGAGTGGCCTCTTGCATTAAGTTACAGAGCACTATCAGGTTTCTCATTGGTAGCGATTACTTCATCTGGAAATAAGAACATTTCAGAGATATTCATTATTCATATGAAAAATAAATATCAATTTTTTTTTAAACTTAGCTGTGCTAGCAAGTTACACAATGTATTCTATATAATATAGTTATTTTATAAAATCTAAAGTAAAATGCATGTGCAATTTAATAAAGGTTCTTTTAATAAAAATTAATTACCTGTTGAGATTTGTAGTAGGTCTTGATCCAACAGAGTAAGCCCTTGCAGGTCTCTCATTGGGTGTGATTTCTTCATCTGGAGAGAAGTATGTAGAGACCTTGTCAAGTGGGTACTCTGAGAACCTTATGTCAGTCGATGGGGTCCCTGACGTTATTGAACCACAAGAGCCTGAAATAAAATACAATGTTAATTTTGATTTAATGTAGGGCAACATCTAAGCTCCTAAACTGGTAAGGACACCAATAAACCAACTGTACTATATCAAATCTCATTGATGGGAACTATCAAGCTCTGCCTTTAATCATTGATTAACTATCTGATGACTTACAAGGGCCTCAAAATTGTTAAAGTTTGTCTGAACGTCTTGAGTTGTTCCCAAGACTCTTATCTCAAGGAGCCGGGGAGTCGAAACTCGCCAGGAGAGGCTATTTTTTTCAGGATTTTTTTTTTTTTGACTTTTTGCTTCTAGGGCGTTTATTTAATATTAATAAATAAATAATACATTTTTTTAAATTTTTAGCGTGTTCCATATATTTAAAGAAAATTCTATTGCTTTCTGTCAAAAATGTAATTGATATAAGGAAATATTTATTAATATTTAAACAGTTTTATATGTTAGAGCTATATTTTCATTATGCTTGGCCTTGGATCACTGATGCATATTTCTATCATCAAGTTAAACATTTTATCAAGTGTATCCAAAACTGCTCGAATTTTATCAAACAGAATCGCAAAATACTATGTAGTATTAAAATACATTCTACTCTTCAACACCATTGTCATCCGTAATAAATTTGTTAACTTGATGATAGAAATATACGTCAGTGATCCAAGGCCAAGAACAACGAAAAACCTCTAAAGTATAAAGGAATAGTACTGTTAAAAGAATATTTTTGTCTAGAGCTTGAAAATTTTAAATATCTTTATTAATTGTAAAATAAAGTAATATCAAATAAATTGGTAAAGATAGATAAAATTGTTTAAAAATATTATTAAAATATCTGCATTATTATTGATAATTGTTGATACATATGCTTTCAATTAATAATATATTTCTTGTATAATTATAAATATTTCCTAATACAAATTACATTTTTCACAGTAATCATTTGAATTTTCTTTAAATACATAGAACACGCTAAAAATTAAAAAAAATATATAATTATTTATTTATTAATATTAAATAAACTCCCTAGAAGCAAAAAGTGAAAAAAAAAAAAAAATCCAGAAAAAAAATAGTTGCTCCCAGCGAGTTTCGAACTCGAGATTTTCGATTACAAAAAGAAAACGCTATCACCTTAGCCACGGGAGACTCCTTGAAATAGATGTCTTAAGAACAACTCAAGACGTTCAGGCAAACTTTAACAATTTTTTTTAGACGAACGCTTAAGAAGTGCATTCTCTCGCTTTAACAGAATTGGTTATTGATAGGTACTAAACACTAAAAATATCTCGTTTTAATCGGTGGGGGAAGGCCGTGCACTCCCCTTGTTAGTTGAGCCATCAACATGATTAGTTAATACCACCATATACCACTAATGGATGTAACAAACCTAGTTGCTTACATATAGATTTTATTTATTTTTTACATTTAAAGCAATGCTTATAAAACTTTAAAGATTAATATTTATAACTCTTACACATCTCCAAGCCCATAAAGTGGCTCAGCATATGCCACTTTAATGAGGATGCTGGGCTTCGACTAATGTTTCTTCATAGATTTTCCCTCAACTTCTTTTTGTGTATTTGATCACTATATGGCAGAAATAATAATATACGTAGAAAGATCAATAAGTTTCTGGCCTAACAAAGAAGGAAACATGAACAAGAAAAAAAAAAACAGTTTTATTGTTTTTCAATATTTTCTCCTCTAATTTCTACACACTCAATACAACGCTTAGGCAACATCTCTATACCATGAAAAAATAATTTTCTTCTTAGCCTGAAAAATGTTTGCTGCTTGGACCTCTTAGTCAGTGTTAAATCTCCTCCCACAAAGGAAAGACATGAACTTTGAAAAGAGGTAGAAGTAGCTTTTGCTCAGCTCCCTTATTGCCCTCGAGGGAAATATATATATATATATATATATATATATATATATATATATATATATATATATATATATATATATATATATATATATGCATGCAGGGGGTTTACTTACTTCTAAAAACTTCACAAATCCAAAAATCTCGGTTAATATTCATGATAAGATAAAATATGTGTAAAACAACATTTATAACAAATTTAATGTGCAATAAGATTGGTTAACTACAATTTTTTGATCCGACTTATAATAATGGAGATATTTAAAGTTTTTTGAGAAATTCCCCCCACTAAACCCCCATATATGTATGTGTGTGTGTATATATATATATATATATATATATATATATATATATATATTTTTTTTTTCTGTTAACACTCAAGTGGTTTCAATTTTTGTTCGATCGTTACCAAACTCGATATTTAATCGTACTATGTAAAATGAAAGATCAAGTTTGTTAATGGCAAAAATTGAACCAGTGGGAGGGGGGGGTGGTTTAGTGGGGCAAAAATTTCAAAAACTTGAAAGATATCCATTATAATAAGTCGGATCGAAAAATTGTAGATAACCAATCTTATTGCACATTAAATTTATTATAAATGTTGTTTTACACATATTTTCTCATCATGAATATTAACTGAGATATTAGGATTTGTGAAGTTTTCAGAAGTAAGTAAACCCCCCCCCCTCCTGCTCATGTAATATTAACAATAAGCTGTTATATCATGAACCACGTTATTCTAAGCTTATATACTAAATATTGTTTTCAAGAGACCTTTTTTATGGAGATATGATATGTGTGATGAGGTATCTATTGAAATTTTATGTTCTTGGCCTGGAATAATGAGGGTTTAGACTGAGGGAATTAGAAAATTCAAAATACCTCTGTATAACGAGATTGTTCAATGTTAGAGAACCAATGTTGTTAAACTATTGATGGTCTGAAATTGTTGTTCTATGCATTTTCTCAAATTCGTGTACTAAGTGAGTTATTCGAACTTTCTTGTTTTCAGCCTTTAGTACCCCCCCCCCTTCTACTCAACTTAAGTAATTTTGCCCATTCTTTTACAGTGGAATATGAGGGGAAGGACTCCCCATATACACCGTCCAAGTGTTCTTTAATTTGCACAGGAGTAAGGCCCTCTTTACAAAAGAATTTAATAACCGTGCAGTATTCGATCTATCTAGAACATTTTTAAAAATCCCTCCGTCACAAAGATTAATACATCGTTAGATACAGAATGAAAGTACTGAGGAAGTGTGGGTCAAGTTTATGGAGTGTGCAGGCAAAGGCATGGACGGAGGGCAAGTCTCCACACTTGAATTAGGGGAACAAGGCCGGAAACTTATGGACCCTACTACGTACAAGCTGTAACCGTATGAGAGTCCCATTGGTAGAAGTTGCTATAATAGATCCTTAAAACAGGGTCACTATATAGTCATATTAGTTTAATACATTTACCTGAACCTTATTCTCGCAACATTGATTTCTTTATTTATGGGTGTGTTATTTACTAATATTTATTGTAATTTTCATTAGAAGAAAAGAGTAAAATGTTAGTCCGGAAGAAATGCGGGAAAGATTGTGATTTTGAGGAATATGTTCATCCCCCATCTAAAAGGATACCATTTAGGATGAACATTTAGTTCCCTCGACTTCCAGAGGAGTTTATCAGATGCAGCAAAAAATTGTAAATTCAGAAAACAAAACATCCGATAAAGAACAACCTTAAACAGTGCCTCTGAATAAATAAACTATTGTCTTATTTGAAGAAAACAGTTCCGTGGTCAAAATAAGAATTCAATTTTTTTATATTTCTAAGTTTTAATGTTATGGACCCAAGGCAAATAAATATTATTTTTTTTTTAAATTAATAGATCTATGAAATTTCAACCAAGATTGAAAAGGCAGATAGGGACTTCAGCTGATTTACTTGATAAGATGAAACTAGCCATTTTTGTTCATTGGCTACCATAAATTACAAAACACATATTAACATGCCTAAAAGATGAAATTATGTCCCATCCTTGAAAGTCTACTCTCTAAGTTGTCTACAATCACCTGAGTTTTATCTAAGTATAATACAATTATAGGTTTAGATATAATTATTTAGGTATAATGTTGTTCAAGTTATTTAGAAATATATTTAAATTTCTAGGCAAATTAAGACTTTTTTTTCTGAGACTTCAGTAAATATTTAAAAGAAACTGAGACAATAAAGATAGAATTGTTAAAGCTGAATACCTTTATTATGATTTGATCCATGATCCATATCGACATAGCCATCTGAAACAGGTAGATTCATTGGCACATAACCATCTTCTGTAAGGCTGCTGTCTCGACTGTGGCTTACGATATTTCGGCTGAATCGAGTATCGCCTGGAATAAAATTTATAAATTATAATAAAAAAATGAAAGTCACTGGCTCAGGAGCACAGCAAGAGGAATGGTAGAATGGTAATTTGTCAGCTTGACGTGTTCTTCCCTGTCACACCACAACACACATACCAATGATACTATTTCTTTAAGCAAGTAGCTGTTCCAATCGCATCCTGAGTGGACACCGCGTATAGATGTCCAAATTTCAAAGGTGTCTTCTTAAACAGCCTAATATTCAAAGGATATTGTCTCTTGGATAACAGGTAAGAGACTGTTAAACAATTATCATACAACTTTATATCAAAATAAGGATAGGAAAGGTACAAAATTCAGCACCTTCTTATATTTATCTAGTTTGACTAATATACATGTTTTCCTATATAAATAGCTTCTACAAGAATAAAGGCCCTCAAATGTAACTTGCACAAAGTTGATCTTGCAGCCCTAAAATCACATCAAGACTCCAATAAAGGCGGCAAAAGCTAAAAGGGAATGGTTGATTCGTCATGTAATGTAAAAATCAATTGCCAGATGGGGAATAGTCTAAATTTTAAAAAATAAATCAATTTTGAACCATAAAAGCTACCAATCATTAAATATAAAAGTAAAAAAAAAGCTTTACACACACGGAAAATTTTTAAACAGAAAATAACATGAACACAAATATTTCCTATCACACTCAAAAATATATTACTTAAGGGTTTTATTTCATTTTTTTAATTTAATTTTGTAAATGTTTAATTTTTTTTTTGACGTCACCTACCCAACCGCGTTCTAAAAAAAAAGTTTAGCATTATCAAAGTTATAAATGGGGTTGAGATTTAGCACTTGATTTAACCAAACTATTCTAATTATATTTATCAAACAATGATATGGCATGGGTTTAAAAGAGCCTTTTAAGTTTGTTTATTATGTCTTTCATATTTTGTGCCCTCTCTTACTTCTTCATGGGCTGAATGTTTTAAGTACATCGTCCAGCTTAATGGCTACTCAAATATTAAAATCACTTTAGGAGGACCATGCAGCTTGACAGCTGGTCAAATACTAAAATTGTATTAGGTGCATCAGTTTAGCTTAACGGATTGTCAAATACTGAAATTGTTTAAGGTGGATCAATCCAGGTTGCAGGATGGTCAAATAGTGAAATTCTTTTAGGTGAATCTGTCTGGCTTGAAGGATGGTCAAATACTAAAACTTTTTTTGATAAACCAATCCAGCTCTTGGTTTACCGTGGATTCAATGAAGCTTTCATAGTTTTAAATTTGTTTTTATTTTTATTGAAAACTGTTTTAGGTGTGTCTGCCTAACTTGAAGGATGGTCATATACTGAAATTGTTTTAGGTGTGTCTGCCTAGCTTGAAGGATGGTCAAATACTGAAATTGTTTTAGATAGATCTGCCTAGCTTGAAGGATGGTCATATACTGAAATTGTTTTAGATAGATCTGCCTAGCTTGAAGGATGGTCATATACTGAAATTGTTTTAGGTGTGTCTGCCTAGATTGAAGGATGGTCAAATACTGAAATTGTTTTAGATAGATCTGCCTAGCTTGAAGGATGGTCAAATACTGAAATTGTTTTAGATAGATCTGCCTAGCTTGAAGGATGGTCATATACTGAAATTGTTTTAGGTGTGTCTGCCTAGCTTGAAGGATGGTCAAATACTGAAATTGTTTTAGATAGATCTGCCTAGCTTGAAGGATGGTCAAATACTGAAATTGTTTTAGATAGATCTGCCTAGCTTGAAGGATGGTCAAATACTGAAATTGTTTTAGATAGATCTGCCTAGCTTGAAGGATGGTCAAATACTGAAATTGTTTTAGATAGATCTGCCTAGCTTGAAGGATGGTCAAATACTGAAATTGTTTTAGATAGATCTGCCTAGCTTGAAGGATGGACAAAGACTGAAATTGTTTTAGATAGATCTGCCTAGCTTGAAGGATGGTCAAATACTGAAATTGTTTTTCATTATACTGCGTCAAAAAACATGTGTTTTCAATACTAGGTTTGAATCCGTAAAATAGCTCTTTTCGGGACTAGTACTGAAAAATCTTTTCGGTGCGCCAACCTTACCTGTTACTAATAAACATGTGTTTGAAGGAGGTTATATTCATTCTAATATTTGCTTACTTATAATAAGTAGTGTGTTTAAAGTGCCAGACAACATGGATATACCAGAAGATGTTTTAGAAGAAGCCCAAGAAGCTTTAAACGGACTACTTCCACCTAAATCTCGAGCTTTATATGAAACCGAATACAATAAATTTCGTGACTGGTTAGAAAGAAGAAATGTTCGGGTTGTGTGTGATGAGGTTATGCTTGTTTATCTCTCAGAAAAGGCAAAAATCTTAAAGCCACCTACTTTATGGTCAAAATATTCTATGATAAAAAGTTGTTTATCTCTTAAAGAAAATATAAATGCAAATACTTTCCAAAAGTCTGTTGCATTTTTGAAACGTAATTGTGTTGGCTACACGGCGAAGAAGTCCAAAGTTTTGACGGCAGATGAAGTAAACAACTTTATGCTTGAAGCTTCTGACAAAGAGTGGTTGTTAACAAAATTGATTTTAACATTTGGGATATTAGGGGCATGTAGGAGAGATGAACTATTGAGATTGGAAACAGGCGACATAAATGACAATGGGAAATTTTTACTTGTGTTTCTTAAAGCGGGAAAAAATCATAAATCCAGAACATTTATTATTTCAAATGATGACTGTTCATTTGACCCATGTGGATTATATTGAAAGTATAAAGCATTACGTCCTTCTCGCAAGGAAAGTGGAAGGTTTTTCATCGGCTACCGTCATGGCAAGTGTATTGCTCAGAATGTGGGTTGCCATACTATTTCTTCTGTGCCAAAAAAGGTAGCAAAATTTCTTAATCTAGATAACCCTGAGAGCTATACTGGGCACTCTTTTAGAAGATCTTCGGCAACTATGTTAGTGAAGGGTGGTGGAGACCTTCTCACGTTAAGAAGACATGAGGGATGGCAGTCTTCCAGTGTAGCCGAAGGTTATATAGAAGAATCAACTGCCTGAAAAATTGAAGTGTCCCGGAAGCTGTTTGGGGGTCTCCCGAAAAAAAGTTCTGGAGGGTCTTCTGATTTATCAGTAAAACAGTCAACGTCTGCAGAGGAAGAAGATGTTTGGACTGTTGACGACCTTTTTAGAGATGAGCTCGAACTGGAAAATAATTCCTTTAATCAAAAGTTAACTGTATTCCAAAAGGCAATGCCAAACAAAGGTTTTAACATAATTAATAATCAAAATTGTACTATAAATATTAATGTATATCTGTAATGTTTCTTATATTATGGGTTAATAAACAGATGTTTTTTCCAAATAAAATAATGTTTGAAACAGATTTGAATTCTTTAAGTTAGGGTTTGGTAAAAGTTTTAAATGTAGTTGAAAAGATGTGTCTGTTGGAGGTGTTTCATGATTGTCGTGATGTATGGGCTGTTGTCGTGTAGTAGCTCTGATAGGTTGGTGGGTAAGTTCTTGTCGATTATTTGTCTGCAGTCTGTAAGTAGGTGTTTAATAGTCAGTTGTGTATTGCACAGTGTACATAATGGTGGTGATGCCATTCCACTTCCCATTTTAAGCTGACTTCTCTTTTAATAAGTTTAATGGCATCATGTCCTGTAATGTGTCAAGTTCAGTCGCTAATTTTGCATGTCTGTCAGCCAAGATATTTTCCGTGATGTCTGCATGTCCTGGTATCCAATGAATAGTTACTATTTTATTCATTTGTATTTAATTTAATTTCTTATATAAGTACTTTTCTTCTATTATAGGTTAATAAACAGATGTTTTATTTCAAATAAAATAATGTGTCACTTTAATTTCTTATATTGTATCTTTAAGTTATTAATGAAATATAAAAGGGTTTTAATGCACTCAAGTATGAGCAGTATAATGAAAAGTATTGTTCATAACACGTACCAAAAGTGTCCTTTCGGTACTCGGTCCAATTTCCAAGCTCGGCTTCGCCTCGCTCGTAAAACTAGACCTCGCACCGAAAAGACCCACTTTTGGTACTAGCGATGAAAATAACTATTAGGTGTGTCTGCCTAGCTTGAAGGATGGTCAAATACTGAAATTGTTTTAGGTGTGTCTGCCTAGCTTGAAGGATGGTCAAATACTGAAATTGTTTTAGGTGTGTCTGCCTAGCTTGAAGGATGGTCAAATACTGAAATTGTTTTAGGTGTGTCTGCCTAGCTTGAAGGATGGTCAAATACTGAAATTGTTTTAGGTGTGTCTGCCTAGCTTGAAGGATGGTCAAATACTGAAATTGTTTTAGATAGATCTGCCTAGCTTGAAGGATGGTCAAATACTGAAACTGTTTTAGGTGTGTCTGCCTATTTGTTGTAAAAACCATATGCAAATTTAATTTTGAAAGGTAAATATGAATATTTTTGAGAAAGTGAGAAAAGAAATGTTACCTGGACTCATGGGTAGATAATTTCCAGTGTAGTCAAGCGGAGAGGAATCGCAGGGGCTATATAGATCCACACCAGAACCCTAGAATCAAAATATTATATTTAAGTATCACATAAAGAAAAATTCCCACACAGGAGCTGCATAAATGAACCAAGCAGATTTCCCAAATGCTGGAATGACTATACTGGTGATCTTATCTCACCATTTATTCACCAATTCTCCAAAAGTAGAAAGACTATATAAACAGGATTTGAAATTTAAGCTGGGCATGAGATTTTTAGAGGGTTAATTACTAAAAGTAAAAATCCAAAAACTCTCTTAACATGAAAACATGTATACATCAACAATTATAGAGCACTAAATATTTAACAAGATTGATTCTATAATCGTTTTCAACTCGACTCATAATGTCAGAGTGATTTTGAATTTTTGAGTTACCTCTCCCTCTAAACCTCATTATAAGAAGTGGTGGTTTAATGAAGACTGAATACAGGAATACTAAATTAATAAAAATAATATCCATTAATACTTGAAATACAGAAAAATAGCAAGAACAATATTCCAGGAAATTATTCTGAATCCTGGTCCATTTTTATCCAAGAGCGAATATGATTTTCAGAAGAGACAGCTCTGTCTCGAGTACGGTATTGATCAAATCGGGGAGGGGAGAGAGAGAGAGAAAGGGGGGGGCGCATGCTCTGTTTGCTATCATAAAAATAAGGTTTCAACTATGCCTCGGTTGTGCCCATTCTATTTAATAGTTAAAAATTTTGTTAATCAATCTAAAAACAAAAACAAAAATGCATATAAGAATACCTGAGAAGGAGAACTCGATTTAAAACCGCTGCTACTGGGATTAGGCGAATGCTTCCTAGTTAGTGACGAACTAGTGTGTATTGGAAGACAGTGAGATGGCTCCATTTGCATGTAGTTATTCAACTTTTCATCTTCACCTAAACAAACAGAATAAAATGAAATAAAAAAGTTTTATAACCAAATGAAAGTCTACCTTGCAGGTGCTGAGAAAATAATGTAATTTCCTTCAGGAAATTTTACAATATACATCACTAATACATTTATAAAGGCTAGCAAAAGAGTTCCATCACTGGAATGACACGTATATAATGTTATATGGTTATCACAAATAACCTTCAAATTTGTAATGAATCTGACATTGCATTACATAAACCCATGATAAATGGCGACATATTTTAAATTTTGAATAATGCAGAGAGCACATTAAGATTATTATTTATGATTGCTTAAATGTCTAGTTTTTACCTTTAAATAAGAGTTATATCCAATTTGGAGTTAAGTCACCATGTGCTCTAGCATTTTTGAAGATATCGCCCATAGATTTTTATAATAACATTCACAGCTCTTAACATTGATACACTAATTAAAAATACGGATGAATTTAGATAATAATTTCCCGCTAAATACACTTTTTGAGCATATTTTGATCGGCAGTTCAAAGTTCAAGGCCGGGTTAGGCCTATATAAGGATAGGGTCGCGAAGGATTATAATGAGTCAGAGCCTGTCATCCTCTGGACACTCTTGTCTGGTTTTTATCCTGACAGACCCTTGTCGGTGAAATCTATAATTCTTCCAATATTTCACTGAAGGGTCCTCTTTTGCCATTCCTAAGTAGTGTTTAAACAAATTTCCCTTAAGGAATAAAGATCAAGTTCGTTAATGACTGAAATCAGACCTGAAATAGGGGGGGGGGGCTCCCCCCTATGGTTTAGAGGGGGAATTAAAACATTTGAAATATTTTTGTTATTTGTAGTCGGATTGAAAATTTGTATAGTGTTGTTCTATACATTTTGTATTTCTCATCTTGAGTTATTATCATTTTTATGTTTTCAGCCTTCACAGTAAACCCTCACCTCTAAATATCTCATTTTTACTTTGAGCAGCTGCTTAGCTAAAAGCACGCTCTGGCGTACAATTCAATTTCATTTTACATAGGCTTTTTTTCTACACAAGAAATACAAAATAGATGGTGGGATGAGATAACCTGTGTGCCATTCTAGCAGCATGAGAGAAATTTTCTTAGTTTATATATCCCTGCATGACAGACTTTTTAGATCTACTGAGCCCATAACACAGGGATAGTGGTGAACAGCAGCCACCCCTCCCCCTGACTCAGCTAGCTTTGGACATGGAATATGCTGGGGTTTAGCTTACTAACCTGGCCAAATAGCATAGTCATCCGAGTTCTCTTCGAGAATGACTGGCTCCTCAGGGGTGAGAGAAGGACCATACCTCGAATCCTCCCACATCCCGTCAACCATATCACCATCCATTGACAGTGAAGATCCAGCTGAGTCTGTCGAGCAAGTCACTGATGCAGGACTAAAAATAATAAAAAAATATCACAATTTTACTTCAACTAGAGGTGAAAATGGTTTAAATTAAAGAATTCAATGATATTAATGATATTGTATCAGTGTGGCACTCCCAAAAGTAATAAATAACCTTAACAGTTAGTACTTGGACTGTCATGTGTTCGCAAGTACTTCGTTGCAATAGAGGAGTCGAGAAAAGAGATTTAGCCACATGTTCTGTTCCTTTTGAAACAATTAACTCATAAAATATGTTACAAACATTTCCCTTAAAAAAAGATAATAATAATAATAAAGTGACAATGTTTGAGGTCGAAACCTACACCCATAAAATAAAAGTCAACATTTATTACCTTTCATTATCAGTTAGTAATGATGTGAAGTAAGAATTAATTACCTGACAGGGCTGGAGTTGATGGGTGGTGAACAGCTGACACACTTGTTGTACATAGAGTGTGGGCGAGGGTGTGATGAGAGGTGTGGGAAGTGGGGGCCTCCCTCACTAGTTGTGCGGTTTCTAGATGGCATAGAATCACTTCGCTCTCTGCTTGACATCCCTGCTCGATTCATTAAATAGAAAATCAGCAAAAAATAATACAAAATTGTGCAAAATAATTTATAAAAGGAACAGGTATGTTTAGCATTAATATAATTAACATTTTTGGAGTTTTACTTGTTAATAAGCATTTGCTTTCCCAAGGTGATCTTGAAAGTTCCTTGAACTGAAAAGATTTGGGTATAAAATTGAGTGTGTCAATTATTGGAAGGACACCACATAGCTATCAGTAATCATTGCCAAATCTGTTTTTCTCCCTAGGAGAGACCCAGCGTAAACAATACAGGTTTTTAACACGTTGGCGACTAAGCTGTATGAGGTTAACCGGTTCAAAGATGGTTAGACAGTTGAAACTGGAAAAGGTCTGGAGGGTTGAAAGGGTCATCGATGGACACAGTTTTCCAATGTCCTTTGACCACCGCCATCAACATGTTAAGCTTGGAATACCACATTTCATAATCTGTTAACAAGTTTTTAACGGATTTCCATGAAGGGAATTCAGCTATTGAGGTTGCACTCATGACACAATTATTTGAAAGATTTTTTCAAATGTTCAGCAATCCTATCTAGTAGATGATGAAAATGGGGTTGACACACTCACACTTCTCTGCTACCACTCTAGTTGTCGAAATTTTGTCATTGATGTAAAACTAAAGGTCAAGTTCATAAATGGCAGAAATTAGATCAGAGGGAGAAGGAGGAGAATGTTTCTATGAATATATTTTCTATGAATGTTGATCTATGAATAATTGTACAATTGTTTTCAATACTATAATAAATGATTCATTGACATTTAAATATATCTCATTGAAAATAATTGTATATCTTGATCATTTATTTTATAACCAGAATGATAAGAATTTGATCTTTTGCGGTAGGAGTGCTGAACACCTAATACCACCTCCTACCCTACTGTACTAGATTCTCTCTCAATACTTTTTCACATTTTTCTTAGATGCAAATGCATTAAAATGAAATCATAACGTATATTTAATTAATTTGTTCCGACTCATTAACCTTGAAGAAAAGCAAACATATCTATAAATTTGTAATTAAATGGGAAATTAATAATGATAGTAAGCAATGTTTGGGTATCGACTATTTTTATAGTTTTTATTTCTTTAGTATATTTTTTAAACTGAATTTAATTTATTAATTCGTAAGCCTCTTAACAAAAAGAATGGTAATGACCAGAATCAATAGTCAGAAAATAGTGCAAAGACCTGAGTTACGCATACAGCACTTACTAAGACATAGATAATTTTTTATTGCCTTTATTTATTGATATCCACTGTGTGACTGAGGCTAATTGGGCTGGGTTATCTACAGGTTATCACCCTTTTCTAGACAGGATGGGAGTAATGATTTTATTCAATGAGTCTGTCAAGAAGTGAATTTCTATTGGGAAATAAGCCCACAACTCAAGGTTTACTAAGTGAGATTAAGGCCAACACATTAACTCACGTGGTTAACCTGAGTAGCTAATGTTTTAGGGAAAGGTAATGCAACAGGGCTTGCAACAGTATACATATAGTAAAAAATAATAAATAAAAAGAAGGATTCTTGGAAACAAAGGACATATCTAATAGGAAGAATGACTAACACATTCTACAGTAAATAATATCTTACTAGATGCTAACTGAATTAATCCTTTCTGAACTAATAACTAACTAAAATAGTTCAGCCTAACAACTAAATAAAATTCAAAGAAATGAAATAAAGGCTAAGAGGAGTTGAAATGACCTTTGTTTCTCACTAAAAGCAAAGACAAGAATGCAAAGAAGTGATTTAAATAGCCAAAGAAAGATCAGAGCAGATATTCAACTTTAAAGGTAAACTATTTTACAAAAATGGCACTCAAATAAATCCCCCTGCAATATATAGTCTCATCAAATTAACAGGGGAATCAATAGGTTGAGGCAAAGTTGGTAGGCTAATACTCAACATTAATAAAATGAGACTTCCCCTCCATTTTATACGGACATTAGCACCGATGGCCTGCATGAGAAGTGTCATTATCAATCTCTTTCACAGCTTACATACTGTCAAGTACCTTAGCTATTAAGCAGATATTAAAAAATGCTTACGAACATGATATTGACCTACATTTCCTCTTTAATTAATTCTGATGTACTTATGACAGTGAAAATAGAACAAAATTGTTAATGGCTGGCTATACCAAGCACATTGGCCGGATTAATTAGGAAGACACCGAAAAGTATATTCCATAAAGTCAAAAATCCATTTGGGTGTCTCAAATAGACACCCTCGATGCAATGAGACCCAATATCACCAGTGCTGTTTAACCTCACCCTAGAAGTGGCAATATGAGAAATAAAAACTAATCCTGGAGAAGCGTAGCTGGAAACTGAGGATTGGACAATAAGTAAAAATAAAAAAAATAAAAATTAGTTTCATCATATTTGAATAAGAGAAAAAATTGTATAATGAAAATAACTCCATCTATGAAATTTATTTCAAAATATTTTGAAGTGATAAATAATAAAAATATTTACTATATTAAATCCCACACCTGCTTTTAACCCCACCTTTTCTGAAGTAATTTCTGCCATTAAAGATAAATATTGGGTTGCAAACAATCAAAAATTGTGGCACAAAGATGGAAAACTGGTAGACAGGAATACATACATAACCAGCACTCAAACAGGTGTGCAAACTAATAAAATTTCTGTTTCCTATTTTTAACGAAATACATTTCTACAAAGAGGAAATTAAAAGTTGCAGTATCTGCTTAGTCTAACTTAGGCTGAACTAAGGCTTAATGATGAAAATAAATAAATAAATGCTTATTTACAATAAAAAAAAAAGTCTGGCAAGTAGGGCTGCATAAACTAAGTAACTTTCCATGTGCTAGTATGACATATTACTGATCTCATTTCACCACATATTCTCTATTCTATATAAAAAACTGATGAGACTGAAAACAAGAAAGAAACAAGTAGTTCACAAAAAATGCATAAAACAAAAATTGTAGAGCTACAATATTTTTTTGATCTGATTCATAATAAAGGATGTATTTTTTGAATTTTCTTATTTCTGCCTCCCTCTAAACCACTCATATTCCTGGTCCAGTTTCAGAAATAAAACGGTTAAATAATGAGTATGGCATTGATCAAATAAACATTTCAGAGTCAAGAAATAAAATCTGAATTGATGAAGCCATTACACAAAGTAAGTGCGTATCTCTTGAAAACAATATTTGGTATTTAATCTTGGAAAAAGACGTTTCATGATATATTCACTTATCGTTAAGGTGTGATGACTAAAAGTGGAGTGGTTTACATAAGGCAGAAAATTAAAAAATGCCAATAATCCTTGGTATAGAACAACATTTATAGAAAATTAACTTTTCAACAAGATTAGTTGTATACTATTTTTCGAACTGACTCACTATACGGATATGTTTTAAACCTGCCCTCAGTCCGATTTCAATTGTTAATGAACTTCATCTTCAATTTTACATGAAACAGTTATATATTGAATTTCATAATGATCAAATAAAAATTGCAATAGTCATAATATAAAGATTATAATAACGAAGCATAACATCTTTATCCTAAGCAATTTATCAGGGTTTTGGACATCTGCATAAGTGGATATAAATGGATATTTTTGTCACTCATTTCATGTCGCTCTCAGTTAATTAATACCAGTATTTGAAAGCACTAAATGAAGTCTTACCAACATTTTTAGAATATAGTTTTCTTATTTTTAATTTTTGAAATAATTTTACCCCATTAAAATTGACTGATTTATTGATATTAATTATATTACATATGACAGAGTCAGATAATAAGATTTCCAACAATCCTTTAGTAAAAACTATATGTTTTTATCACCTCTTCAGAATTTCAGTTGAAGTACTGTTCATAAATAAAATTTATAATAATAATATGCACGTACATATTAAAAAAACAACAACAACAAAAAAACATGCACATATCCAATTAGATCAACTTCCATCTGTCTAACAAGTAATAGTTAGTTAGTTTAAATATAGAAAAACGAGGAACCAGATACTCAATAAGAAAACTATTATTAAAAATGGCAATGCAGTAGAATGTTACACAGAACAAGAATAAGATACAATAAAATGAGACCACTGTAATATTTTACAAATAATATTAATTCATTAAATGAATTGGAGAATTTAGGGATAAGGGGGCAGTGGAATTAAATTTGAGACGATATCTCTACTACATACTACTCGTCTATTATTATTCCTAGGGGATCAGGTGAACTATGTGAGTTAAAGTGTTCGTCATACACTCGATATATGTAGAGTTGTGGATTCCATTAGCATATGGAAAATAGGAATTTATTTAATGACAAACTCACAAAATGAAATCCTGAGTTTTGTCCTGAAAAGAATGCTAACCGTCAATAACCCATCATGATTAACAATAGTAGCAAAGAATTAGAGAATCCACAAATTTCATAATTTTTTTTTTTTTTATTGCAATCAATATTTGGGAGGGGGGATAGTAGTCAAAGATATATGAAACTCAAATAGAAGATATATTGGCTACAAATGTTTATAAATAAGAATATTGGGTATTCCCATAGAATCAACTAAGTTCTTCTGCTATGATGGACAAAGGATTGGAGTCCTAAATTGAACCTTCTAAAAAAGTCTATGGTACTGATTTGAAGGCAACAAACCAAAGACTATTTATTCACTTTGTATTTTCATATTGTAATTTTTCCAGGTAATATTCTTTGCAATTTGTTATACATACATTCTTTCTTTCTTTAGTTGATCAATGGAGATTGATTCGTGATGAGGTGTTGAGGTAAAGAACAGGAAACATATAGTCCTAATACAGTGAATGAAGGAAAAATAGAGTTTCTATCAATTCTGACCCATTGCCTATAACTGATAGCGCTATTGGGTCATTGGTGTATCATGATAAACTAAATTTTATATTTCAAACATATTTTTAGTGGTCAATCTTTAGTGAAATTAGTTCATTATTTAAATTTATAGGTGTTTTTGTGTGTGTGTGTGTGTGTGTGTGTGTGTGTGTGTATTTAAAGTGGTTAATCGCCACCAACCATAGAAATATAACGTTTTACATTTTTATGATCTTAATATACACTTTAAAAGATTCCTGTACTTTATTTTTTACAATTGGTTATACATGTTCTTAATAAAAATAACGAGAGTCCATTTATATCATGGTGCTTCATTTCAATTTTAAAAGAAATGTTTATGGGATGAAGTATTGTACAACACTAAATAAAAAAGCTCTTTCAAAAGACACTTATCTCTTAATGGCTCTTGAATAAACTTCAGTTAATTAATATTATGATCAATATAATTAGCTAAAAATAATTAAGTCTTTCTTCTTAGAGCATACACATAACAATGAAGAAGAATACTGTCTTACCACAATGAAGGTGTTTTTTTTTTTATCATTCAGCACATCCATGGGAAGTGCTGGGAGCAATAAGGGGCACTAACTCTATGAGTCTGAGTTCAGCTCCAAGAGGTAGCGCCACACGAGAATGGTATGGATGTGCTGAATGGCCTCCTAAAGTAATAAAAAATATCTGGCGTGGACACTTTGTACTCCGATTAAATTAAATTTTTCCATACTTCATTTAAAATGATTTCATTTGAAAGAAATGTATGATATCTCTATTCCAATTCATCTCATCAAAAACAAATATAGATCTTCCCATGATAAACAAAATGATCTGAAACAATTCTTTTTAATCTATAATAGGTTCAAAAAAATTTGCATTTTTTAATTTTTGACTTTTCTATTCCCACCCCCTACCCATTAGTCAGTTTTGTTAAAAAGGGAACGCACAGAACTAGAAGTTAGAACAGCCCAGAACATGAAATTTCAACTAGTTATTTTGAGTTGCAAGAGATATGTACAGATGTCAACCACAAATTAGTCTAAATGGATTCAGGGAGGATCAAAATAGATAATTACATTGAAATTTGAGTAGAAAAGCATCATTGGGGGAAGACTTGATTCTTCATCCATATATTCAAAAACACACCTGGCATAATTGACATATAATAGTTATAACAGAAAACCTTAAATAATACATTTGCAGCAAAGGTTATGATTCAGATAATAATAAAGGAAAGTAAATTTTGATTGAAATTTCAGATTAAATAATAATTAAATACAGTTGAGTCTCATTAATCTAAACTAATTGGGGGTGAGGCCTCTTCAGATGGACGGGCTTTCTGAATAGAACAAATATAAAATGAGATATAAAACATGAAACATTTTAATCCTTTTTACAACTTTTGAAAAATAAAAAAATGAAATTTGACAAGTGATGAGTATAAATGGACTCATAATGAAGGGGTCATTCTTATAAAATTCCAAAAAGGTACATTACATTTTATTTTTTTTTTAATTATTGAGACAAAATTAAAAATATAATAAAATGGAAAGCATAACAGATTGTCCTGATTGCGTTGTTGTATTTTCAAAACCAGCAAAATAAAATACAAAGTTGACAGTCTTTTCATTAGAATACATCAGGAGAAGTATTCTCAAGATTGGAGAGAGAGGGCAAGCTGATGACATCAAGTTATAGCAGTCCACAACTCTCAAACCAAAAAAAACAAAATGAAAACTAATTTCTCTTCTGAACTAGTAAAAAAAGAGAGTAATATATAATTTTATTTCAATTTAGAATAAAATGAAACATTAAAATATTTAAAATTTAATTTAAACCAATTTACAATTTAAAAAAATGTTGCTAAAACTGTTCAATAAAAGTTTCTATTTTAATACAGTGATGTATTACAATAAGGGGGTCGGTAAAAAAATGTCAAATCCCTTAAGATCCCACATATTAGCCTACTACTAAAAGGGCAAGTAAAATTCTGTAATGGACTATAGGTAATAATCAAAGATTGCAATGTACAGATGCATGCCTTATTTTGAGAATTTTTATCACCTCTATAGAAAGATATAAAGAGTGTAATAGACGGACAGACAGACACAATGGCTAAACTATAAGGTTCCTTGTCAGAGACAATGAACCCTAAAAATGAGATGTACAAGTAAATATTTCTGAACAGAACAAGGAAGGAAAAGAGAAGCAAAAAACACTACTGAACAACTTAAATTACATGCAGATGCTACAGCAGTGTTCAGACTTACTTTATGCTACACTGAGCAGCAAGCCATTGTAACATAAGCAGGAATGGTGTCCTTAAGGCATAGGCAAAACTTCACATCATTGTCAAACAAATTTACATCTTTAAGCTATAAAAAAAAATAAAAAAAAGAAACTGAAAAAGAAAAAAAAGCTGACTTTTGAATAAGAAATCAATTATTTGTTTACTTCAAGGTGTTTTGTAGATTCCCTTCATTTTCTAAAATGTATAAATAATGTAATTTTTAACCGTTTATTAATGTTAAATAAATTGTTCAAATAACCATGATTTTGGCTAGCTACAGTTTTGATTAATGGGACTCCACTGCAATTTGACTTGAGTATTATTAGAATCAATATTGATAAATGGAGTTAGCCCAGCCTTTCATCACTGGTCAACAAAGAGGATGGATTGTTAGGAACAGGCTACTCAAGAAAAAAATAACCCTCATGTAGAAAGCAGTATTAGAATGTTTTGACTAGTTTACGTCATCCATAGCTAAGACAAAAGTAAATAGAGATAATACTAATAAGACAAAAACATGACCATAATTAAACATATATTGTAAGTACATAGGAGGCTTGCACTTATACATTTTTGTATGCATTCTTTCTAGGCAAGCTTGAACTATCTCAACTTGGGTATCACTGCATAATTTCAAGTTGTTGGTGTTTTAGATTATTTATCATGAGAATATGTTTCTCTTTTCCGTTGCAGAGAACCAGAGGCCATCACTTTATAGTACTCAAATATAACATTCTTCTGTTTTTAGTAGCTGAAAAACCAAATTACTTTAAATAAAACATTAATGATTGTAATAGAAGATTTAGACAGCTAACTGTCATTTGCTCTTTGACAGTTAGTTGGGGAGCAGTGTGTATATGCTAAAGTTGTTAGTAAGATTTGTGATGATCCCAAGCCATGACGATCTTTTAGATGATGACCAAATCGAGTTCATGTAAGACTTACTCATCAAATTTTGAGTGACAAACTTGGCATGTTTGAAAAACCAAATTACTTTAAATTAAACAATATTGACTGTAATAGCTGGTTTAGGAAACTAAATGCTATTTGCAGGTGTGTTGTGTCTGAGAAAACTCTGTACCATCTTCGCTGACAATGGGAAACAGTCTTGTGTTAAAATCAGTCAGAAAATGCTTGTCAATGAGAATGACAACTTTCTCAAGAACATCAGAACATATGATGAGGCATGAGGCGATGATATGGAATCAGTCATATCAGCAAGTAGGCAAAGGTTTCCTCGACCCAAAAATGCATACATGAGTTTATGAGTTGGTCAAAATCAAGATGCAGTTTGGTGTGTTTTTGAACACATCTCGTATTCCTGTGTCTTGACCAGTCTCTTATGCCAATAGAAACACAACACCTGCTCAAGAAAACTTAATGTCGATTCTATGAAAAAATAGGAAACAAATAAGGTATTATATTATCTCTAAATTATCAGGTATTATATTATCTCTAAATTATCAGTTTTTCCTTTTTTGCCAATGAAACTATTCATATACAGTCAAAAAAGTACAAACTAATAAACTACTGCTTTCTATTTGAGAGTTACATCTCACTTTAATAGAGAATTTCCAACAATCTATCTTACATCTAGAACCAATATGGTTCTGGAGAAAAGTGAAGTATATTATGAATAAAACAAATTAAAATACTACTACAAAAGTAAATTACAGCTCCACTCATGTGTGCAGATAGTGGTCAAAGATTAAACACCTGTCTCAATATATGAGTGTGGCGATATTGCACAACACAGTTCAAAATCTGAGGTAATAAATGTTTTACAACATGGTAATGAACACCTTTTGTCAGGACAACTAATATGGGGCTGATAGGAATCAACATAGCTCATTAGCTTATCTTCATCAACCATCCATTTACATTTGATTTCCAAAGGTACTACCATCAAATCGATAAACATTATATTTATACTTATGCGACAAAACAATATATTTTTAGTAATATCAAATTCTGGTTATTAATTACAGTGGGGCAGGCTCATGAGGAAAATCTGATGGGAAGCCAAATTGATTCTTGAGAGTTCATAATGGATGGCAAGACAGAAGGTGCACAACCATGTGTAAAAAATAAAGTTTTGATTTTCGACAAGCTATTCAATGAACTAAGAGCGATGAGAA
This sequence comes from Riptortus pedestris, assembly GCA_019009955.1. NCBI lineage: Eukaryota > Metazoa > Arthropoda > Insecta > Hemiptera > Alydidae > Riptortus > Riptortus pedestris. The sequence goes on from CM032231.1 coordinate 24,562,041, forward strand.
AAATTTAGAGCATTAATTCATTAAACTCCTTTATTGTGAGAAGTGTTTTAAACTTTTAACTCGCAACCTACACATAAGAGTCAAATTAAAACAGCATGCTTTAGTAAATTTATTGAAACATTTTCAAACTGAGATATTGAGCTTGGGAACTCATAAAAAACATATAAAAATATATAAATATGAGTAGTACATACAGAAATGGGAGATGTTACGAGAATTAGGTCTGGTGCCTGTGCTGGCCCGCCGGGTGGGGGGCACTGGAGAGAGGGGAAATGAGTACGTTCGCTGGTGGTTACCGCTTGTGCTACCACTCCCACTCCCAATGCTCCCTAAATCCAACACCACAACACACAACAACACTACTAACACATATAGCTAGGCCAATACACAACAAATATTTATACAAAAAGAATTAAATTCCATCAAAAATTTTGCAAAAATATGCAATTTTAATTTATTGAAAACATTGAGCACAAACGTTTTATTTTTCACTCCCAAAGAGTGGCTATTGCCTTCACGGGAAGAGACGTCAGTGGTATAATGGCTCCAATTTACTTTTTAAATCAGAATATTGTATTTTTGTTTTATTAAACCTTTTAAATTAAAAAAAAAAAAAAAAAAAAAAAAAAAAAGTATTTTGTCTGTCTCGGACACATTTCTTAGCTTGGGCAAGAGGAATTTATTTAGTGACAAATTCATTAAATAAACGCCTTAGTCCTGCCCTGGATAGAAAAGGGTGGTAACCTGAAGATAGCCAATCCTAATGAACTGTAATAGCACGAAGTGGACGTTAATAAAGAACTTTTTTTTTTTCATAGAAAATATATTTTTAAAAATAAAATTTATTTGTAGTCTTAATGAATACTTACTTAATAAACTAAAAATTTATACTTGTGGTCTTATACAGCTTTTGTACAAGAGGTTCCTTAACATTCCTAAGATAATTTATAAAATAAATGAATACATAATATTTTAAAAGTAAATCATGACCATTATACCACTGCATTTATTATAAAACAAAACATGACAGTCACACATAGGAACATTCCAGACACCAAAATTAAGATTATAATTGTGACAATAATGTTTTGCACCAAATACTGACTAATTATATTTATGTTATCAATATAATATAAAATAGAATTTTATGTTCTAAAACTGAAAATGCTGAGAATGTTCTTCCAAAATAATACTTTTTCCCTCTGGTTCATTAATTTAATTGTTATAAACAAAGCTGGATGATTCAGGTTTAAGTCCATGTAAATATACTACTGTGAAAATATTTTAGGAATTAGTAATAAGATATAATGTTAGCCTCCCTTAAACCAAATTATAAAAAGGAGATCACTTATTCTAGCTTATGCTAAATGCCGGCCTTGCTAAAAAAAGTTAGCTAAGCAAATATGACAGGAAAGTGGTCACTTCATGTGTGTAACAATAACCAGTCTAAGCCCCATTTGCGATCAGAAAAAAAAAAGAAGGAAGAATTGATGCCTACCACCTTTTCTTTTGTACCAGAAAGGATACAATATTCATAAATATTCAATATTCATAAATTAAATATTCATAAATATTTAATAAATTATAGATGCGTAAGCACATATGCATGTATGTATACATACATACGTACTTACACATCTACAATTTCTATTTTATACTTCAACATTTAAGAACTTCACGCCAAAATAAATATAAATCTCATAATGCTAAAACACGATCAGGAGGGGGAAATCAAAAATTCAAAATATTTCCTTGATTATGAGCTGGAACAGATAATGTAACTAACTAATCTTGTAGAAAATTTAACTTTCTATAATATTGTTCTAAACACCCCCCCCCCAATCAAATAGACTGGTCAACAACATTTTTGTTTATCTGTTCTAGACATGTTGTTGGATGATTCTAGGGGTATTTTCGAGCTGATTCCAAATCTGGGTTCAGATTTTTTCTATGACGTTTAGTTTTCTTAGGACAACCAGATTAAATAGGAGTTCAAGGGGGTTTCAGCAAATAAATCGTGGATTAGAAAAATGTGAAAAATTGGGTACTTAGAGTTTTGGAAACACTCACCATGTTCATCAATAAAGTCCAGGTATGAGTTGAGGAAGTGAATTTTTATTTTTAGACATATTGAGGCAAATTTTTTGGTTGGATTTAATTAGATTAGCCACAAGATCTTGATATTTCCTAGAAAATGTTCAACCACATTTTTCAATAAGTTCAACACCCTTTTTTCTGTTGAACTTAATAATTGTTGAAATTCTGAATCCTTCAGCACCCTAATCTGAAGCCCAATAAAAATTCCTTCTTTGATCTTTCGCTCGCTGATTTTAGTGATTTTTCCTTTCAAATAAGTAAAACCAGCATCACTTTTGTCCATGACTTTCTCAACATTTTTAAAACGTCCTAATTTAATATGTAGAGGTGGCCAAAGAACATTTTTTGGTTCAACCAAAGACTGAAAAAGGACATTTTTGGATCCAGGAATGAGTGTTTTACATTCTGGCCAATCTTTTTTCAAGTAATGATTTTTTGCTGTCTTTGCTATCCCACTCACAAATGAAGCAACAATATATCGTTTAGCCAAGCTGTGTAACAAAATTCTCAAATCGTCTTCAGAGAAAAACAAACATCTTCATGAGCCAACAGTTAGTCACATACTGATGTGAAGTGGCAGCAGATTTAGCATTGCTTTGAACAAATCGATAAAATAATGAAAGTGTAAACATGTTTTGACAGGAAAGGAAGGCATGACATCGTAGGATAACATGTTTTGACAGGAAAATTTTATTTTCACCTAATCATGTTATCATAATAAATTACTATTTTCGTTATAGCAAAAACATATATTCAGCTGCCCTAAGGAATCTAGGCATAATAGAAAGAATCTATGCACAGATTCGGAATAACCATGAAAAATACCCCTAGGATCACCCAACAACGTCTCTAGGACAAAATCTTGACCAGTAAATATCAACTGAGAGATTTGTACCTTTTAGTTTTCAGTGGGTAGTAAACCCCCACTGCAACTTATCACACATTGCCAATAAGCTAATATATCAAGAAGTGTATAATTTCAAGCTTAAATGCAACTTATTGTTTTCATAGGACCAGGATTGGGGTTTAGAGAAAGGCTAAAAAAAAAATAATAATAAAAATAAAATATTTCCTTTTACATGAATTAGACTGAAAAATTGTATCTAACTAATCATTCCGGAAATGTAATATTCTACAAATGATGCTCTATAGATAAGTCTCTATAACTCAAATATTACAGAGATATTAGTAATTTCTAGTTTCCAACTTCATTTGGACTTCTATTCTTATGTGTTTCGCTTAACTCTTTATAGGGTAAGGTCTGTTAACGCCCCTCATTTTAACTCGGGTTGAGCGGGTGGGAAGGGGGTTCCTCGGCTCTGAACATTTTGGAATTATTCCTCGTTTTCTCCTGACATCTAGCGGGCACCCTTGTAACTATTCTCAGTTCGAGTTTGAATGGACGTGGGAGGAGGTCTCGCTAGTGGCCCTTGTCTTATAAAGGATTAAAGGAACAGTATCAATAAACATCTAAAGTCCAGTCTGAAATTCAAGGCTTCTGATTATGGAATAAGCAGAGAATAGACTGTGGGATGACATCATGAGCATTGCAGAAAATGGAAAAGGAGATTACCTTACACAGTATCTGCTTGACAGAATTTTTTTTTTATCATTTTTATACAAGAAGAATATAGTGCCTATACAAAAATCCCATTTTCATATTTACACTCGGGGAATGCCCACTAAAATCTAGATGTGTTTCCACAACATAGAGTATACTTTAGATTATATATGTGAAAATATAATATTTAACCCTTTTTATATACAAAACAAACAAAATCCTAATAAATATAACATTTATTTTAATATTCATACATCAAAAATATAAATGAGTAAAAATATCAACTATTTTGGAGGATCATTGCCAGCACTTTGTAACTCAAAATTAAATAAATAAATATTTCTTGAATGTTAAAAGAAATAATATGGAATGCCAAAGTAAGCAAGTTACAATAAGCAGTTACTAAAACAGTTATTAACAGTTTGTGAGTGAAAGAATAAATTTCTTTTTCTTCTTTTTTGCGGAGCTCCGGAGGGTTCAAGTGTCATGAAACCACCTGAATGCCGACCCCTGACAATGGCAATTTTATTAACTTTTTTCAATTCACTAAGAATTTTCAGCAGCCATCAAACCTCAATTCACTTTAAAAAAATAAATAAATAAGGGAAATAACCTAAATGATGATAGGTGGATAAAATTCTGTAAATGGTATTTCCTATGTAGACTACCTTGCTGCTAGATCGAAGTCTGGGGTTTGGTCCGTGGACTGGAACCTAGCAGCAGTAGCGATGGCCTGTCTGAAGAAGGAAACCAAAGATTTGCCGAAAATTACCATCCTTATGAGTGAGAACACCATAGGACCAGAAAGTCCGCGCCACACAAGTCAGAAGAAATGATATTTCATATTCTAAAGATTGACTTGTATTACACTTGGGCCATTAAAAAAAACTTAACTTGCTTTAAAAGCAAGTTTCAGTTTATTTTATTAACTAAGTATGTATTATTATTATTATTTTTTGTTAAAAGTCTTTCTATTATTTATATACTACTTTTAATCATTTTTTGAATAGGTTTGGTAATTTAAATATGTAAGCAATCCCTTGAAGTGGCCCTGGATAAAAAATAACGACATGATAAATCCCTTTATCAACAGAATAGATGGGAATTTCATCTTTGTGATGATTATGCATTAATATACTTTTTTCTTCTTTTTAATTTGATTTTTTTTTAAAAAAGAATAATTAAGAAATTAAGGTCTTTCAAACACAAAAAAATAGATGCACAATGCACTTTAAATAATGTTAATTGATGCACAGATAGAGTAAAAGAAAGAAAGTTACCTGGATTTGTTCTTTGTCCCAATGAATTGGGCTTTAGGGCTTCATTTGCAGAGGAAGATCGGTTGCGTGACTTAGGTTGTAAAGTAGTTTCTTTTTTTGAACAGCTGCAGCATGCACTGAAAACAGTAATATAATATGAAGAAATCAATAGCAATTGTGCTTTTAGATAAGTGTATATAACACCCACGTATCACTTGTTTTACTGTTTATATATTAATATTTGATCATAAGTGATTGTTTATATATTAGTAAATTACCATGAGTGCTGTTTATATATCTTTAAATTATCATAAGTGACTATTTATAAATTATCATAAGTACATTTTGAATGATTATTATTTTTTCTTTTCTAATTTTATATTTTAATTATTTTTCATTCAAATTGATATTTTTTGCAATATTAATAAAAAATATTATTATGTACGATGATAGAAACTAAAAAATAATAATAGTTCAAAATGCCTATTTTGATAATTTACCAGGAAGGTGTAGATGTGGATTAAGGAAACCATAAGAGAAATGGTTAATTAGCAGCTACATACAAATGTAGGACAACATACGTTGAGATTAATTATACATTATCTAGAACATTTAATGATTCCTTATATAAATTGTTGTTGGGACTCAGAGTCCAGAGATGAGAAAATTGGATGAACTTCAAAAAACAGGAGTGAATTATAACAAAGTTCACTATCCTAGTTTAGAGTTAACAATTCAAATTCTTGTTTATTTTTCAATTGGATGAAGTCTTACTAATAAATCCTATAATTGCTATTTGCTAACATCCACTTTATGCAAAAACGGCTTTTGGAAAGGGTTATTTACAGGTTTATATCTTTTTTAGCCTGGATGGGCTAAGGATTATATTTAATGAGTTTGCCCCTAAATAATTTCTAAATGCCCAAGTGGGAATCAAACCCATAAAACTAGGTTTAACAAGTTCATTAAGAACAATTGTTTTAACTCACATGGGTAATCTGAGCCCCCTAAAATCCTGTATGAATTAAAAAATTAGTATTAGATTTGTTTGTTTCAAAATCTTTAATATTCTCAGACGGTAATAACCAAATGATAAGGTCATTTTTTACAAGTGATACCCGGATGAACTCAGAATGAGCAAATGTATGATTTTAGGCAAATGAAATACCCCAGAATACTCAGTATGATTTAAAATACATATAGATTACTATAATGAATTCTGGAAGAGTTAAGTATTACTGAATTTCTCACTAGGTGGTACTTGCATACATACTTCGGTTTAATTATATGCCTCCAAATCAGACAGTTTGTATATCACGAACCACTTTATTCTAAGTTATATTCAATTTACCAAATATTATTTTCAGATATTATTATGCGAGATACATGTAAACTCATTGAGTGATGATGTCATCAATTAAGGTTTTATGTTCTAACTCGAAAATATTTATTTGATCAATACTATATATGATATTTAACCTCTTCTCTTGTTAGTTGCTGAAATTGCCCCTGGAATAGTGGGGGTTTATTCAGAGGAAGGGGGTTCAAAAATTTAAAATATATCTGTTATTATGAGTTGTATCGTTCATAAAAAGTTATAGAACCAATGTTGTTAAAATATTGATGATCTACAATTGTTCTTCTATGCATTTTTTCGTAAGTTAAATACTAATTCAGCTATTCATACTTCCTTGTTTTCAGCTCTCCGTAACCCTCACCCATGCCCCTTTTACTCATCGGTTTTATACATAGAAATGAAGAATATGTGGTGAGGCGAGGACACAAATATGCTTTACCACCACATGAGAAATCTGCTTAGTTACGCAGCCCCTGTGTGACTGACTTTTTTAGTATTACAGTAGTACTATCATAAAGGTATGTTTTTAATGTATATAATTACTTGAAGATGGTAGTATGCATATTCTCAGCAATTGCATTGTCTTCTGTCTGCATCCATAGATTCCCAGGACCAGTGACTGTACACTGTCCCAGCTCCATGTAAAAAAATGTGTCAAAGTGACCACATCGACGAATTTTCTGCAACTGAAAAAATAAATAAAAAGATAGATAATGTTTCATGTTAGGAACTACTTTTTCATACTTCTTTCTATAAGATAAGCGATAATTTAAAAATACATTAGCATACGAGTGATCAATAGCTTGGATTAGCAGGACACTGCTATACTTTCTTTACTCTATACAAAAAAATGAAAAATATTTATTCTTACAAGGCTAAGTAAGAATAGACTCCACGCAACACCAAAGATGACACTAGCATGCAAATTATTTTTAAGAGATTTCAAGTATTAATTTAGAACTAGTATTTTATGAATAGATCTCCTTGAGTTGACTTACTGAAAACTCCAGTGGCTCTTGTTTTTCATCATTGTGCTTGACAAGTGAGAGGGCAGTATCAGTCAAACAGAGTAAGTAGGGACCCAGGATGTTCTTCTTACTCCCGAGCTCTTTACTCAGCACTGTCACACACCAAATATGCTCTGGAAAAAAATAGGAATATGAAACTAAATAAACTAATTCACACATTATTCAAAAAAAGTGACTGAAGTAAAATTTCAATAGGTAACATGTTACAAAACTTTCAAATTAAACAAAATCAATAAAATGCATACCGAAATTAGGCCTCACTGGTTCACCTTCAGGAATCGCCTCACCAAATTGCAGCTCTAGTAAGGACTTGAGCCAATCTTCCATTTCTTCTTCAACATCAAATACAATACAGAAGCAGTCTTTCTTTGTATAAAGTGCAATCACCCACTTGTGCCTTGTGTCAGTGCGTTTGTTTATATTGAAACATGTTTTCAATGTGATGCTCCTGAAATTAGTACAAAATAGTGAAAAGAAATTGAAGAAAACATTGTTAAAATTCAAGTTGTAAAGACCACAGAATAAGGAAGAAAAAAAAATTGTCAACATCTTAATCTCAAGACAAACTTTCTTTCAACGTTAATAATTTTCATTATAGAAAAACTTATTGATCGAATCTTTACAGAATTCAGGAAATAATAACAGTCATAGTAAGGATGTTAAAAACGATGAGCTTATTGCACCCATTTCAAAAACTCTAGGCTCCACCAGTTTAGGAATATATTAACTTTCCAAAATACTTAAAAATGCATCCTAATACAAGTAAATTGCATATCTACTTTATATATTATGGTGAGCCAAGGAAGTGGAAGATGATGCCTTAAACACGATTTATAATATAAATACAGGCCTCTGATCAAGAAGTATACCTTTTACCATCTGTAATAGGGGGAGAAAAAAATTGAAGAACAAAGGGAAAGAATGATCAAAGTCACTGAAATGTGATTTTCAACTTTTCGCTTTGTTATATAACATGACCAAGACTATAAAAGATAGCATTTTGACTACAACAAAAATAAGATCATAGCCTAAGGAAAGTGCAGAAAATAAATTATGTACTGCAGTTCAGCAATTATGCACATTACAGAAGTTGTTTATTTTGTTATTTGGAGTAACTTTTAATAAATATACTTTTGTCGTATACCTAAGTATAAATGAGTTATACGTTAAAAACTACTGCGGAAGTCAACAATTTTATTTGGCACAAAAACTCACTGAACTAAACCAAACTCGGTATGAGAATTAGCACTAATGCCTTCCTTATAATAAGCCATACTAACATTCCTAGGGGCGGGCAGGATTGGGGGTTATAAGGGAGGCCTGAAATTAAAAATAGTGATATTTCATTTCCTATTGGGGTTTCAGCAAATATGCATATAACAAAAGTTGATTATTTTGTTATTTAGAGAAACTTTTGTTATATACACTATTGTCATAAACCGAAGTATAAAGGCGTAATATGCTAAAAATTATAGCGGGAGTCAACAATTTTATTTGGTACAAAAGACTCAACCGAACTAAATAAAACACTCGGTATGTATATTAGCACTAACGCCTTCCTTATAATAAGCCATACTACCACTTCTAAGGACAGGCAGGAGTGGGGGTTATAAGGGAGGCCTGAAATTAAAAATAGTGATATTTCGTAGTCTATTTGTTTTTCGACAAATGTGCACATAACAAAAGTTGTTTATTTTGTTATACAGTAGACTCCCGATTATCCGAAACCCGATTCTCTCGCTTAACCGAAACATTTTGAGTTGCTAGGGAGGGGGGAAAAAATTACTCCGTCCTAGCTTCACGGAAAAAGGCGTGAGAAGAGGGTGGGGAGCGCGAGGGAGGGTCCCACGTATGTGACGATCTGTTTCTCCGAACCTCTTAGGTTCGGGTCCAGTGAGTATTGAAGAGTTCCTTCTATACTCGGTGGTCTGGTCTTAGTAAACAAACCTAGCTTCCTGTTGGAAACAGTTAAAGGCAGTGCCTTCAGTCTGCCTTCAACTTACGCAGAGTGAAGTGCTGTTCTTTTCCTTCTTTGGTTTGAGAGTGGAGTGATTTTAAAGTCATGAGTGAAAAACGTAAGCGTTTTTCACTAACGAAAATTGCTAATGAATACAAGGTGGGAATTGCAACAGTGCATGACTGGAAAAAAAATAAGGAGGAGTTGCGGAAGTTCTGTAGCAAAACTGAGGCAGGCTCATCTCGTGCTACGTTAAAAAAACCAAAAAATGAACTTTTAGATGAAGCTCTTTGGTTATGGTTTGCGCAAAATCGGAATCTGGGTGCTCCAATTAGTGGTCCGATATTAAAAGAAAAAGCCCTTTCTTTAAACTCAAAACTTAAAGGTGATCCGAATTTTAATGCTAGCGAAGGATGGTTAAGCAGGTGGAAAAGCCGACACCATATTCAAAGCGCGAAAATAAGTAGCGAAAAATTATCCTCTGATGAATTAGGAGCAAAGGAATTTTGTGAAAAATTTAAAAAAATGGTGTCTGACGAGTCCTTAGTTGACGATCAAATATACAACATTGATGAAACCGGATTAAATTTTAAAATGCTCCCTAATAAGACATTTGTACAAAAAGGCGAGGTTAGTACACCTGGATTCAAATTAAACAAAGAGAGAATCACTGTAGCTCTTTGTGCAAATGCAGCAGGATCGCACAAATTTCCCCTTTTTGTGATCGGGAAATCCGCGAAGCCTCGTGCATTTAAAAATATAAATTATTCTTCTCTTCCAGTTTATTATCGCTCTCACTTGTTGTGGAAGTTAAAAAACATTTAAAATCAAAAAATCTCCCTTTAAAAGCTGTTTTAATAATGGACAATGCACCTTCTCATCCCAGTGGAAATATTCTCATTAGTGGTGACATCCGAGCTGTTTTTCTTCCTCCTAACGTCACCCCATTGATCCAACCCATGGATCAGGGGGTTATTGAGTTTTATAAATACATATGTACGTAGTTATTTTAATTGTTAAATAAAATAAGCTTTTTTTTAAGTACATAAACGTGTTTTTTATTATAATTGATCCATTTTCACGCAGAAATTTCGGACTCCCGTTTAACCGAAATTTTTGCTTATCCGAAACCCCTCGGTCCCGAAGGTTTCGGTTAATCGGGAGTCTACTGTATAGAGAAATTTGCTCAACAATCTTTTCAATATGAACTACCAGGTACCTCACCTGGAAAAATTAATTCAAATGTATGTTAATATTTTGTCCTTAATAATTCAAATATATGCATAATGCACAGGAAACGGGAAATATGACAATATGGAGGGCAGTGAAGTCTTACATAAAAAATTAATTTTATTATTTACAAATCCACAGAAACGACGGGTATTAATCCTAAACACTGGGACGGGTAAATGTCAAAATATTATGCAAAGTAAAGCCTTGCCAAAAAAATACCATCACAAATAAATTCCCGAGCGAAGCCGGGTATCTGAGCTAGTATTATATATATATATATATATATATATATATATATATATATATACATACACACACAAAAATATATGTTATATAAAACAAAACAGAAAGCATCTCCTTTCATATGCATCAGGTCAAGAAATGTTATATCACATAATTTGTAGACCTAATAAAACTCCGTATATATCTTTAAAAGAGTCAGAAAAAATTGGAATTTCCTATTACTGGTTTCTTAACCTTTCCCCCCTTTAAACCAACAGTGCTAGAAAATGAACTCCTGTAAAAGATGCCTAAAAGAAGTTTCCAAGAACATACTGCTCAAAACTTAAGTTCCACATTGAAAACACAAAAATTCAAATAACATTGTTTAGAAAAACATTTGTAAGAAATAAAATTTAGAAGGTCAGTTGTATAACATAATATTCACAATGTGATGCATAATAATAGAGATTTATGACATTACATTTTATTCTATTTTTGAACATCAGCTCGGGGCTTGGCTATTAATAAATTTAACTTTTAGTTTTAAATGAAGAATTTTTTAACAATAAAATAAAAATGGTCATTGCTAGTTTAATAACAGATATATACAGGGTGTTCAGGCTACCTCTATAACCATATGAGATAATTTTACCTGTAGGCATGGTTTTAAAGACTGATGTGAATCATGTTTTACCTTTTTATCTACTGAAAATAAAAATAAATAGTTTCTGAACACAATAATAAATAACAATGACATAGGTATAAGGAAGTTTGGATAATAGATGAGAGTAAATTAACAAAAATATTTTATTTTTATCCTTCCTTATAAAGGTGGTTTTAATATTGGTACGAGTATAAACATTAGAGAAACACACTTCTTTTTTAAAATTATTTTAAATAACGTATTAAAGGTAGAATTTGAAATATTGTATCCTCCCCCTCTCCCCATTAGTTGATTTCAATCAAACGTGAAAGTGCATAACTTGATATAACAATTCTAAATATGACATTTCATCAATCTGAGACAAGCTGTTTTTGGGTTCTAAAACTATTCAAAATGAATAATACCATTGAAATCCAAAATTTCTCACGATTACAAGGAGAAATTTACTTGTTTTACTTGCACGAGGAAGTAAAAAGAAAAAATGCCAACTGTTATGTCTGAGTTATTTTATTATAATTCGCAAATTTTACATCTTAAAATTACATACTGTACCAAAAAGCATAGTTGGCATTTTTATATAAAAACATCACCACTAATCCAAGAAAGGTTATACAACAGCCCTGTCATACACCAGTATAACTCATAATTAATTACTATCCATTACAAATTGCTACTATAAAATGTGAAAGGTAATTTTATCACACATACACACACAATATATATATGAAATGGTGTATGTGTGGACAAAAAGCAATCAAGCAGACCTCATTTTCATGATGCATTAGGATCAGTGAACATCTGAAGAATGTTTTAAAATTTGTTTTTTTTTTTTTTTTGTCGGTGAAGACCGTCGTCACTGGCTGATGATCAACTACAGTTAGCAAGCGCTTTCGATGTGATGGCACCATCTTCAAGCCCATCAAGAGTTGTATGTTTTAAAATATCTTCTCATGAGGAAAACCCTGATACCAAAGCTACTAATATGCAGGTAATTTGTAATAAAAAACCAAATACTAAGGAAAAAATAATAATTACAACAAAAACAGAGTTAAGTTGAGGAGAGAAAGCACAGATATAGGTCTCCAAATAATATTGTAGATATTAATCAAATTTTTGTAACCAAATAAGAATTATATGAATTAAAAACAAAATGTTATTATAAATACAAAAAAAAATGTGGTAAATAATAATTTAAAAGGAAAATAAAAAGGATCAATACATAAAATACGTACGTGAATGATATTATTATATTCACCTTTTAGGAGGCTGATTAGACTTAAACTTCTTCTCATTGTCATAATATTCTATGCAAGCAGCTGTATCATTAGTATCCCTTCTCAAGACAAAATACTTCTTTTTCATTGTCTAAAAATAAATAAATAAATTAAAAATTTTAACTTATTATAAAATTTGATAAAATTCAGGTGGTGAAAATTCTAAGACTGGCTGTGTTAGTAAGTAAAGCTCACTGTACAGGAAAACTTTACCCAAAACAATGAGGGTAGACATCATTCCAGACAATCAGGAATGTACTGAAAATCTGTATTATTCATATATTATATTCTATAGACTGAATATAAAAAGTCCGTCACGCAGGGGCTGCGTAAACTAAGCCGATTTCCCACTTGAAGTTTTACAATAGAGAAATTTCACGAGAATCGAGCAGTTAAGAAAACGGCCGAACTAGCTTTTGGCGGGAAAGTCGCCCCCCGTCAGCCGCCAAGATTTAATATTCAAGATAAGAGAATAAATGTATATAACAATATTTATAGCAAACTTAATTTGCAATAAGATAGATTCTGTACAATTTTTCGATCCGACGTATAGTAACGGAGATATTTTGAATTTTCGAAAATCCTCCCCTCTAAACCCCCCCCTCCCACTGGTTCGATTTCAGCCGTTAACGCACTTGATCTTTCTTTTTACATAAAACAACTAAATAATATTGAGTTTGGTAACGATCAAACAAAAATTGCGACCGCTAGAGAGGTAACAGACAAATATATATATATATATATATATATATATATATATATATATATATATATATATATATAAAATTGTAACCTCTGTCTGTACATTGATTTTTTTCGCGAAATTTCACGATAACTTTTCGTTTCACATGTCATAGACACCAAAACTGCATTTTGTTTCTTTCGTGTATGTTTGTTTGTTTGTTTGTTTGTTACCTTTTCACGCATAAACGGCTGAACCGAATTTTATGAAACTTGGTATGTATATTACTACTAGCCCAACTTAGACTTTAGGCTATATTATTATTCTCTAAGACAAACAGGAGTGGGGGTTATAAGGGAGGCCTGAAATTAAAAATAGCGATATTTCGTTTCCTATTGGTTTTTCGGCAAATATGCACATAACAAAAGTTATTTATTTTGTCATTTAGAGTAACTTTTGTTATATACACTTTCGCCGTATACCGAAGTATAAATGAGTTATACGCTAAACATTATAGCGGGAGTCATTAATTTTATTTGGCACAAAACACTCAACCGAACTAAGTAAAACTCGGTATATCTATTAGCACTAAAGCTTTCATTATAACAAGCCATACCAACATTTCTAGGAACGGGCAGGAGTGGGGGTTATAAGGGAAGCCAGAAATTAAGAATAGCGATATTTCGTTTCCTATTGGTTTTTCGGTAAATATGAACACAACAAAAGTTGTTTACTTTGTTATTTAGAGTAACATTTGTTATATACACTTTTTTCGTATACCGAATAATAAACGAGATATACGCTAAAATCTATAGCGGAAGTGAACAATTTTATTTAGGACAATAGACCCAACCGAAATAAATAAAACTCGGTATGTGTATTAGCACTAACGCTTTCATTATAACAAACCATATCAACATTTCTAGGCACGGGCAGGAGTGGGGGTTATAAGGGAAGCCAGAAATTAAAAATAGCTATATTTCGTTTCCTATTGGTTTTTCGGTAAATATGAACATAACAAAAGTTGTTTACTTTGTTATTTAGTGTAACATTTGTTATATACACTTTTTTCGTATACCGAATAATAAACGAGATATACGCTAAAATCTATAGCGGAAGTGAACAATTTTATTTGGGACAATAGACCCAACCGAAATGAATAAAACTCGGTATGTGTATTAGCACTAACGCTTTTCTTATAACAAACCATATCAACATTTCTAGACACGGGCAGGAGTGGGGGTTATAAGGGAAGCCAGAAATTAAATATAGTGATATTTCGTTTCCTATTGGTTTTTCGGCAATTATGAACATGACGATAAACAAGAACATTTCAATTGTATGAAGCATTGTAAAAACAAGTAGCTGTTTCATGAGGAGCAAAGTATATTACTCCCCCCCCCCTTCCTCTGTCTTTCACTGGAACATTAATTAATCGGAAGTAAGTAATTTCATCCTTTAATGTGTTTAAAACATCAATTAATTCACAAAAAACGAAAGTATTTAAACATACATAATTAGAATTGAAAATAGAATCTGAATATAAGGTAATGTTAGCGGAATTGATAGTTAGCCGTTAGTCATGTTCTGTTGGCTAACCTGGAGCGTCAGGGAGGGGTGGGGAGATCTTCCTGTAATCTAGAACCTTTCTCACTCCCTCTTTCTTTCCTCAGTTGTTTCACACACTTTTTTCGTATACCGTATTATAAACGAGATATACGCTAAAACCTATAGCGGAAGTGAACAATTTTATTTGGGACAAAAGACCCAGCCAAAATAAATAAAACTCGGTATGTGTATTAGCACTAACGCTTTCCTTATAATAAGCCATACTAACATTTCTAGGGACGGGCAGGAGTGGGGATTGTAAGGGAGGCTGAAATTAATAATGGTGATATTTCGTTTCACCACAATATTTTGTGCTTAATAACTGAGATCTATGCATAATGCACAGGAGACGGGAAATATGACAATTTGGAGGACAGTGAAGACTTACATAAAAAATTAATTTTATTATTAACAAATGCCAACAACGGGTGTTAATCCTAAATAGTGGGACGGATAAAGGTGAAAATATTGTGCAAACTAAAGCCTTGCCAAAAAAATACCATCAACATTCAGCCTCAAATGAATTCCCGAGCGAAGCCGGGTATCTGAGCTAGTATATATATATATATATATATATATATATATATATATATATATATATATATATATATATATACATACACAGTTTTGAACGGACCTCATTTTCGTCATCTACTAGGTAGGATCAATGGACATTTGAAGAAAAATTTCAAAAATTCCGTCATGAGTACAACCTCAATAATAGCTGATTTCCCTTAAGGGAAATCTGCTAAAAATGTACACTAAAGCGTTTTTATTGGTGACCCTTACCATTGAACTATGAAGAACTTATAAGAATATTGGGCCCAGAATAAGAAGAATAATGGCCACCGCAGCAAGTGAACGGAGGGACGAGGAATTTTATATCGAAATCTTGACAAAGACGGCTTGAAGAAACTTCTCAAATTGAAGAATAAAATGAAGAACTAAGTACATTTAATAAATAGAATTGGGTTTTTAAAGCAATATAAAAAGAACAAAATGTTTCCTACTTTCATATGTAATAAAAATAACAAAGTTCATATAATATATTTGATAACAATTTTGATGGTTCTAATAAATTTGTAAAAATCATTGATAATTTTAAATATCAAATTTTAAATCTAGAAATGTCTAGAAGTTATAAAGGTTTAAAAGAATTGAATTGTAAAATAATTAAATGCTCATTACCCCTAAAAGATTCTAAAATTAAATTCGTTGTAGATAAATTAATCTGTTTGTATACTAATAGGATTAACGTTTATTATAATAATTTTTTCATGAAAAATCAAAAAATATTATTGAAAAAAGTTTATATTTCATAATAAACTCCCTTTTCAAAAAACTTACAACAAATGAAAATTCACATTGGCTGTTTAATTTGTCAAAGACATCTTGGAGGAGGTTACGATTTTTTTTTTTTTTTTTTTAAATGGGCAATGTGAATAAAGTTTGTGGGGAAAAAAAAGGTGTTTTTATTGGTGACCTTTGACATAAAACTATGAATAGCAAATAAGAATATTAGGTTCAGAATAAGAAGTATAATAATATGTCTGGACCACACTTACTGGCGGGACTTATGGAGCACTGGAGTAATATTGTGGATACACACTACACAGCTGGAGAATAGCCAAGTTATAAACCTGTGATTTTTTAAAAAAATCTGGTTTTACTATTTCAAATCCAAAATTTTTAATTTTTTATCTTATGTTTTGTGAAACTAATAAAATGACAACAAATCCTCCAAAAATTAGATACCAGAATATTACTCCCCCAAAAAAGCAGGACTGACTATACTCCCAAAACCATGCCACATTCATAAAAAGTACTATTTGATGATATACAACAATTAGTTGAGAAACCAGATTTGCTAGGGTTTCTCCCCAATTTCCAAAATAATTAACCTTTGTGGTACAAATTAGAATATCTAACATTTTTCATTTAAGTATTTACAGGTTGGTGGGCTTGAACATGGGGTGAATGCTACTGGATTGTAATAATTTGGCAGCACAAGGGACTACTAAATGGACACTCTAGATGTGCACTTTGATTCATTGGCTGAAGGGCACTTGTGGTGTTGGCAAGTAAGAAGCAATGTTATACGTTTTGAAGATTGGCGATTGCAAGCTGTGCCGAGCAGATGTCAACCAAAAGCAAGATTTTCTTTCCCTTCAATTCACAACCCCTTTTTCTTACCCCTTCTTCAAAAAGTTGGGTTGTAGTCCAAGCATTTTTGTTTGATTTGTAGTTGACAGGCAGACGCTTAATGTTTTTGAAAGAACGTGGGTTTTTAGACTTCCCTGTACCAGACTTTACTGAACCTAACATGTCATGTGATTCTTTCTTAAGTTATCTAAACTTTCACCCAATAAACTTTTCTGATTTAAATTTTAAAGTTTTGTTTGGTGTCATGTTGTAAAACAATCCAGTTTCGTTAGCATTGAAGATTTCTTCTACTGAATATCGAGCCTTGAGACCAGGCCATATTTTATCCAGCCATTTGAGATGTTTCTGTCAACACCACGAGCCTCACCACTGATCTGCCCATAGTTGATGTTGTGGTGCTGCTTCCACTTGCTCAGTCAACCTTCAAATGCCTTAAAATCAGTAATGCCAAGCTCCGTTGCATAAAACTCTGCTTTTGTTTTAATCAGAGGTCCTGAGAATGGGATGTGTTTGATACGTTGTTGTTGAAGCCACTGTAGAATAGCTCCATCTAAACCTTCGTACTGAGGTTTACACATTTTTTTTCTTGCTTTCCTGTACTTCCGCATCAAGCCACTTTTTCCTATCTTCCAAATGGCAGCCACAGTTGACTGGAAAAACCCTGTCCGTCGAACGACATCAGCTTGTTTTTCGCCCTTTTTTATCACTTAAATTAAAGAAATCTTTTATTCAATAGTGAGTACTTTATGCTTCCTTGAAAGCAAGTTGATTCTACACACACAAATGTACACTTCTATACAGCGCCAGGAAGCAACAAACACAGTCATGACATTACACAGGCAAGGCCAGGCACCAAGCGAAACTATGGACGTCACTATTCATGACATGCCTCAAACAGGAAACAAAATACGTCGGGCATTGCTTATATTTATTGTTCTGAAAACATCTTACAAATAAACATAACTGATCTGAAAAAATCGTTATAGTTAGGGATATCGTAATAGAGAGAATTAATTATTGTTCTTATGGCAGACCAAACATCAGTGTCAATGTCCATCAGTACAGGGAATTATCGTTATAAAGAGAGACTAGTGTATATTAATTTATTTATTTCCTTCCTACATTAACCATATAAGAAAGCCATTCATTTATCTGCATGTCCCATGCATTTTAATATATTACATGCATTTGAAGTATATTACAAATGGTATTTATAAATTATTCTATAAACAATTAAACATAATAAGGAAACATATAAAGAGAAAATTAATAGCCTTAATATAATAATTAGTGATTATTCGTAATCCTTTATACATATAATTTTGAACAGACCCCATTTTCATTATCTAATAAGTAGGATCAATGGACATTTGAAGAAATGTATGCATCTGATTACAACCTCAATAGCTAATTTCCCTTAGGGGAAATTTGCTAAAAAGTCTTCCATTATATACAATTACAATTATCTCAGTGATAAAATAATCATGTTAACCCTAATTGTAGTCCTACTAGGGGATCCCTCAATGACTCAATTGTTATTAATTAATTATGCCATTGACACTCTTAAAATAGAGCGTGTGTCTTACCAAAACTAAGATTTCATTAAATCCACCTTTGATAATAGTATAAGCAAGAAAATGAGAAGTTTGAATTACCTTGAGTTTCTTGAGACAGCCCTGCTTGACAATTTCCCCAGGAGATTGCTGGGATGGTACTCCTCGAGAAGACATTTCTAAATAAATATAATAGGTTCACATAAAAACCTGAAAAATAAAAAATAAAGATAAGCTATCTTGTATTAAAAATGAAATATTTCATCCATTTCATACATATATTATTTCAGGACATTTCATCTCTACTATAAACTATCATTAGTGGGCAAAGGATGTCCTATTGTTGGGATTCAAATGATTTTTGCAACTTCCTAATGATCACAGTGCTGATGTTCTTGAAGATTGGTTTCCAAGCTCACCAAACACTGTGTTATTGCTCTAAAGTTTTGAGATATTCCTTAAGGGACCTTCTATGATGTTATGATCCACTTACTATTCCTTGTTTGGTTTGGAGCTCACAGTCTAGTGAGCTCAAATTTTTGTTTAAACAAAGCTAATTGTTAGTAATCCAACACATTCCCTTTAATTAAGCATTAGACCGATTTCCCAAAGTGCTGCCTCTAGGCCTCTTACTTCAATATTTAGCCAGTATTCAGAGTATGACGAGCTTATCAGCATAGGCAACTATCGAAACCTGAAAGTATCCAGAAGCTAGCTGAGACTGCAAAGCCTTTATTACTTGGCCCAAGGCCTTACAAAAAAAAAAAAGACGAATGAAACAGAGTCTCACTGCCTAAAACCATAA
Source organism: Riptortus pedestris (assembly GCA_019009955.1). Lineage (NCBI taxonomy): Eukaryota > Metazoa > Arthropoda > Insecta > Hemiptera > Alydidae > Riptortus > Riptortus pedestris. The sequence continues at coordinate 24,581,504 of CM032231.1, forward strand.
CCATGCAAGATATGTCTCAGATTCTAGACCCCAAAACAGATCAGTGGTGGCCCTTGCCCAAGCCACCTCTTCCTAAATCATTTAAACAAAATAATGTTAAAGGGGATTGAGAGTGCTGGGGAGGTGTACCTAGTAGTAGTACCAGCTATTTATTAACATAAGTATGTACAACTACGAATAAAAAGTTTCTTCTTCAGACATACAATAAGGATATGAATTAATGGTCATCAAATATATAAAATAGCTACAACTGTGCGTGAAGTCATGTATGGGAAAATAATTCTTTATTATTAGATAATTTGTGATAAAAAATGCTATCCATGATTATGATTGCTATGGCCTACAATGTTTAAAGAACAAACTGGCAAAAAAAATACAGTCTAATGATTTTACAAACAATGCCAGGTATGTATGTATATATACATGTGTGTGTGTGTGTGTATGTATGTATGTAAGTGTATGTATATATATATAAATATATATATATATATATATATATATATATATATATATACATAGAGTAGATTTTGAAGAACCCTATTTTTTCTCATCTCCTAGAGAATCAATGAACATTTGAAAAAAAAATTTTTAAATCTTGCTTTGAGTAAAACTCAAGGGGGCGGTTGATTACCCTTAAGGGGAATCTGCTAAAATCCTCAAATATAAGATTACAATTTTCTCATTTAAAGAATTTAAAACTAAAAATCATTAATGCAAGCCAAATTAATAACTGAAGAAATTAATTTGAAAATTTTGATTATAAGTTACAGGTAATTTTAAACAAAAAATGTTATACGAGGCCCAATCAAAATTAGTAATGATATCTGGACAAACCACTGAAATGACCAGAATATTGTGTATTATATAGTTCATAGCTAGATAATAATGATAAAAAGTAAACATGTTTGGTTGCTCCAGGTGGAAAACAATGAGTCAGCCAATTAATAGTATGATACATATATATCAAAATACTTCAACAAAGAAATTAGTCAATGGAGATAACAAACTAAAGAGATCTTTATTAATGGGTTTGATAACTGATAACTGTATTTTCTACTCATTAAGAAATATGAGTAAGAGGGATTATGATAAAAATCCGCCATACAGGGGCTGTGTAAAATAAGTAGATTTCCCACTTGCTGGTATAATATACTTTTGTTTCTATCTCACCACATATTCTTTATTTCTATGTAAAAAGCTAATGAGTAGAAAGTGGGGGGGTTACTGAAGGACGAAAACAATAAAGTATGAACAACTTGTGTAATACATGAGTTACGAAAAAATGACTAACAACAATTGTAGACAATCAATGGTTAAACAAGATTGGTTCTATAACATTACTTATTATAACAGATATTTTGATCTTTTGAATCCCCTCCCACTCTAAATCCCCCATATTCCTAGCCTAATTTCAACCATTAATGACTAACCACTAAGAACTTGCATAAAATGGTTAGATATCGACTATGGTTTGGATGAAATAACTATTCTTGAGACAAGAATTTAAAATCTTAATTGATGAGGTAACTACACATCAAATTTTCTTGTCTTCAGCATAATAAAGGCCTAGAATTCAGCCATTCATGATATAACAGGTTATTGTTAATTTGACATGAGTAGGAGTGGGGGTTTATTGAAGACCGAAAACTAAAAGCTCCTAATTTCTCCGTTAATATTTATGATGAAGAAAATATAAAAAATTTTGTAGGTAATTTAATTTTCAATAAGATTGGTTATATACAATTTTTAGATCCTACTAATAACAACGGAAATATTTCAAATTTTAGAATTTACACTCTTCTAACTACCCTCCCCCCAAGTCCGATTTCAGCCGTTAACGAACTTGATCTTTAGTTTTACATGAAGCGTTTATATATTGAGTTTGGTAAAGATACAAAAAAAAATTGTGACCGCTAGAGTGATAAAAGACAAGTATACATACATATATATATATATATATATATATATATATATATATATATATATATATATATATATATATATATGTGTGTGTGTGTGAGTGTGTGTGTGTTATTTTGAAAGGACATAATTTTCACTATTTCCTAGGTAGGACCGATGGACATTTGAGGAAATTTTCAAAAATTGCGACATGAGTACAACCTCAATATTTACCCTTTAAGGGTAATCTGCTAAAACCAGAAATGAAAGTGCCGTAGGTAACTAGATACAAGTTAATAGTTGAAACTACAATTATATTTAGCAGTTATAGCTACTATAATATAACTACAATAACTGTATTTGGAGTTTATATGAACAGTAGTACGGTATAGTGATGGTCAAGCAGAAGACATCTAAATTAAACAATTTCTCACATTCTGAAATTACACACATATGACATCATCTCACATTCTGTTTATGCCTTAGTAAAACCCTGATGTCATATTTAGCTTGGCCATAAATCATTTCATGATATAACTATGAGATTTTGTGAAAACCATAGGGATGGGATGAGAAAAAAAATATTAAAATTATTATGCAAGTTATAGAAAAATCTATAACTACAACAATAATTTTAGGAAATAACTTGACTATACATTTTTAGCAGATTTCCCTTAGGGGAAATCAGTTTTTTAATGGGATGAATAAAAAGATGTTATTTATTCATGGTAAACCTAGAGTGAAGAGTACGATTCTCGCCTGGGCAAAGGAATTTATTTAGTGACGGAATTCATTAAATAAAATCCTTAGTCCCACCCTGGCTAGAAAAGGGTGGTGCCCTGTAGAAACCCCATCCCAATTATAGCCTTAGTTACAAAAAGTGGATGTTAATAAATTATTGATATACATTTATTTATGTCCAATTTATGCAATTACGGCTAATTTGACTGGGTTATCTACAGGTTACCACCCATTTCTACCACCCAGGGTTACTTAATAAGATTGTTACTAAATAAATTCCTATTACCCAGTTGGGAATTGAACCCACGGCTCAAGGTTTACCAAGTTCATTAAGGCTAACACCTTAACCTACATGGCTATTCTGAGCCTCCAAGGTGGTGAATAATAACATATATATTTACAATCTTTTATTTCATGTTGGGCTTAGGTTAACCATGTAACTTAAGGTGTTGGTCCTCACCTCACTTAGTAAACCTAGAGTGGGAGGATCGATTCTCTCCTGGGCAATAGAAATATATTTACTGACAAACTCATTAAATAAAATCTACCCCATCCCACCCAGACTAGAAGAGGGTGATAACCGGTGGATATCGTCCCAATTAGCTGTAATAGCACAAAGTGGATGTTAATAAATAACAACATATTTCATGTCCAGTCTAAACAATAACTGTGAGAACTTTATTAATAAGATTGATTATATAGCATTTTAAATGTGATTAATAATTAAATAGTAATTAACATTTCACATCCACTCGTAAACAACCTAATTTCAGGTATTAATGAGCATGATGTAGGATGTTAAGTACATTGAGGAAGATATTGTTTTTGGTCTCCCTATAAATTACTCTTCTAATGTCTCAATTGTACCCTAGAGAAATTACAAATTTAGGAGTAATTCTGTCATGCCAGTGACCTCAAAAGTGAATTTCTTAAGGGAAATAAGCTAAAATTTAATTTCTATTGTAGTTTTATAAGGCAAATAACAAATTGATTACCATGTTTAAAAGAAGGTAATGATTACTAGATGTCTACTCTTTGAGAACTGATAGTCATTACAAGTTGATTTTCTGGAGTGGAATATCAAGCCATTATTAAAGTAAATTCTTCTATGAATTTGATAACCACTGCTTCTCCATCAGAATCTATTTTTGCAATTTAGGATGCCACAAGAAGAGCACACATTATGATCTTTTCCCAAATCATTTCATCTCAAGTTTAGAAACCAGTTTACTTTTCAAACGGGTCCTTCAAATCCTGCTAAATCATTTTTTTTCCTCTCAAATTTATTTGTACTCAAAGAAGTCATGCCCCATTATTCCATTACTCAAATGATCTCAATTATTATTTTATCAACCAATTATTTTTATTTCTCCATATTTTGCAACTTAAAAAACTTTAAACGAATTGCGCTTAAAGGAAACCAGCTACATTAATTTTAAGAAGTATTTTTACAAGAATTAGACAAGAACTATTTTCTACTCAGCAAAGATGAGTTTGCTTATAATATAGAAACAAATGATGTACTTCAAGCAAAAAAGACGGGTTTTGTGACAATTACAAACAGAGCTAAATTCAGTAGTTATAATATCGTTGAAATCCTTTAATGAATATTCAATGCTGAAAAAATTTCAAAAAACATTTCATTCATAACAATTATAAATCAGAAGGTAAGGAAATTTAAGGAGACAAAGTCCTCAATGTTTCATGACCCATTAATCATAAGACACTTGACAAAACAAGTATGCTGTAAACTTCTTAATTAATCATAGCATGAAATTAGACTGTAATAAGACAAATCTTGCCACAACAAGGATGACATCACAAGAAGAAATAAAGCAATAAAAACTGAACTGTCTATTTAAAATGAGGTGATAGCAACAAAAAATACAAGTAAAAAAGAGCAGCAATAGAAATTCACACATAAGCCCTGGTGAAAAAATATAGACTGATTAAAATCATGTGTTTCATCAGTTCCATTGATAATTAGTTGTTGAAAAAAAAAATCAAACTTTTAAAAAAACAACCTTAAAATATGTACTTATGATATTAAAAAAATGGTTTTGATTAATGAAAATCAGGCATAATAAACTGTTCATAGCTAGAAGGCCCTTTGGTTAGACATTTCAATGACTTAAGCTTATCTTTGTTGGCTATTGTTAAATAGAGGCCAAGAAACCAGATAGAAAGATAAATATTGCTAATAACTTAATAAATTGTGAATCAACAACAAATTTCTAATAAAGAATTCAGGATAGTCCTGTTTATTTTGAACCCAGCCATGTGCTAAGACATGAGGTAACTATAATGTTGTTTTCAAATAATATTTCACAGATTGACTAAAGCTTATTTCTATTTGTCTTTCAGATACCTAATACAGCAACAAATAATAGAACTTAATTGATAACAGAAATAAATAATTTAGACATCCTTATCAATATTTTGTCACTACAAGCAAAGTGCATAAGTTTCTTGAAGAATCCTATTTTTTGTTTAGAAAGAAATATACTTTATATTTAACTCTATACTAAATAAAAGACATATTTCCAAATAATGTACAGTAGACATTTTAAAATGTCAAACATTAAATACATCACAGTAACTTTATAGTGACCAAATAGAATATTTTGATTTAACCTAATGTTGGCAATCATCAAATATGCATTATTGGTCACATTTTGGAGAAATCTATTGTTTTGAACAAGTAGAATGAATATCAAATTATTGCACCACTAATGAATAATAAAAGAATATTGCAAACTGAATTAATGAAGCCATCAAACGTTTTAAATAAATGAACAAAATAAGAAAGCTGTCAACAAAATTAATTGTAAAAAAAAAGTATGACAGTCGAATCAGTAAAAAATTAGATTTCAGTAAGATGATACTCTTATGTGGAGATTCTAATCTTTAACTTTGGTACTTGTTACTAGTGAAAATATGTGCACAGTGTCTTTAAAACAGAAATGTAAGGCCTAGCAGCAACAAAATAATTGTCATAAAATAAATGCCTAGAAGAATGAAAAAACAAAAAGACAAAATAAGGTTTATTTCCATAAACTAACGTTAAATAGAATGACATTGAATTATTAAATTATCATGAGTAAATTTTTATAAAGTAAAAATGATCTATTCAAATGAATACTTACAGTTAAAATTTCACTAAGGAATGTATTCTTCTTCACCAATGGTGATATCTATCAAAACAAATTCTAAACATTCAATAATCCTATTAACGTTGTTATTAAAAGCACTTCACTATTGGTTGGATATTATAATTCCTAAATGTTAACGTTGTTCACCTAATGTCAAAACATAAATGCACCCGCTGACAAGGTCATCTATGATACGAAAACACAAATACACACAATATTCCAGGTGAATGGATGGCATTTCCTGTAAACAGCGGAGCACAACAATTCCAAAAAACGAATAAATACTACTAGAGCACTAAGTAAAACAACACAAATCACTTTAGTTAGATAAATTTAAGAAACAATTAACTATTATCTATGAAAATTTTCAGTCGAAGAACGTGCTTCAACCGAACCTAAAATTATGCGCAATATTAATTGAAACCTAGAAACAACATTAACATCAAAACTGTCGTGCTAGCGATTGGAGAATCACTTTGTAAGCACTGTAAGGTAGTCGAGATGACATATTTGAGGTGGAAATATAGTTAAAAAGGTGTAATGTTGTCTTGAGATAGATATAAGACACCATCTTGGAAAAGGTCATGTGTGACTGTGTGTACATGGCTGAGTTGTAAACAAGCTGGACTGGGCATGCGCGACTCGATACTGACACCTAGCCGACCAGCTCCGACTCTTTACGTCACCCCAGCTCAATCACTCCACATTCCATTCAGCACTACTCCCCTACAACAGATTGTCGACTTTAGCCACTATTAGTACACTATAGCAGCTCTCTGCCTGCCTACCATCATCCCACACATTTCGGCAAATCTATTGATAGGGCTGAGGCAGGCAGACATATTGTCAATGGATGAGACGGCCTTGGAAGGTTGAGTATGAGGTCCTTGGGATTCCTGAGGTACCGTTGCACGCTCCGCTAGAATCCGCGGGCCTAACACTACGCGCGCCGGCCTCTCATTCGCCTCTCTCCTATCCCCTTAGCTTGCCTTCGGCTGGAGAACAGATTGGCGAGAGTTACTACGTCGCCGTAGAGTACTAGTGAGATCGACCGCTCTGTCATTCACCCCCAGAGACACCCACAGTCTCACCTAAATACCCTACGGAATGTGCAATGTCTAACCGAAGTGAGTCTGAGATGCTATAGGATTAGTAGATGTCTGGTTAAACTAGGATACTACGCCGCAGTGTAGTACTAGGGGGTCGATCGATCTCTCATTCACCGCCAGACACTCCCACCGCCCTCACCCAAATAAGGGCTGGCGATTGTCTAGTCATGTAAGGAATGGCTACTAAGAGATTCGAATTTCTCCAATTTCACTGGGGTATTACGTCGCAGCGTAACATTAACCGGGCCAGCCGCACTCTCACTCACAGCGAGAAACACACCGCCTCACCTCAATAAGGGTTGGAGAATTTTAAGCCTAGTCATTATGAGGTGTTATGGGATTAGTATATCTCGGAGTTTACTAGGGTACTACGTCGTAGTGTAGTGCCCGTGGGGTCGATCGCCTTCTCACTCACAGCCATATATACTCACCGCCTTGCCCAAATAAGTATTGGGGAATATTTGGTCTATCCAGTATGAGGTACTAGGGGATTACTATATCTCGGAGAAAACTAGGGTACTATGTCGTAGTATAGTGTTAGTGGGGTCGATCGCCCTCTCATTCACAGCCAGAAACACTCACCGCCTCACCTAAATAAGGGTTGGCGAATTTTAAGCCTAGTCATTATGAGGTGCTATGGGATTAGTATATCTCGGAGTTTACGTCGTAGTATAGTGTCAGTGGGGTCAATCGCCCTCTCATTGACTGCTAGATATACTCACCGCCTCGGCCGAATAACGATTGGGGAATATTTGGTCAATCCAGTATGAGGTGCTAGGGGATTAGTATTTCTCGGAGTAAACGAGGGTACTACGCCGTAGTGTAGTGTTAGTGGGGTCGATCGCCCTCTCATTCACAGCCAGAAACACTCACGGCCTCGCCCAAATAAGGATTGGGGAATATTTGATCTATCCAGAATGAGGTGCTAGGGGATTAGTATTTCTCGGAGTAAACGAGGGTACTACGCCATAGTGTAGTATAAGTGGGATCGATACGCCTCTCATTGACTGCCAGGCCGCGGCTCACCCAAATAAGGACTGGAGTATGTTTAGTCTAGTAATTATGTGGTACTTGGGCAATAGGTGACCTCGGAGTAATATGGGTACTACGCCGCAGTGTAGTTCTGGTGCTATCGATTCGCCTCACTTTCGCCGGCAGGCACCCCCCCCCCCACCTAAGTGCAAACTTCAGAAACTTTAATTCAGAAAGGATGGGGTACTAGGGGATTTCTTGCTGTCGTAGTAAACTGGGGTACTACGCCGTAGCGTAGTACTAGTCGGATCGATAGGTCTCACATTTACCGCCAACATTCCCACCACCTCATCCAAACAATAACTTGGGTATATTTACTATTTTGAGTATGAGATAATTGGGAATTAGTTTCTGTCGGGGCAAAGTAGGTTACTATGCCACTGTGTTGTGGGATCGATCTGGCTGTCTTTATCTGGCAGACAGACCGACCACTATATCATCCATATACAGACTGGGGAATGTCAACTCCAATATGTATGTGGAACTAATAGTTAAGCTGTTCTTGATCAAACTGCTAGACCAATGGCTGGTCTTATCTTTGGACACGAAACGTCCGGATGGCTATCACTGTGGTTAAGTACCGGGATTAGAACTTCTGCAGCTAATGCACTGTTAGTGAACTGCATTGTAGTGCCCAGGGTCTTTGCCAATACGCTCGCAGCCCCTCTCGAATGCAGGCTCAAGATGTAAGGATAGCTATTCCTTGCAAAGGGCTTTCCTCTTTAAATGATCTCTTGGACACCAAAACTACATAATTACATATGAGTTATAAGATAAAGAGTTATCCACTGTTGAAGCAAAGATTGAACAGCTTAACTATTAGTTCCACATACATATTGGAGTTGACATTCCCCAGTCTGTATATGGATGAGGTACATAGTCTCTGCTCAAATAATACTTGAGGAACCCTTCTGTTCTCTAGACGAAGAATGTTGGTCACAACCAACGATGAATCGAATCTATTGTCCGCCAAGTATGTGGCAAACGCTTGATTGTGCATCGCTCTCCAGACCAATGGATTATATGAAAATAGAAACTTACTCTTTGATATTACACATCTGAATAATATTTCATTTAAATTTGTGGCTGATTTTAAACCCTTACAGATAATCAATGGGCTGTAGTAGTAGTAGTAGTAGTAGTAAAGTAAATTTTATTTTCCAATAAATTACATTTCAATTATTTCGGAAATACATAATAATTTACTTAGTGCTTGGTATATACTGTTAGCAAAAGTGACGTATGATAGATAAAGTTCATAATAAATATATAAGGCATACTTGTATATAAATATTTAAAGATTGTAATACAAATTTGTAATATTACATAATATTGATAAAAAAATAAAATAATAACAGTAGAAGTGATTCGGTATTATATGGTCATAACAACTAAATATATAAATTAAATTCTAAACAAAGGAGCCTGCGATATCTTCCAGCACTCTTCAGATATTTATATAGTTTAATGTAATCTCCTCCATTCAGGATGGATATTACTTGATCCCTGCTGAGAGTAATTCGACCAAAAGCTGCAAGACGGAACTGCCGGAGGATGGGACAAACAGCGAAGAAGTGGTAGGTCACTTCAGGTTCCTGGAGGTTACATAGTGAACAGTTAGCGGTGTCATGTATATCCAAGGCTTCTTTTAGCAGGTTTCCCATAAGGGAAATCAGCTATTGAGGTTGTATTCATGACGGAATTTTCGACATTTTTCTTCAAATGTCCATCGATCCTACCTAGTAGATGACGAAAATGAGGTCCGTTCAGAACTGTATATATATATATATATATATATATATATATATATATATATATATATATATATAAACACAAATTAAGCTGCTCTCTTTCTGAGGGTACCTGTATGGTCCGCCTCCTAATCTGCCAATTTTGGTAATATTATTATTATTATCTTAATAATAATTTGGATTTGGAAATTTGGATAATTGAATGGAGGAAATTTGGGAGGTACCTCTGGTGAGACTGCAGCTTAATATTTCAGCTTTATTTTTTATATAAATGATTGTTCACAATTTTTATAGATGATTTTAGGATAAGGGTGGACAAGTCCTTCAGGCCATCTTTGGTCAGCCCATATTCAATTAATTTCTTGACGGTTTTTTGATGGAGGACTCCTCTTGAACCAAACAGAAGCACCATAACTGTCCAGTCTTGGATGTGGTATTTTTCAGAGAAATACAGGCAACATGGCTCGTATATTCCTTTCTTCTCTTGATCCACCTCGTCTGCTTGATTTTAGCTCATCTCAAACCGGACAGTGGGATCCAAAATTAATCCTTTCTTTTCATTTTTCATGATCACTACAATGTCTGCTCTTCTTGGAGTACCGTCTGCAGAATTACAAGTCACCTCTTCGAATATATCCCAATTTGGGTGCTTCTTTTCCAAGAGGTGAGCAATTTATATATATATATATATATATATATATATATATATATATATATATATATTGTTATATACATTTATTCTCTATCTTGAATATTAACCGAGATATTTGCATTTTTATTAAATCTGGCCGGCTAACGGACGAAGTGGCTTTCCCTCCAAAAGCTAGTTCGGCCGTTTCATTAACTGCTCAGCTCTCGTGAAATTTCTCTATTGTAAAACTTCACGTGGGAAATCTGCTTAGTTTACGCAGCCCCTGCGTGACGGACTTTTTCAAGTTGAGAGTTTCTGTCCTGGCTCTAGCTATTCCTCTCATATAGTTACGTTTCCTCAATATTACTAGCTGAGCTTATTGATTTAATCTTCGGGGAAATTGCCTTAATAATAGACCAAAGTTGCTTTGGGTCCTTTGCTGATTCAAGCTTTTCATACAATGTTTTTAATAATCTTAATTTTTGCTTAATCTAGCATATTTCTTTATACTCCTTGTTAGCGAAGATATATATTTCTCTCAGGAATTCAGAATTATTTTTCTTGTTGCTATTTTACGACCATCTCCGATTTCCCGGTTGAAGATTTCTGACTCATAGAAAGCCAAGAAAAGACGTTGTTCAATCAGGTTTCGGAAGCGTTTTTGAACCACCCGATTCTTGAACAGGGTTTGGGAGGGGGAGGGGTTACTGATTGTTCATAACAAGAAAGTACGAATAACTCGGTTAATTCTAGGAGAACTTCATAGAACAACAATTGTAGACCGTCTATAGTTTACTCAATAGTTTCTATAACATTTAATAATTCGATTAATAATAACGAGGGTATTTGAAATTTTCGAAATTCCCCCTCAAAGCCCCCGTTAAGCTTATGCATTCGTTGTAGAACGATTTAAATTCATTTCATTTTCGATTTGAGACATTAATGATGAATTAAACGGTAAAATATCGATTATGATATAGATCAAATAAACATTATCTACTAAAGGATTTGTCATAATTGATGACATCACAAAACTTATTTGCATTTATCTCACAAAGTCAAAGTTCAATGAAAACAATATTTCGTATTTAAGCATCAAATAAAGTGATTCAAAATGTAACAGCTTATTCTAATAAGACATAAGTAAGAGGGGAGGTTTACTGAAGGGTGAAAACTAAAAAATACATATATCTCGTTTAATAATCAAAATAGTGAAAAAACGCATGTAATATCATTTATAGAACAGTAGCAATAAGATTGGTTAGTATCGGAGATATTTCAAATTTTCGAAATCCACCACTGATCCCTCCCCCCGATTTCTGCTTTCTTCTTAAGGATTATTATTATTTATTAACGTCCACTTTTTGCGACTAAGGCTAATTAGGACGGGTTATATACAGGTTACCAGCCTTTTCTAGCCAGGGTGGGGCTAAGGATTTTATTTAATGAATTCCGTCACTAAATGAATTCCCTTGCCTAGGTGGGAATCGAACTCACCACTCTAGGATTACCACATGAGATTAAAGGCAACGCTTTAACTCACATGGCTAACTTTTAAGGATTAAATAAATATATAGTTTGGTAACGATCAAACAATAATTGCGACCACTAAAACGTTAAGAGACATATATATATATATATATATATATATATATTTACACACAATTTTGAACGGACCACATTTTCGTCTTCTCCTAGGTAGGATCGATGGGCATTTGAGGAAATTTTTCGAAAATCGCGTCATGAGTACAACCTCTTAATAACTGATTTCCTCTAAGGTAAATCTCCTAAAATGGACAGACGGACTCTAGTCTAGAGATAATAGTATACTAGGGGATTAGTACCTCTTGATGAAGAAGCGATTGACATATTACGTCATTGTAGTAGAATCGATCGCTCATTCATTCACGGACAGAGGCATAACATCACACATTCTGTCTAGTAGCTCCCTTAGGAGAAATCAGCTGTTGAGCTTGTACTCATGACGAGATTTTCGAAAAATTTCCTCAAATGTCCATCGATCCTACCCAAGAGATGGAGAAAAGTCCGTCACGCAGGGGCTGTGGAAACTAAGCAGATTTTCCACATGAAGTTTTACAGTAGATACATCTACATACATACTGCTAACAAGTACTCAACACAACAGTGAATATTAAGTGAATAACTACAAACGGTAATGAAAAATCTTTCAGTAAATTTTAATAACCTCCCAACGGGAAGCGTCTGTATTGTAAACAAACAGGTGAGCCAACCTCTGAGAGCTGAACAGGCAATTTAGTTGAAATTAATAAAATGAGTAGCTGATGACTTTGAGGTAACAAAATGTGTTTATATAATTCATACAAACATTTATTGTAGGATTGTAGTCCATTACAAAAATTAATAAATCCAGATTTCCTCTAATAATAATTCAGTACATTAGTTCCTTACAAAACATTACCAATTTTGAAAAACATTTGCAGAGATATGTATAAGCGATATATTTACAAATATAAATAAATATTATTTGGGGTGTTAATAAAAGTAATGGCTTTTAGCAGATTTCACTTAGGGGAAATCAGCTATTGAGGTCGTACTCTTGGCGCGATTTTCGAAAAATGTCTTTAAATGCCCATCGATCCGTCCTAGGAGATGACGAAAATGAGGTCCGTTCAAAACTATATATATATATAGTTTTGAACGGACCTCATTTTCGCCATCTCCTGGGTAGGATCGGATATATATATATATATATATATATATATATATATATATATATATATATATATTCTGTTAACACTCTAGCGGCCGCAGTTTTTGTTTAATCGTCACCAAACTCTGTATTTAATCGTTTTATGTAAATAGGAAGATAGTTAAAGGCTGAAATCGGACCAGTGGGAGGGGTGGTTTAGAGGGAGAATTTCGAAAATTTGAAATATCTCCGTTACTACGTCGGATCGAAAAATTGTATAGAACTAACCTTTTTGCAAATAAAATGTACTATAAATATTGTTATATACATTTATTCTCTATCTTGAATATTAACCGAGATATTTGCATGTTTCTTAAATGTATGTGGGCGGATAACGGACGAGAGTGAGTTTCCCGCCAAAAGCTAGTTCGGCCGTTTTCGTAACGCTCTCGTGAAATTTCTCTATTGTAATACTTCAAGTGGGAAATCTGCTTAGTTTACGCAGCCCCTGCATGACGGACTTTTTTTTAATTTTAGGTTTTTCTCATTTGAGGTCCGTGGAGCACCTTAGCGCAGTGGGCCTTCGCCATTTGCCGAACTGACAAGTCCGGCACTGCCTGATCATAAATTGTTATGGAACCAATCTTGTTAAACTATTGACGCTATACAATTGTTGTTCTATACATTGTTTCGTAATTCAAATACTAATCGAGTCATTTCGGTTTTTTTCATGCAGATATGGAGCATATGTAGTGTAAAAGTACAATACTAGTATGATGTACCCGTACTTGGGAAGTGTGCTTAAATTACGCAGCCCCTGCGTGACGGCCATTTTATATATTTTGAATCTAAGAAAAATAAATACTACTATTTATTTACTCCAGGAAAGGCGTCAAGGTGGCCACTTCATTCTCCAAATAATGCCATGTGACAGGTCTAGGCCGTCAATGGGCTGTTTGTGAATCAAAATATTTCATTTTATTCATTCACACTATTACTCTAAACGTCATATTAATGTACCATATACAATTTGAATTAAAACACAGTTAATTCACAAGTTGTGGAATCCCTTGCAGTAGGGTGTAATAACCTAACTTTATGAATGAATGAATGAACTTAATGATATTTATTTTGTTCATTCATTGGTTCATTCACGTGAGTTCATAATTACTTTAATTAACAAAGTTTATCCATACTTAATGAACAGAGGTCTCTGTTCTGTAAACTTCTAAAAGTTGAAATTTACTCGGGCGTATACAAATCCTCTTCCCCTCGCAAATAGTTTTCCTACTCCAGTTGTCTTCAAATGAGACCTACAACTTCCATGCCCACGTGGGAATCAAACCGGAATTTATTGGGTTTGATGTCACCTAATTTATCGTGTTACAAACATCTCCCTTTTCTGGAAACGTTATTCTTGTTGGATAAATGGTAAAGGCAAGGCGGTTATGACGTAAACACTAACTGCTGCAGTATGTACATTACCCTATTTTCCATATCTACGTCAACTCTCGCCTAGTGCTAATATTTGCATGTTTTTAATCCAGAAATAACATCCGTGAAAAATAAGCAACATTGCAACTGGTTGGTCTCATTGTTATTTTCAACTGATGCTTCGAGAGAATCATTCCCGCAGAACATATGGATTACATACAACCAATATGATATTTTACACTAGCTAAATCAAGCAGATTTTCCACGCATCGGAATCACACAGATGAAGGCATCTTACATCTAATACTCCATTAATAAGACCCTTGCATAAACTAGAAATGATATTCAAGCAGAATATGAAGTGTTGAATTATATGAATAGCTTGAGGATAAAACTGACGAGTAGGAATAAAGGGTTTAATAAAAAGTATAATCCTTCAATGCTGGAATCAGAGAAAAAATATTGTTGCGAAAATTAAATAGATAAATAATCCTTCAGAGAGAGAGAGTGTCGCGTATTTGGGAAGTGTGACGTAGATCAAAGAGACCGACGGAGGGTCGAGACGCTTCTACGCTCGTCTAGCCCAGCCTCGAATGAACTAGACAATTCCCCTTTGATGTATGCCGAATAGCTATATAAAGAGGGCCTGCCGGGAGTCAGTCAGTTTTTATTGTCACCTGTCTTGATGTTCACATCAGTGCTTCAGTGCGACTTAGTGCAGTGCGGTAAAGTGTTTTTAAAAGAAGAACAGTGTTGTGCCGTGACTGTAAGTAACAGTTTAGTGCCGCGAAGTAAAGGACAGTGCAGTGCCGTCTTTCTGTGAATTTCAGTGAATTATTAGACTGTGACTCATTGAAGAACAGTAACGCTATCAGTGTATACTGTTGAGTAGTAACTAAGAATAATCACCAAGTTTATTGTGCATTATCCAAATAAATTGTGCAGTGATAAAAACTGTGAAACTTGCGAGTATTTAATTTTGCAATCCAAAAGAACTCTTATTAAAAACGTTTATTACTGATTTTGGTAATACAAAACGTAACAATATATAACAATAATTGTTTTCTTATAGTTGTAACATTTTTGATCTGAAGCGTAATAACAGGAATATAACAATAACTATTTATATTTTATGCCTTCTCCAGACCCCATTCCACTTAGCCATTGTGAAAATTACTCTTTAGTTCTACCAAAACCTTTAATTATAGAGTTAGGGAGCTATCAAATAAAAAAGAGTCACCCCCTCCAACACTAACACTCACAAGCACATATATTATATATATATATATATATATACTAGCTAAGGTACCCGGCTTCGCCCGGGAAATCATTTGAGGTTGAATGATGATGATATTTTTTTGTGCTTTACTTTGTACAATATTTTTACATTTTCCTGTCTCAATGCTTAGGATTTACACCCGAGTACCCGGCGTGCTCGGATATGTTAAAAATAAAAGTATTTGTTATCCATTTAATTCTATAAAATACACAATATTTGTATATTACCCATTTCCTGTGCATGTACCTTTTATTTATCATAGATTATCATATTAATATAGTCAAAAATAGAGGGCTCCTTTGATTTCGATTTAGTCTTTCGAGTCCCATAACAAGGTTGACCTCTACTATAGTTTTTCATGTATACCTCATTTATACTACGTTATACGGAAAAAGTGCATATAATATATCGTAACTTTTGATACTTTAAATAACAAAATAAACAACTTTTGTTATGTGCATAATTGCCGAAAAACCAATAGGAAACAATATATTGCGATTTTATATTTCACACCTCCCTTACAACCCCCATTCCTGTTCGTAACTCGAAATTTTAATATAGCCTATAATCAGGGAGGTGTTAATACAAAATCACGGAGTTTCGTATAATTCGGTTGAGTATTCTGTACCACATAAAATTGTTGACTGCCACTATTGTTTTTAGCGTATAGCTTATTTATATTTTGGTATACGACAAAAGGGTATATTACAAAAGTTAGTCTAAATAACAGAATAAGCAACTTTTGTTATGTGCATATTTGCCGAAAAACCAATAGGAAACGAAATATCGCTATTTTTAATTTCAGACCTCCCTTATAACCCTTACTCCTGTTCGTCTCAGAGAATATTAATACAGCCAGAAACCTAACCTGTTTTAGTAGGAATATACATACCAAGTTTCATAAAATTCGGTTCAGCCGTTTACGAGTCTATAAAGGACATACACACAAACATTCATTTATATATATATATATATATATATATATATATATATATATATATATATATATATATATTCCCCGGTTGGCATTATAGAACTTCGAGACATTTAACCGGCCCAAACGTTACTCGAGATTAGTTAGACGCTTACGTAGAGGGTGATAAACTCAATGTATAACGCACATTAACCATAGGGACCTTGAATGGGTTGTCTGCAGTAAACAGAGTGATAATTATACTGAAAGTGTCAGTTGTCAGTAAGTGATCGGAGAATCATAATCATACTCCTCTGTACGCCAGACGTATATAATCGTTAGACTCCCGCTAATTCACAAGCGCCCCAACAGTTCACGCGCTCTAGCATTGAATTAGGGAACTAATGTTCTCCCACGGGGTAATCGAACCCTACCTTTGCCTTCAGCAAACTGAGGGAAGTGGTGGACTTCCCCACGCTTTGACCTGCGCCCCCCCCCTATATATATATATATATATATATATATATATATATATATATATACTAGCTAAGATACCCGGCTTCACCCGGGAATTCATTTGAGTCTGAACTATGATGGTATTTTTTTTGGCAAGCCTTTACTTTGCACAATATTTTGACATTTACCCTTCTCAGTGTTTAGAGTTTATACCCGTCGTTGCTGTGGATTTGTTAATAATAAAATTATTTGTTATGTAAGGCTTCACTGTCCTCAATATTTTTATATTTCCCGTCTCCTGTGCAAGTAGTTTTTTTATAATGTAATGGGCCATATAATTCATAATAATATAAAGTAAACTAACTGTCTTCCGAACAATGTATGAATAAAAGTTCCGTTTCCTTGATGCGGTGCAAAGCCCAACTCTGTCAGCTGTTTTAGGTACGTAATAATCGCTATTAAAAATACTCTTTAGTAAGTCTCGATTGTTAACGGGATTTTCATATTGGTTCATAGTCTGTTGAGTAAAATATATCATATACTAACGAAGCAGTGTTAATAAACACCAGAAATAACTGGGTGCACCTCCCCAGCGTTCAGACTTTTAAATAATTTATTTATGATAATTAAACAAATTCACATTCCGGAGAATAACACTACTTTGCTAAAAGTATATGCGTCAAATAACATGTAAACATAGACCAATATGAGGTCGCCAGGGAAGTGGCAGAACTGATAGAACAAAGGAAGTATGCCCACACCTCCCTAGGCTCTGTGGTGTCGACCTACCACTCATTAAGAATCTCAATCTTGTAATACATTAAATTATATTAACAAATCTGATTACATTATCTTCACAATACTAAAACTGTTCGTTCAAATAATGTTCATGTTTTAATTAAATAAAGTATTAAATACACTTAAGGGGAAACTGGCGTTGCTCATGAATTGAGCTATTGCTGTTTGATAGAAGAGAATGAGGGGGGGGGCGTATGTACACTCCACTTGATGGAATCTGCCGTTAAAAAAAATAACATAGATTTGAATTATTAAGGATAAAATATTAACATAGATCTAAATTAATTTATCCAGGTGAGATGCCTGGTGGTTCATATTGGAAAGAATTGTTGGGTCTTTTGCAGAAGACGACCTCCAGTGACTACACGTTATGTTATTTTACTCATATCAGGCTTAGGTGATAACATCTGTTACCTACCTATAATAAACAAAGTGGCCATATGCATTCTAACCTATAGCACTTCAGTAATTGAAACAATGAACAATATAACAATAAAACAATTTATTAAATAATTATATTCATTTAGGAGGCATGAACGCACAAATGTCTTTAATTATTTGTTCGAAAAGGTCTTCGTTTTTGTTTCTTTCCCTCCAGACGAACTCACAAATGTAGGAGTCTAGGAGCTTCCTGCTTGTCCCACCTCCTGTATTTTGTTCCTTCTCTTCGCTAACGCCCACATCCCCTCCACGGTGTTGGTGTGAGCTCCTGTATCTGGGTCTCGGAAGTTTTTGGAGTGATTCACTGTTAGATGTTGGAAGTCATATCCCTCCAGTTTTGGAATACTGTCGTAACTTTTCCAACAGTCCGATATGACAGTGCTTCCAGTATATATGCACTCCTTAACAACACTGATTATAGTTAATTTCGTACGGTCAGGAACTGCATACAGAAAACATTCCCTAGTTTCTCTACATATACCCCCGAAAACCAACTGTTCGGGATAAATTTTCCCTACATTATATTTTCTTTTTGAAAATAGACTCTCATCTATTTCAACAGTTAAACACGCTCCTCCAATCTTGATGGGGTGTTTCAATATCCAGTCTGCACAAACTTCGCGTAAAAAATTCTTCATATCAGTAACTGTGTGCTCACCCATCCCAAATTCCTCAATGCAAAATTTAGTGGTGGTGTATTCCATAGTCCAGCTATACAGGAAATAAACGAACACTGTAAATGGAACTTTGCTATTCTCAAGGTAAGTATCTTTCCGTAGTGAAATAGTTTTTCGACAGCTACGCCTCATACACCTCCATCTGTCATGAGGTTCTGATAAAATGAGACGCATTTCATGTCCTTCCTCGCACTGTCTTCCACGACGCAAGATTCCTTTCTCCTGGAGGAAGGACACAGCAGCTTTCTTGTCAAAAATTTCTTGTACTAATTTTAACAAACCCATAACACTTTTGGATAGATCAAATGGCGGATAAACAACAATACAATACAGGTTAGCATTAATCATATGTTCATAATTGAATAAATGTTTATAAGATGTGAAATCACTCTTCGCCGAGTTTAATCACTGGACGTCGTCTTCTGCAAAAGACCCGAATTGTTGAGCATATCAATATTTCTACTTGCTTCATACATTGTTATACAAAAAAATTCTATAAAACTAAAGTTACTCTAAATAGCAAAGTAAAGAAAAACCAATAGTAAACGAAATATCGCTATTTTTAATTACAGGCCTCCCTTACAACCCCCACACCTGCTCGTCCCAAGAAATGTTGGTACTGCTGTTTGGTATCATGGAGGAGTTAATGCTAATACACATACCAAGTTTTGTTTAGTTGGGTTGACTCAATTGTGGCATAAAAAATAAAATAGTTAAAATAAAATTAACTTCCGCTATAGTTTTTAGTGTAAAACTCATTTATTCTTTGGTATGACATCTAGGTCGTGTGATACGTAGTTTCCCTTCTAAACTCTCAATCCATTTATATGTATATATATATATATATATATATATATATATATATATATATATATGTGTGTATTTCTATTAACACTATAGCGGTCGTAATTTTTGTTTGATGTTTACCAGGCTGGAGATTTAAACGGTTCATGTAAAAATAAAGATCTTGTTCTTAACGGCTGGCTGGGCCTCAGGAATTTATGCCATGTGAGTTAAAACGTTGACTTAATCTCACATGGTAAACCTAGAGTGGCGAGTTCTATTCCCGCCTGGGCAAAGGAAATTATTTAGTGACGGAATTCATTAAACACCATCCCCTACCCTGGCTAGAAAAGCGTGGTAACCTGTAGATAACCCGTCCCAATTAGCCTTAGTTGCAAAAAGTGGACGTTCCCCCCCACCCCCCCCCCCCCCCACCCCCCCCCCCCCCCACCCCCCCCCCCCCCCACCCCCCCCCCCCCCCACCCCCCCCCCCCCCCACCCCCCCCCCCCCCCACCCCCCCCCCCCCCCACCCCCCCCCCCCCCCACCCCCCCCCCCCCCCACCCCCCCCCCCCCCCACCCCCCCCCCCCCCCACCCCCCCCCCCCCCCACCCCCCCCCCCCCCCACCCCCCCCCCCCCCCACCCCCCCCCCCCCCCACCCCCCCCCCCCCCCACCCCCCCCCCCCCCCACCCCCCCCCCCCCCCACCCCCCCCCCCCCCCACCCCCCCCCCCCCCCACCCCCCCCCCCCCCCACCCCCCCCCCCCCCCACCCCCCCCCCCCCCCACCCCCCCCCCCCCCCACCCCCCCCCCCCCCCACCCCCCCCCCCCCCCACCCCCCCCCCCCCCCACCCCCCCCCCCCCCCACCCCCCCCCCCCCCCACCCCCCCCCCCCCCCACCCCCCCCCCCCAAACTGATGGGTTCCACTCTCTGCCAGCCCATCTCATCACCCAGGTCTCCCTCATGGCCAGGTACCCACCAATCTCATTCAAATTGCCAATTCATTGTCTTATTAGGAAGCCAGTTGGGTGACTATTTGTCATATTCCTTCTGAGGTGGTGCCCAGAAACTTGTGGTTAATTCAAACTTTACATTTAGATAGAATAAGTCGAAAGTAATTAGACAGCTGTGTTTCCCATTGTTGACAAGTTGAAATAAAAATTGTTTTCAGTCAAATTTTAAAGATTAGATTAATTCGAGACCTAAACAATCGCTTCGTTTTCATCTCATACCTCAAAACATTAAAAAAATATTTTTTTGAATAAAAGTAATAAATGGTTTTTGATAAAAAGAATATTATAGAAGATATTCAGGAATATTTGTTTTGACACACAAGTTAATGCTCCCCACTCCTAGATGAAAAATCGAATTCTCACATTGTGTATATTGTATATTGGGCTAGTAGACTGACAAAAAAGTTCATTGAAAATCTTCTGGCTGGTTTTAGGTGATTGAGTAACATGTAGGCCCACAGACAGACAAGAATTTCAGTTTTGATGCCATTGCTCATGTCTGAAATGTGAAAGAAATATATTGATGCTCAATTTCAATTGAATTTGGAACGAATCGTCACAGATTCGCAAATATATAAATTTGAAAGGACCATTTTGTTACCGAATAGGTAGAATCAAAAGACATTCAAAGGTAGCTTCAAATTTCTCTGTAGAAGTTGAAATTCAATAGAGGAATGATGAGGGAAAAAAAAAGTTGTTTTTTTTTCCTTTTTGGAAGAAGAGAAAGTTCCTGAGAAAGGATCACTCACCAAGAAATACAATTGTACGACGATCAAATAAATAAAATATATTAGTGCAAATAAACTTACTGGGTCGAACAATAAGAGTGATAGTGTGGTTGAGTAGTTCTGTGCTGTTAATAGAGGAACACATGTAAATACCACTATCACCTATTTGCAAATGGCTTAAATATAGTCTCAATGTCCCATTTTCCAATGTAATATTTTGAGACCTGAAAAACACAAAAATATACCACATAGAAATGACCTTATAAAAATCTCATTACACATGATTTCGGTAGAAGATAAAAAAAGAAAATTCTTTAAGTAATACTAAATTACTTTATTTGCTCGAACAGTTTGATATCCTTTTATAATTAATCAGGATCACAATCACATTTAAAACTACAAAGTTTAACAAAACCTTCTGCAAGCTTAGACAGGAAAAGAAGACTCAAAAATATCAACAATGTAGCTGTAGGTTTAAATGAAATTGTACTCCAGTTAGAATGTCAAAAGGATGTGAACGTAGTCAAACAACTGAAGTAATATTAAAATTTAAAAAGGTTTCTTTTACATAAAGCCATAACACAATAAATCATAAGATACACCAATGACCCAACAACAGTAATCTGATATCAGTTGTAGGCATTGATTCAGGATTTATAGAAACACTATTTCTCCTTCATTCATCTTATAACTCTGCATGGTTCCCGTTCTTTACTTCACCGCCCCATCAGGAGTACAATATCTTTACTATTAAAACCAAAGTCAGCTGATGGCCTAGAGAAACATAACTTCTCTAGACTGGATTTGTCTATTCATTATTCATAATTTTTATTTACTCAGAATGAATAACTAATTTTTACGATTACTATTTACATATTAAAATTATATAATAGCATATTATTTTCCTTTTTACATCCCTTAACATTT
This sequence comes from Riptortus pedestris, assembly GCA_019009955.1. NCBI lineage: Eukaryota > Metazoa > Arthropoda > Insecta > Hemiptera > Alydidae > Riptortus > Riptortus pedestris. The sequence continues at coordinate 24,603,939 of CM032231.1, forward strand.
AGAATAAATAATGAAAATATTGCAATGGGTCAAAAAATCGAAGGTCAAATTGTAATCTGTTAGATATTTTGTTTGAGTTGCCATCAATTCATTCTTATTTTAGTTGTATGATGATTATTGTGGTAGGAAAAGAATAATTTTCCAGTTACTTTGAAAGAATTTGTTTTTTGTTTATTTGCTGTCTATTTTGAATGTTGTGTTCTAACTAGAAAACAATTTCTAAGAGGAAAACCATCCCATTTTATTCTCCTGAAACCACAATCCTGTTCATCTATTTGCTCCTCAAGAAATTAACCATAACTTCCCAACTTTTTGTATTTCCTTCATTCAGAACATATTATACACCAGCCTCATATGATTCTAATACAAGAATTATTATTTTGGTATGAAAGTTCTTATCAATAAATGGATCTTTCTATGTATTTTTATTATAAAGCGTTTTCAATGGAGAATTGTTGTTGAAGGATTCTTTTTTACCAGCATCATTACTGGGGCTGTTTACAAATTGTTTTGATATTCTATGTAACATCCATTTTCTGATCACTCTGTTGTATTTAAGAGGAAATTCAACCTCTACAAAATGTATTAGTAAACAGCCCCATTTACCTGTTATGATGTTGGTAAAAAATAATTATGAAAGTAGAATGGACCATTTATTATTGTCAAAAATATTTTTGTTAGATTTATAACATATATAATATATACCAACATTTGGACAATAAATTTAATCAAAAACTGGTTCCCAAATTATGAAATGAAAGAATCGAAAAAAAATATTGTTAGAATATTGATTTCTAAATTATTTCACTTTTTTAATTTAATATCTGCAGGAAAGAAGAAATTCAGAAGAACAAACCTATTTGAATCAATATTCTAAATTTTTATAATTCAAAAAATATATAATTCATGAAAAATTTCATTTGAATAATGAATAAAAAGTAACGTACTACTGAATGAATAAATGAAAATATTATTCCTTATTCAGAAATAAATAAAAGTTCTATTTGTTATCCTGAATGATTTTTGGACACTACTGGAATTTCACTGAACTGCCACCTGATCAATGAAGGTCAGTAATAAATAAGTTTGAACAAGGAAGCCTGGAATTTTGGGTTGCAGCATTTAAGTGATCAACAATGACACATTTAATGATATATTTGTCAATTGTTAATTACTCCTGGGTGGAATGCAGTATAACCCCACCCTTGGTGGATTCATCGAAAATCAGGTGATCACGGGATTATTATTTTTTTTCTCATTGCTTTTTTAACTCAATTTTAAACAACAAGAATCCGCCAATTTCATGGTGTCCGCAATGTTTACAAACGTACTTCGACGGATTTTCAGCTTGGTGGCATCAAGGGTGGGGTTAAACTGCATTTTCACCATTACTCCTGATTAATTAACAATTATTCAAGCAAATATTCCCTTATAAATAGAGGTCCTAGGTCGAATGAGAGAGACGCTGGGATTTCGTTAAAGAAAGTCATCAGCAGAATATGTACAAAAGGATTTACAAAATCTGTTTGAAAGAGAGATACTTGAATAATAAAAAGTAAGTAAAAAAATTACAGTCTAAACATCAGACATCTAAGAGAAAATATTTTTAATTCAAGATTAAGGTGACAGTATAATTTAATATAATTATGTATAACATAAAGTGTTTACTCACTCAGCAACAGAAGTCTCATTAACTGAAACATCTCCAATTTCCTCAATTGTCCTACAAAAAGGAATTAAAAGGACAATATATAATCTTGAAGCTTATACGGTGAATAAATGAACAATAATTCATATACTTTATTAGGAAGTTATTTAGCCACTGGTTCTTAAATAATGGATACGACAGTTGGATATCAGCTACAGGGCAAAAAGATGAGTTCATTTTTAAGCCTACAGTTTTGAACACCTTTTTTATCCTTCTTCAGAGCAACATGTATCAGGGAGAGTAGAGAGATAGTATCTCTCAGGAACTGTAAGCACCAAAAATATTCTCATCCTTTTGACTGATTGAGTAATTCCAGTAGCCATTACCTAACTATCCTAGAAATAATTCATATTAATATTTTGAACCCAATCACAACAATTTTAATAATTAAGTATTGGGATCGAAAATTGAGTAAACTATCAAAAAAGTCACACAACTCTTTTACGTAAACTAACCAGATTTTCTACATGAAGTTTTACAGTAGATAAATCTACATAATGGTAACACAACACCACCATGAATATTAAGAGAATAAATACAAACGGTAATGAGAAATCTTTCCGTCAATTTTAATAATCTCCCAACGGAATGCGTCTGAGTTCTAAACAAACAGGTCAGCCAACCTCTTAGACTTGAACAGATAGGTAGAAATATTCTTTACCGGAAAGAAATACAATTTCTGAAATATATCTGAATATAACATATTAATTTCACTTTATTCTTTATTTGTTCTTTATGATGATATATCGCCTGCATATATTTCAAAATATAATCTCTAATCGTGGTGGTGATAAAATGTCCATTTTGAGCTCCCATACTCACATATAGATGTTATCTTATTTATTAATATTCACTTTATGTTATGGCTAATTGGGAATGGTTACCACCCTTTTCTAGCCAGGGCGGGACGAAGAAATTTTATATAGAGTGTTAGTCACTAGTATGTGTGTATGAATGTATGTACGTGTAAATATACACACACATGCAAACCATTTTGAAATTAACAGATTTTATTTTAATTATAATAATTAAAGAGCACATTCTAAAAATCTAATATCATGCTATAATCAAGAAAATTAAATGACCCTCCGAATTGGGCATAAGCCGATTTTATGAAGTAAAGAAATAAGAAATGATAAAGAATTACAAGTTTAAAATAGATACTGAATATATGAAAATACAAAGCTACAATGATGCAGCAATGTGATAAGAGCCGAACAAACAGAAAAGTATAGGCGACTTTTTATAAAGTACCCTAAAAAAACTTTTTCCCTCTCCTTTTTGATTAAGACATTAGATCAAAGATAAAAAACAATTTCTAATAGGACTAAATTTTTAATAAATAATGTTATCTTATGTTTAAATTAATTAACTAATCTTTAAGCTGTCCTCTCTTGGCTCAAACAAACAAAATTCTATATATACCTAATTAAAATAAACATATTTTTTCTAGAACCAAATGAAACACTCTTTCTAAGTTAAAAAATAACTAAATAAAATAAAGTAAAATGGATAATTTATATCAGTTTTGCTACTACTAAATCACTTAACTAATTTAAAGTGTGTTTGGAAAACATTAATACAACTTACCTGTTATCATCACTAGATTTTATCCTCCAGTGAAGTGGAAGTTCTTCTTCAGAGTTATTTTTAAATGAACAAGTTAGTTCTAAGGGTTCATCTTCATATTTCACTAAATAAATAGGATTCTCTTTTTTGCTGCTACTATCAGTAACAACAATTCTTGATTCTTGAGCTCTTGATACAACTGAAGATAAGATCAAAACATAGTAAACAAATAAACGAAACGTAAATAATAAGTGATGTAAACAAAGTTCTGATTAAAAAAGTACCTAAAACTGTGACAGACAAAGAGATCAGTAAAATGAGTTTCGTCATTCTTTTTCATTTCCGAAGTTCAAGTAGTCGCAGGCTGAATTCACTCATTAAAAAATAAAATCAAAGATAAATTCATGTGAAAAATCCCACCCCAGGCGCCCTTGATTAAGAAAGAACTGCTGAGGTTATGGAGGGAAGTTACATCGCAGGTTATACTTGTTTACGTCATGTTTGTCATTCTTTTATTTTTCTTACGCACTCTAGTTTAGCCGGTTAAGGCGTTAGTTATTTCTTTGTAACCTCCTTAAGTAATTCATCAGATTGTTTTTGCAAGTTGCTTCCTGTTTTTTTTTTATTTTTATAGGGAAGCAACCAGTCGTTATTTATTAATACATATTTTCAAAAATATTCTAAGATATCATTTTGACATAAAACACACTACTTAAAAAAAAATAATTCTTATTTTTTCTTAGTAAATGTGAATTTCTTATTCATAATGACTAATCTACCCACTTCAGAAGTTGAACTGTCAATATCCTGCAGGTAATTTTAAGTTATATTAACATTTGCTTACACTAAACATTAAAAAAAGCTAAATGTACTTCAGATTAATATTGAGTAATTAGAAAATCACAGTGGGGGCTAAATGTAAAGTTATTAAACATTGTTTATATCACTGACTATGACTATTTTGTAGCGAGAAATAGTAGTATTTCTATTGGAAATTAGAAACCCTTTCAAACTGCGGAAATAATGCTAATAGAAATAGTAATCCTCATAGTTACATTTCATGAAAAAAAAAATATATCTTTCAAGGTTGAATGTTTATGTATTTTATTTATTAACGTCCACTTTATGCTACTATGGCTAATTGGGATGGGTTATCTACAGGTTACCACCCTTTTCTAGCCAGGGTTGTACTAAGGATTTTATTTAATGAGCTCGTCACTAAATAAATTCCTATTTCCCCAGGCGAGAATCGAACTCGCCACTCTAGGTTTACCATGTGACATTAAAGCCAATGCTTTAACTCACGTGGCTAACCAGAGCCCCCATGTGTATTTAACTCCTGACATATTTAAGTACCTTAGTGAAAAGAAGTCTATCTCATGCAATTCCCCATTTGAATTTTTAACTCTACTTTCAGTACATTTTTTCAAAAGGTCATAATTGTCAATGCTCAGAGGCACTTAACAAATCTTTCTACTCATATTGAAAGCAAACTTTACTTTGAAAGGCTCACTCTCTTTGATGATCCTGAGGGAGAGCACTATGTGTGATCACTTATTCAAAAGTTCACTACAATGGCATTCTTATATATGCTTTCCTGTCCACGAGCAATGGCCTCAGAGGCCCCACTAGAAAGCTATTTTTTGTGAGATCCATGTGCCCTTTGAAGTCAAATATTATTTCCACTTAGGAGAGTAATGGAGTAGAATTACTTTGCACAAGAAACTATAGATGCTTCCAGTCTTTCAAGAGATCCTTGGACAGAAGTTGAAAGTGATACGTTCGTGATGCACTAATGAACCAACAATGGTATCACTTTTGTCATTGGGTCAGAAGTTATAAAAAACCCTAAGGGGCTCAGGTTGACCATGTGAGTTAAGGCATTGGCCTTAATTTGACATCGTAAACCTAGATTGGCGTGTCTGAGATTCGATTCCCGCCTGGGCAGTAGAAATTTATTTAGTGACAAACTCATTAAATTAGCCTTAGTTGCAAAAAGTGGACGTTAATAAATAAATAAACTCATTAAATAAACTCCTTAGGCCCACCCTGGTTAGAAATGGGTGGTAACCTATAGATAACCTGTCCTGATTAGCCATAGTAGCATAAAGTGGACATAAATAATAATAAACAATCAATAAAACACCCTAATTATTCCTTTGGTCACTTTATTATAACTCTAAATGTTTCACGTTCTTTAATTCAACACCTTAATAGGATTATTTTATTTATTCACTTATTTTTAAGAGCTTTGCACTTAAGCAATGTTGCTTGATGGATTACTTTTAAGTACAAGTCAGCCCATGGTCTAGAGAGACCATCTTTATTCTATCTTTACACCGGTTTTATTGATAGATTGATTCCACGTCAAATCAACAAACACCTCAGATTTCAATGAAGTTTGGTATACTGGTACACCCCATATAGACTAAGAAAAATACCAAATTACCAACTTGATATTTCTATTAGTTTCAAAGTCACTCCTTGTTAAAATTTTCAAAAAACGCTCAAAATCGACCTGTTATTGAAACTTTAAACTGCTATAGCACCTCTCTGAATCAAGCTAGAAAGATGTTCAAGCACGTTCTAAAAATATATAACACTACAGGAGTCCAAATAAAAAATTGCTTAACAAATTGAAATCAAAAATTAAATTACAAATTTTTCAAAATGCGACACTTTCAAAATTTTGAAAAAAATTCTCAAATAGTTCTCATGTAGTTGTTAATTGATGGTATAAATTTCATAATGGGGGTATACCAATATACCAAATTTCATTGAAATCTGAGATGGTCAGGTAAAATGACTGTGTCGATTTGACATGGAATCACCTGATATTAATGAAAAGAGACAAGTAGCACATGTTACCATAAATTAATATATTGTTATAATTGATATTGCTAAAATATATGCTTATTATTGACATAGTACTCATAGAGATATAATGTCTCTCTAGTCTCATGACATGACTCTGTTCTTGGTTGTAAGGTTAATATACACCTGTTGATGCATTGAATTAAAGAATTTGGAGTATATACAAGAATAATAATTAAGCGGATGAAGGAATAGTGGCATTTTTTAATTTCTGAACCATTGTCTAAAAGTGACATGACAGAATAAATAAGTTCTTTTTTGTTTATGTTTGCTTTCTTGGTATTCTTAAAAAAAGGTAGCTAAATTATTTTTGGATACTTGGTATTTTTACATAACTCTTAACGCAGGGATGGTGGCCACTTGAAAATTATATATTTTTTTAATTTTTATTACTATGTAAAATGAAAGGCCATCAAAACTTTAGCTGTTTTTAACTATGTAATTTTATTGCAGTTGTACTTGTTTAACTTTGTTGCCCCTAAATAGTTGTAATACGGTAATTGTACAGTTTGTAAGGGGTATATTATCTGGGCAAGCAAATAATATTAATAGTGATATGAGTTTCCTAGTCGATAGAACACAAACTAAGTATTAGACTTGATTGCCAGCTCACTTGTCCCAATTTAATTTTTAAGTTTAGTGTGTTAAGAATCAAGTACAACGTTTAGCCAATTTCAAAAAAAAAAAATCCTCAAATGTCTATTCATCCTACCCAGTACATGACAAAGAAATGGTCCTTTCAAAGTTAATATATATAGCATACTTGTCTGTTACCGCTCTAGCAGTTGCAATTTTCGTTTGATAGTTTGCAAACTCTATATGCAAGCATTTCATGTAAAACTAATGATCAAGTTCGTTAATGGCTGAAATTGATTGGTGAAGGGCGAGGATTAAAGGTGCGAACAATTGAAAATTAGAAATATCTTGCTTACTATAAGTTAAAACAGAAAAGTTTATATAACCTATGTTGTTGGAATTTTAATATTTTACAGTGTTATTAAATACATTTTTTTCATATATCAAATATTAAATACGTAATATGTGAGTTATATGTATTTTGAAGTTTATTTATTGTATAACTTCATTTAATTAATCTCACTTGTTTGTTAATCAGGTCCCTTCGAAAACTGGACGTATTTTCTAAGTCTGACCCAATCTGTATCACCAGTATTCGGCCAAATGTGAAGGCTAAATGGGTTGAATATCATCGAACTGAGTGCTTAAGAAACACTCATGATCCTCAGTTTTCATCAAAAGTTCAAATCGTTTATAAATTTGAACAGCAACAGCTACTCCAATTTTCAATATACGACTTCGATTCTGAGAGTTCTTCCTTAAATGACCATGATTATATTGGAAGTGCTTCATGCAGCTTAGGCCAAATTATAAGCTTTGGAAAGGTGAATATTAATATTATATTTAGATTATTTTTTTTCTGAATAAAACCAATAATAGCTGAGTTATTCATATAATTTTGGAATTCTGAGTAAAACTTCACTCCTCAGAAAACCAAAAGTCCGAACATCATACTTCAAAAAAACTTTATAGTTATTTGTGTATTCTAATGAAAATTGATTAGTAACCAATAATAGTAAAAAATTTGATAAAAACTTTTTTTGACTTTGAAGTAAACATCTCTCCTAGTTGGAAAATGTGATTCACATGTCGTCTATTTTGTATCTTAGTATAGATGAGAAATAAGTTAAATATTTCGTAGAGTTCTTTTAAGTTCATCTGATGAGGTTGATCAAGAAATGGGTGGATGGTTGGATAGAACGGCAGACAGTAATTCTAATTTTGATGCCATTATTCTTGGAAAAGAAAAACCCACCAAATTTAAATAAAACTTCAAATAAATGGTAGTTTTATTTTTTATATGTTGTTCGTTTAAGGTTGAGTTGAAATTGGAGGGCAAAGCTGAAGATGATATCGTATTAGGTTTTATACAAATTTCAGCAGAAGAACTTTCTTCCAGCAAAGATGAAGTAATTTTCAGAGTTCGTGGGCATGATTTAGATAAAAAAAACTGGTTTGGAAAATCAGATCCCTTCTTAGAGATTTATAAAGCCAATGAAAACACTGACTACATTCTAGTCCATCGTACTGAGGTAATTTTTTGTATTTTATCGTTTTGTTCTTAGTGTGTACTTGATTTTATTTTTACTAATAGTTATTTATAACCAAGTTTATTTTAATATCATTTTTAAAATTTTCACTATAAATATATTATAATAAGGGAGGCAGGTAAGATTTCATTGACCTTCTGCCTATATTAGTTCATATTTGAATGAATCGGGTTCTAACCTCTTACCCCTAACGTAAGTGTGTGTGTGTGCGTACGTGCGTGCGTGTGTGTGTGTGTGTGTGTGTGTGTGTATATATATTGTAAATTCCATGAAGAGTTTGCAGATGGCCAATTTAATTAAGGTTCAAGGGTTTATAGTTGGACCAAGAGGAACAATCCTTAAAAAGACTGCAGTTTTTGAAGAAAGTTGCGATTGAAGACAAATACTGTCTGCCCTTTCCTGAATCCATTATCCTGGATTCATAAGAAATAATCAACCATCGCATTTTCATATAGTTTTAAATTTTTCTAGGGGCTCAGGTTAGCCATGCGAGTTAAAGCATTGACCTTTATCTCACATGGTAAACCTAGAGTGGCGAGTTCGATTCTCGCCTGGGCTAAGGAAATTATTTAGTGACGAAATTCATTAAATAACGTCCTAAAATCCCACCCTGGCTAGAAAAGGGTGGTAACCTGTAGATAACCCGTCCCGATTAGCCTAAGTTGCAAAAAGTGGACGCTAATAAATAAATAATAATAATACAAAATTTTCTATTCTATTGTTTTTCTTTTTTTATATTATTTGTAAATATTTTTTAAAATTATATTTATCTTTTTTTGTATTTTATATATATATATATATATATATATATATATATATATTCTTATTATAAATTTGTTCACTTAATTTTTTTTTACAAACTTATTATTTTTATTTTAACTCAACTTTTATTTCATTTACATTTACTTTTATTTTTTTTTAAAGTCATGCGGTTGATGATTTAGCTGTATAGTCAGCAACTCACCATCGGTGAACAGTCACACTTAATTCTTTAATAAAGTGTTCTTTTTCTTCCATATTAGTAATACTGAGGCGCGTAATAAGTAGGCATAATAAAAGTTTTGTTGGTATTTGAAAAGTAAGTTACACCTCAAACCTCAAATTATAACCCCTTGTGTTGGGCTGTCTTGAGCCATTCAGCCAAATCTTCAAGACCTTGTAGGTATCAGCCTTTGTCTTGTGATCCGAGCACTCACAAACCAGCTCTAACATGGTCTTCAGGAACCTGTTCAAAATTCTACAAAACCAAAGGATTTGAGATGATGGTGCATTGTTTTTTAGAAAGCCCAAGAATAGTCGACAGTTGGTGGGTACTGGATGATTAATTACATGCCTTTCTGTAACCTCAATGTTCTATGCAGATGGGTACCCAGAACATGGTTCATCTTCGAGACCTCTTTACTGATGTTGAAATGTGTAAACCAATGTTTTGCAGTCCTTTCATTCACAACACTCCCCCTCAGAGTTCACATATTTTTCAAGCAACAGATGCTCCAGTAATTTGTTTCCAATAATGCCACAAAATACATGTACATGACATAGCCTCCTATTTTGTATGCCAATGATAAGAATATCAGGTTTGTTATGATGGACAGTTTGGTCAGTTATTGATTCACTCCCACATAGTTTACTATTTCCTTATTCGAATAGTCTTTGGGGAGTGAAGTAATGATTAATTGTTACTATCTTTCTTTCAGGAAATTAAAAATACAACAAAGCCTAACTGGAAGGAATTTAATATACCTGTCCGAAGTTTGTGTAATGGTGACTATTTGAGGTCTATTAAATTTGTGTGTTTAGACTGGAACAGTAGTGGAAATCATGAAATTATTGGTGAATTCATTACTGATCTGAAAACTTTATTAGATGAAACCGCCCCTAAAAAGTATATATTAATACATCCTAAGAAAAAGGTGATTGAATGTATTTTTGCAGAAATTATATTTTTTTTTCCTTTTAATTTATTTTAGTGTACATGTATTTACTAACTCTGTATATTAGACAAAACATGATTCCAAGGGGTCTGGAGAAATATATTTTGAGAAATGTGTTTTACACCCAATATTCACTTTTATGGATTACATTATGGGCGGAACCCAACTCTTTTGTACTGTAGCCATCGATTTCACAGGTGAAAGACTTTTTTTAATTAAGCATGTCGTTACTTTTTTCTATTTAATACACAAAACCTTCAAATGGCAGTTTTATAGTAAAATAATTAAAAAATTTCTCTTCTGGCTATATATATCATATGGGCACAGTTAGGAGATATTGTAAAGCAATAATTTTTATTCATTTTTTATTAGATTTTTTAATGAATTTCCTTTATAAGGGAATTGTGTTATTACTGTATGTTTCATGATGAGAGCTATACCCACTGTTATATTCAAGACTTTCATTTTAGGTGTCAAACATTTCATGTCAAATTGCTCTAACAAAATAAACAACAACATTAGATATAGGCAGAAATAAATGCATATCAAGTCTTCATCCACTTTTTTTTTTAACAACTGATTGTTATGCCTTTTCCATGTTTCGACATTAGTTTAACTTGTTTTCTATAATGGACATTTCTTTTTATTTTGACCACACTGTAAAACTTTCATTTTTCTTGCTTGGAACTCATTGTTCAACCTGTAGCCTTCTCACAATTCATGATTTTGGAGTTCATTGAGGTCTCTGACTTTTATTAGAAGATCATAAGTTGTTTACATTTTTTTTATTATTTAATAATCAGTTCACAAGAACTCATGTTGGTGGAATTGCAACTTGAGACAGCTGATCTTGAAGTCTTCCCTACCTCCCTCATGAATCTTTTCCAAAGGTCGTTTTCTTCTAATCATGTATTGATAATATCTTACTTTGGATTGTTTTGATTGAGATAGTAATGTCAGGATGAATTTCTGATATATTTTTCTAAAATATTTTCGGCCTCACAAGGACCATCATATCCATAATACCTTAACTGCGGGGTCCTTCAGAACATTACTCCTTATTGTGCCAGGTGGTATAATTCTATGACCCTTCAATAAGAAGCCATCTTGCAGTTCTGTTTCATGCATTTAGACCAAACGCTCTAAAGTCTTCCACTTAAGAATACTTAGTATTGGATATATTTAACTGAAATATCTATGTCTGTAGTAAATGAAACCTGCTACGAGGGCCTATTGAAAAGTAAGGTCTCCTATTTTTTTTTCATAGAAAATTTAATTTATTTACAACTTTGGTTACATCGTTGGAAGGGATGAATATTTACCTATTTTTCTACATATTCGCCTTGACGATCAATAACTTTTTGCATTCTGTTTACCAGCTTTTTAATGCCGGTGCCGTACCACTCTCCCGCCGCGTCACGAAGCCAACTGACGACTGCTTTTCAAGACGGAGAAGTCAGCGGGAAAGGTTATGGCCACCGTTTTCTGGGACTGGAACGGGGTTCTGTTGGTTGATTTCATGCCAAAAGGAACAACAATCAACTCAGAAAGCTGCTGCGAGACTCTCAAGAAACTTCGGCGAGCCATTCAAAACAAAAGAAGGGGTAGGTTCACCAGAGGAGTGTGTTTGCTTCATGACAATGCGCGTCCACATGTCACATCAAACGACCACCCTACTCAATGGATTCGGCTGGGATATCATCGACCACCCTCCTTACAGCCCGGACCTTGTTTCCCGCTCTCAAGAAACACCTTGGGGGACAGAAATTCAAGTCAGATGAGGAAGTTCAAGAAGCAGTCGTTAGTTGGCTTCGTGATGCGGTGGGAGAGTGGTACGGCACCGGCATTAAAAAGCTGGTAAACAGAATGCAAAAAGTTATTGATCGTCAAGGCGAATATGTAGAAAAATAGGTAAATATTCAACCCTTCCAACGATGTACCCAAAGTTGTAAATAAATTAAATTTTCTATGAAAAAAAAATAGGAGACCTTACTTTTCAATACGCCCTCGTATGTTCATCAGCCAAATTTATTTCAGGTATATTTACAGGAAATATTCAAAAATAGTTGGCATTCCTGTGTTTCTTGTATTCAATTGTATAATCCATTTTTTCGTGTCATATTCCAAGAGTCCCACAAATAAAACAGCCTCTTCATCCTTCTTCATTAGTTCTAGCCTTCATGTTTCATGGGATAATGTGATCTCTTCAGAGGTCTATTGATTTTTACTATCCAATGCTTGTCTTACGCAATCTAAGTCAACGCGTTCTGGTATTACCAGTCACAAATTGAAATTTTATCTTTACATGGTATTATGCCTGAAAGATTAGGCGTTGAATAAATGTAGAGAATTAAAGAAGTTATTTTATTTGTATGATCCTTCAGTACGATACCAAAGAAATTTAATATACTTTTCAATAAACTTTGAAGATGAAGAACAAATTGTATAATCAATACCTGAAAGGAAGGACATAAAATTAAATATTTACACTACTGATTTAGTAGGAAATGTCTTAGACCAAAACTAAGATGGCCATCACTTGCGTCAGCTGATGATTTTAATTTGAAATCAAGTAAAAAGTTAAGGAGCCTAAGGAAAATCAATACCATATTTAACAGTCAGAAAAGGATTGCTAAATATTAAAAATTAGTTATTTTTAGCCAGTACTTTAAATTCTGCTTTCACCACATTAAAAAATATGTTGTTTAAATTTTTGTTTTGTCTTTTTGGTTTACTACTGCCCCTTCGTCTTTAAAACTTAAATATGCTCTTATCTCTTGCCCTTAAATATATTTCAACCCTTTTCTAGAATGTTTTCATTACAAAAGCAATGTTTCTTTGAAAGCATGGTTAGAAAGTGCTGTCTTATTGTCGCCATTATCAACATTTTTTGCATGATGTTTTAATATATTCTTTAATGACTGGGACGATACTGCTACATAACTTTTGCCACAGAAAGAATAGTCATTTTTATAAATATTATATTTTGTCTCTTTTGTATATTTATTTGATATAAATAAAACATATATTTGATATAACTAAACTGATTTAATGGGTGATACTTATTTAAATGGAAATCCCTTTGACTTTTACAGGAAATGGCATAAATTTAGTCCCTATAGTTTATTTAATTTATTTTTTTGTGGTTTTTCTTTTGCTTTATTTTTATTTTTACTCTGAACTCAATGTTTACTTGTGTCTCAACTTATTCAGTTTCGGTTTAGTCATGTATTCTGCTGAAGAAGGTAAGATTTAATTCTATCTAATTAAGTTCTATTTTTCAGTTTTTGTTTCCTATTCCGACTACTATCTTCTTTTCCAACTCTATAAATAATTTCAAATTGACCATGAAGCAAACCATTACTGACTCATAAATAAACCCTTAACAACTCCTCTGGTTTTGAATTTTGTAACTTACTTGGTCTCTAATGGCTTTTATAACTTTTTCAGCTTCGAATGGTGATCCAAGGTCTCCGGTATCTCTGCATTATTCATCACCAACAAGTTTAAATCTGTATGAGCAAGCTATAGTCTCTATCGGGACCATAATATCTGATTATGATTCAGATAAACAGTTCCCTGTTCTTGGTTTTGGAGCAAAGCTACCTGGCGGAGCTGTTTCTCACGAGTTTCATGTCAATATGAACCCTGTTTCTCCATTCTGTGAGAGAGTTGATGGGGTGCTTCAGGCCTATAAGTCATTCATCGGGTAATTATTTAATTTTTTAACTCTAAAGAGTTGGGTTAGAATCCATCCAATTATTTTCTCTCTAAAACTAAGAGAAACCTTTAGTTTTAGAAAGCAACTGAAGGCATAATCCCCTCTTAATAGATCAATTAACCTTTATTATTATTATTTTTAGTTTTTTAATGTTAGTGAAATACATCTTATTCCAGAAAACTGTATTTTCCCACTTTGTCAAGGCCACTTATAGTCACACAATTCCCTTAATTACACTTCCATATTTTAAGACAAAATATTCGTAAATTATGAAATTTTTACTTTAGTATGTGAGATCATCCTCCATTTGGTTTGTTAATGTGTTGGGGAAAAATGTTGTGTGCAGGAGCTGCATAAACTAAGAGGATTTCCTGCGTGAAGTTTAACAATAGATAAATCTACATATTGGTAGAACACAACACTACCATGACTATTAAGGGAATATAAACGTTAATAAGAAACCTCCCGATGGAAAGCATTTGAAACGTAAACATACAGTTCTGCCAACTTTTTACCGGAAAGAAAAACAATTACTGTAATATATTTGAATATAACATATTAATTTGATTGGAAACTATTTACTATAACTAGTACTGTAGTTTATAATGAATCAGAATAATTTTTATCTCAATCAATCAAATTTAAGTATTCCAAAAACTTAAGAAGAGGGGGGTCACCAGAACATATTTGCGTGTATCTCGTATAATAAATGTCTCTTGAAAACAATATTTGGTATTTAAGCTTCGAAAGATGTGGTCTATTACATAATGGAGTATTGTTTATGTAACATGAGTAGAATAAATCTACATAACAATATTTATAGTACATTTAATTTCCTATAAGATTGGTTCCATACATTTTTTCGATCCGACGTATAGTAACGGGAATATTTTGAATTTTCAAAATTCTCCCCCTGGTCGGATTTATGCCATTAACGAACTTAATCTTTCTTTTTACATAAAACAATATATATATATATATATATATATATATATATATATATATATATATATACAGTTTTGAATGGACCTCATTTTCGTCATCTCCTAGGTACGATCGACGGACATTTGAAGAAAAATTTTGAAAATAGCGTACAACCTCAATAGCTAATTTCCCTCTAAGAGAACTCTGCTAATAATTTGCAAAACACTGCTTCTAATACTTCCATAATAACACAAATATTTATGATTTCACAGTTCCCTCCCCCCCCCCTATACCACTTCTTGCCCACTTAGCCTTAATTTTAGTACAATGTTTTAATATCAGTAATGAGCAAACACAGATTATGATCTCTATGGCATTAATAGACAATATACATTTGTGTGTGTGCACACGTGCGTGTCCATGCTTGAAGCACTTAAAAATTGGAGCCTTATTTACATTTTCTCCTAGGCAGGATTGATGGAATTTGTAAAGTTATGAAACACTTCTTTATAATGGGAGATAATCTTACCCTGGTAGTTCATACTAGTTTAACCTTTCATTCCAAGCTCCCTTGGCACTTATAAAAACTTTTGCATTTAAATGTATTTCATATAACTTTATTACAATAGTGACCTACACAATTTCTTTGTATTATAAATAAACTAATCTAAAGAACCATTTAAAACTATAATTTACCTTTTAGGAATGGGTAGTTATGTGAAAATGGGGGCACACACTTGCACAGGGCATCATGCAAACAAATATTAATTAAGGAGAAATTTGGTGTTGAAAATGAGGTGTTTCTTGATGTAAATATCAAATTTATTCATATTAATTTTTATTTTGATTATGGTTTAAGCCAAAATGATGCATGAATTTGCACTTCTTACTAGTAGTGTATTAGCATAGACTTTCTGAAGCTTGACAATTGCTCACATAACACCTGTAACCATATATATATATATTTGCTACAAGTCTTGATGGACGTAGTTCCCTTCAATAATTATTTGATAATAAGATTCAATGTAATGTTTTTCTGATTTTGAATTACCACCAATCACACATTTTGTTTGATGTTTTTTGAACCATAAAAAAAGAATTGTTTCAGCATTTTTTCCTTTGTTCATATTTTTATACTCTTAAGTAATGTATTTTGCATGTTGTAGTTGGAGGTATTTTTGGGGGGGAGGGGAAGACTTTAGTTGTAATCTTTTATCAGGTCACTTGTTGAATAGGTATCCTTTGGGTCTTTCATTATGATGGAATGTAAGATCTCCAGCTTTAAGTTGATCAGTTTCAATTATTTATCAAATTGATAGTTGTTTTCTGACTTGACAACGATTTGTTTTTGTACAATCAGTGTATTAGTAACATCAACTAATTCTAGCCTGTGTTTCCATTGAAATGGTGCTAAACACCCTAGGAAAAGAGGAAAGAGGAGATTCTGTTCACAGCTGAATACCATTAGGATTTTGAACTAGTGCTTTCTTTTTCCACAATAAAAAACACTGCATATTGGGGCTACTAATTTTAAAAAATGAACTGTAATTTTGGGCAATGGTTAAAACTTAATACCAAGCAGGACAGAAATTTACCTGAATATGGAATGAATTTCCACAAATTGACATTCTTAATGCCCTTCTCTATTCTTCTCAGTCTGACCCTAGCTGCACCTTCTATATTGTAAAGGCCAGTACAAGAAACTTGTTAGAAGGATAAATAGAAGAATCTGAAGCAGGTTTAGTAGAGTATGTTATTGATCTGTATCACCTCTTCATTGACTTTCAGCAGACATATTACAGGTTAAATTTACTGGAGGCATTACAGTCAGTAATGCTGCAATTTTATCAGATTTATGAGGTGGCTCTGGAAGGGACAAGG
The DNA here is from genome assembly GCA_019009955.1 of Riptortus pedestris. Classification (NCBI taxonomy): domain Eukaryota; kingdom Metazoa; phylum Arthropoda; class Insecta; order Hemiptera; family Alydidae; genus Riptortus; species Riptortus pedestris. Next base: position 24,620,676 of record CM032231.1, read on the forward strand.
TCAGAACTGAAATTGGCAACTCTGGTAACTTTGAGGTTTCCTATGCACTGGATCAAGATAAGAAGATAATCTGTACTGTGAAAAACATTTTGAAGAAAAAAGCAAGCCCTGGTGTTGCATGATACAGCTAAATATTCTGGGTATAAAATCTCTTGATGAATGAATGAGAAAAGACTTGCGGTTCTCTTGTATTGGGAAATTAATATTTCCCAGTTAAAGTAAATTTGACTGAAGTTAGTAGTAACTAGAAACTACTGCAAGTAACAAGAATATGGTTACTTCAACTGGGTAACTTTAAGTTCTGGCTGTCCACACTGATGACTTGATAAATTGGAGGTTTTTATGTTTCCTAGTTGTAGCATGTTTAAATACCTGGGGGAGATAGTTGCGTGGAAGTAGGTATTAAAGCCAGATCATTTGCAGGAATGAGGTGCCTTGCAATAAGACTGCACCAAAGGCAAAGGTAGCTGGAGGACCTGCAGAGTCTGCTTGAGAAAAGCAACTAACGCACTACCTTCTTGCAAGCAAAAAAAGTTGATGACTCAAAAATGGTTGAATCTGCCATTTTAGAATTTATAAATTCTAAAGACATTACTCTTTATTCAAAAGGTGGTGCTTTTTACTTGTTGAAAAAGTATACCGATTGCAATTGAGGTTATTTTTATTCATGGCATATTGATAGAATTGTAGCTTTTATCCTGCATTTATTTTTGCACAACCCAATATTTTGACTAGATGCTCCAAAGCTACTCTTTCCATCATTTTTAGTATTAAATTTCCAATTAATCAACAAAATGATTTCTGCTGCAGACTCGTCGTGGCAGGAGAAGCTTCTCTTTATGGACCAACCAACTTTGCGCCAGTGATTAACCATGTTGCTAAGTTTGCTTCAGCTTATACCGATGGATCTAGTTACTTCATTCTCCTTATCCTCACCGATGGCATTATTACTGATATGCCACAGACATGCCAAGTAATGTATTACTTTATTTACTTGACACTGTATATATTATTTAATAAAAATTGGCTATCATTAATGGAAAATCTAATGTGGGGGAAAAAAAATCATTTTTTGTTTTGAATCTTTAGGGCATTTACTTTAAGAAAGATGAGTATTGAGGCTAATTCTTGAACCCCTGTGATATGAATAATACTATTCTTAATAAAGTCTATTTGAGTCCAAGCGCTTCATACAACAACCTTCATTGCTAAACCATGCAGCCTTTATTCTTCCTAATGTGCTTTAGTTTGAGTAATTTGTTGAAATATTTCAGTTCAACTCTTTAAGCCAAACTTAATGTTCACTTGACTGGGTTATCAGGCTCAGGTTTGAGCCCTGGCAGGATCGACTTTTTTTCTTCTATAAATAATGTTGAAAATAAAAATATTTACTTTCAGTTAGGAAAATCAAGAATATATGTGTTGCTACATAAGTTTTCCAGAAATCTGAAGACATTAATAATAGTCAAATTAATTATTTTTGTTAAATTTCCTTGAAATATGTATAAAATGTGAATTTTTTTTTTTTTTTTTTTTCAAAAGTGATGATTCGTAGAATCAAGTGCTGGAGTGAAACTCTAAATCATTTTTTATATCATTGCTCATTGGGGATTGCTTCTGTTTGTCTGGCATAAGAATTAAAATAAAACATGACCAAAACATTTCTTGTCAAAGTTAAAAAGATATAGAAAACATATTGTTACCAAACTCATACAACGAGAAAATTTTATATTTAAGTAATTCTGAATTTTAAGAATATTCTTGGAAATCAAGTTAACCACTTTTGCTAAGTTGTTGATCTTAATAAGCTTGGCAACCCTTGAGCAAATAGATATGATTACCGTGTTGGCGTAGGAATTTATTTCGTGATGAACTCACTAAATAGAATCCTTGCTAGAAAAGGGTGATAACCTGTGAATATCCATCCTAATTAGCAGCAGTATCACATGTAAGTGTAAGTGTACATTAACAAATAATGAGTAATTATTGACAATCCATTTTATCTACTGTTTTTGGTGGCTAAAAGTTGTTAAAAACTTTATTAAGTTGTGTTACCATTTAATATTATTATTGCTTGATTCATTGTAGGACTTGAAGATGAATGTAATTACTTCATCTAATTAATAACTGATTAAATTTAATTGGAGACAATTAGCCAGTTTGAAAACATCCTTTCCTATTTATAAAAATTGTTCATATAGTTGCTTGTTTTTTATTTAGGCTATAGTAAGAGCTTCAAAACTACCAATGTCTATAATAATTGTTGGAGTCGGAACGGCAGACTTCAGCGCGATGGAGGAATTGGATGGGGATAGAGTAGCACTTACGGCAGGTGGAGAGAAAGCTGTTCGAGATATAGTTCAGTTTGTCCCCTTCTCCAAATACACCGGGAGCTCTTTAGCTGTTGGCGAACTACTTGCCCAAGAAGTTCTTGCCGAAATACCTGCTCAGCTTCTCAGCTATATGAAGGCCATGAATATCCCACCTAAACCAAAGCCTTCTCTCATCGTACCGGGGTTTGTTCAGTTCATTTCTCCTAACATATAATTAGAACCTTATCTTATTACAAATAACCTTTAATTTTTTTCACCAATTAAACTTGCTCTTTTTTACAACTTCAGTGGGCATATGTTATAGAAGTTAAGCATTTTTTGTTTTTCTGTTATATTGGAAATAAAATAAATGTTAATTCAATTTTGTTTCAATTAAATGATTGAATATTTTTAGCTGTTTATAGATTATGAGTGGAGATTTAATATTCTTACAGCAAGCATTTTTCATTAAAAACGCATGCATAGGAAATATGCATTTGAACTTCCCTAATGGCATGTGCAAGTTCCCAAACAAACAGATTTGATAGAAGTAACTGGATTTATACCTCAAGGGAGTTTTCCACACCAATGAAATGAATAGGGAAGAGTTATGAAAATAATTTTGTCCATTACAGGGGATTGTTCAATTATTTGGTAACAAAGGAAAACAGGAATTCACAAAATTTTGTTCATCACCTGTACGACTGATGTTTGTTTCAGCAATTGCTGGTGAAAATACACTACTGAAAAAAAATGTATGTGAATAAAAATTACTAGAACATTTTTGCTTCCAATTTGTTCTTTAGTTCTTATTTTAGTCTATGAAAATTCAAAGGTCCTAAATTTCTTATGTACTCTTGAGAATAATTTATCAAATCTCAAACGAGCATTCCCTATTTCTTTTTCATGAAATAACTTTTATAAAAAGATGCCAGACCTCATTTGAAATTCTTAAGTTCACATTTTATATGTTTATAATGTGTTGTTATTGGCTTTATTAAATAAACATTTTTGTTTTCATATAAGATTTACATACAATTATTCCTTTCTATCTCTAATTCAGTTAATAGAATATATTATTAAAAAAAATTGATTTCATTAAAAATTCAAGCACTTGCATCTGATGGGTGGTACATGTGTCCATTCGTGCTACAATTGATGGTGCATCTGACGGAATGTTAAATTCTCTTCAAATAATTATTTTCATAACCTACAAAGGTAATCCTAATAAAATGGTCTGTATTTCATTTTTTAACAATCTTCCTCTAGGAATTGAGATAAATTACATGAAAAAATTCCTTAAGATCTTTGCAAATCGAATTGTCAAGATTCTAGTGTATTTGGATTCAAATAGATTTTCTAATGTAAACTTATGAACTGCTCCATGACGTCTAGAAAGTAATTATATTCATAGGAAGTAGAAAATTACTTTTTCCAAAAAAACAAATATTGGTTTCTTCCTACAGTATATTTGTTTGAACAGTTATTAAATTGATTATGTATTTAAATATAAAATTAATGTAGATAACTATCCTCATAATCAAAATAATCACATATATTAGTTTTATTTATTATAAAATCATTTTCCTACCAATAGCCATCAGAGTTAGTTGGAGTATGATTCCCAAGTAATGTTTTTAAAAATCTTACATGATTATAACACTTTAACAGATAGTAATTTTAAGCAAATTTTTTTAATAATATAGTATAATTAATGAATATTTAATAAAATATATAAGTAAATAAATATATACCATGTATCTATATTTCTTTGCATAAAAAATATATTTAAAATATCCATTGTATCCATTTAATTTAAAGCATATCTATATTATTTAATTAAATAAAATTCCCGAAATATAAAATAATATGCCCGGCCCAAGTATCAGGATGTTCGTAGATTCTTTCCTGTGAATACTACCTTTGAGATGTTTATTTTCTTTTGTCCTTTGATTGTTAAAAATGTAATTTTTTGTTTCTTATTTTCCAGTTGAACTTGAGTTTCACCAGCGTATGAAAAAGTACCTGCATTTGTTTAATGTCTTACCAACTACCTTGCTGTTTTCGCTCTTCAAATAAGTCTTTGCTACTTGCTGTCTCTGCTTTATAACTGTTAAGTGTTTTACTGCTTCAAATAAGTCTTGTTTACACCTTAACGTGCTGTTGTATACTTGTAAAATCCAAAAATACTTGCTAGTTGTAGCAGTTTTTTAACATGGGAGGTATGTGGCTTGTTTGTGATGTTGGCTTTGATGTGATTTGTTCGTTTAAAAGAACAATGAAATAGTATTTACCTGATTTTCAGTTTATGGATCTGTGTAAATGGATAGCCACTAAACTGGCACTTTAAGTAGCTATTAATCCCAAAATAATACAAACGGAAAGAAAGCTCCTCAAAAATGATAAAGGATCAGCAACAAATGCCATCAAGCACTTATACCAATATCAAATCAGCATTAATTACTAATTCTAGATCTTGTGATGTGACTGTAATGTTTAGAAGTCAATAATTATATAATAGCTGCTAAGAGTGATATTTTCAATCTATCATCAGGTTAAAATACCCCAAATTGACTCAGACCTGAACATCCATTTGAGTGTTAACTAAAACAATACATTCAGACAGATGTAGTCATAAACAACAATTTTAGGTTGTTGAATCAGCGAATGGCTTCATGTGTCCAATTAGAATATGTAAATCCCAAAGACTGGGACTACTATAACTGACAAACCCCTGGAGCTAGTGTAACAGTGGCAAGAAACGAACCCATGATTTATATTTCAATTTAAGTCTTTGAGATTATATTTATCAATGATTAGTTTTATTATAATGTCTTCCATTGTAATTTTGAAATTGTTAATTTGTTTCAATCAAAATTAGGCTGTGCTTCATGTATACAATATCTGTATACAATTTTAAAAGACATTTCCTGTTATTTTTTTCATTAAATATTTTAGTATAGTTAATATAGAGACGTAAATTGTATGTTATGATATTTAAGTTTTTATTCAATTATTATTTGAATTGTTGTATCAAAATTAAATATTGTTTATGGATCAACTTGCAAATTATTGTTTGCTAATTTATTTTGTTCAATCAAATTCCTATCTTCTCGTCAATAGGGGGTAGTCCTAGAATGCCTACTCCTCAAGCAATCTTATCCTTCTCATGTGCTATCCTTCCCTAACTCATCTATTTGACAGTGTCACATAGCTGATAGAATCTATTCTGCCTTTGATTCTGGCACGAGGGCCTTGCTCTTTAAATCTTTAAGTCATATTTAATTGATAAATATTATCTAGTAGATTTTGCTTTTTCATCATCCTAGATAGATTGATAGAAATTCACCATCCTGTTCCTGAATTGTTGAAAGCCCAGTTCCTGTGTCCTCCATCCTTTTTTTGTTCAGTATGGACAATATTTCATCTTTTCTTAATACTTCCCTTCCCGCTTTTTCAGATAATACTGCGGGTATTGTTTCAAACCCTGGTCCTTATCTATGTTTATAACATCTTCAAGAACAAATCTCTGCTTTATTGTATATGGCTTTGACAAATTTTAGTTAAGCCATCCAAACCAATCATTTATTTTTCACTATTTATAGCTTCATTATTGCTATCTAACTTCCCACCCCTTCTAAAGTCAAGATCTACTATTCAGGACTTGTATTCTATTACACAACAAATAGAATACAAGTCCTGAATGAAATACATAACTTCACCCCAACTACTAGACAAGCACATCCATGTTGGATAATTACTGGTTAATAATAATTACTAAAGCCCTTCTTGTGGAGTGTGAGTTGTGGAATAGAAATTCGAGGTTTTGCTAACCCATTAAATAAACAAATTCTTCAATCCTTGCTTCTGAAAATCTTTCAAAACAATCAACAATGTCCCTACCTATGTTTTCAACCTTTCACCTATATTGATTGTAGAATCCCATTCCTTCAATAACTTTCAGCTGGCCATTCATAATTTCTCCATGACCATCTCAATCGTTATATCAGTGCTTTTTCATTGCCTCAGCAGAAAAGAAGATTACAGCATAGTTGATCATTTGACCTAATGACAGATGATTGAATGCAATGATTCATAATTATTCTATATTTTCTCCACAGAACCGAATATACAGTATTAATTATTTTTTAAATGATTTAAAAGTTATTTTATCCCACTGGAATTGGAAATCAGATCTTCCAGATCAATATTCTACCAGGTTAAGCTATGGTAATGGGTAGTGACTACTATGACACATTTTTCTGTCTAGACACCAGACCCCACCCCTCCCCTTCACCACTAGTTTGAGAAGGAACTATCAGTGCAGTACGTCATGTTTAGGGAGTTTGGAGAGAAAGATTTGCTTAAATAATAATTACCTAGAACTGTGGCATGAGTGGCCTAGATAACCAAAACATAGGTATAATTCAGCTGATATCTTAAAAAACAACTGACTCTGGAAAGTTATACAATGGGCTACTTGGGAGAAGAGTCTCCTAACACCAAACATATATTACACTAGCTCAGATACCCGGCTTCGCTCGGGAATTCATTTGAGGCTGAATGGTGATAGTATTTTTTTGGCAAGGCTTTACTTTGCACAATATTTTGACAATTACCCGTTCCAGTGTTTAGTTTAGGGTTAACACCCGTCATTTCTGTGGATTTGTTAATAATAAAATTAATTTTTTATGCAAGACTTCACTGTCCTACATATTGTCATATTTCCCGTTTCCTGTGCATTATGAATAGATTTGAATTATTAAGGAGAAAATATTGACATACTTTGAATTATTTTTTTCAGGTGAGGTACCTGGTAGTTGAAATGAAGTGTTGAGCAAATTTCTCTAAATAACAAAATATACAACTTTTGTTATGTGCACATTTGTTGAAACCCCAATAGGAAATCACTATTTTTAATTGCAGGCCTCCCTTATAGCCCCCACTCCTGCCCGTCCCTAGAAATAATATGGCTTATTATAAGGAAGGCGTTAGTGCTAATTCACACTACTGAGTGTTTTATTTATTTCGGTTGAGTCTTTTGTGCCAAATAAAATTGTTGACTCCCGCTATAATTTTTAGCGTATAACGCCTTTATACTTCCGTATACGGCAAAAGTGCATATAACAAAATTTACTCTAAATTATAAAATAAACAACTTTTGTTATGTGCATATTTGCTGAAAATGCAATAGGAAACGAAATATCGCTATTTTTAATTTCAGGCCTCCCTTATAACCCCCACTCCTGCCCGTCCCTAGAAATCTTAGTATGGCTTATTAGAAGAAAGGCGTAAGTACTGATTCACATACCGAGTTTGGTTTAGTTCGGATGAGTCTTTTGTGCCAAATAATATTGTGGACTCCCGCTATAGTTTTTAGCGTATAACGCATTTATACTTCCGTATACGGCAAAAGTGCATATAACAAAAGTTACTCTAAATTACAAAATAAACAACTTTTGTTATTTGCATATTTGCTGAAAAAGCAATAGGAAACGAAATATCGCTATTTTTAATTTCAGGCTTCCCTTATAACCCCCACTCCTGTTTGTCTTAGAGAATATTAATATAGCCTAAAGTCTAAGTTGGGCTAGTAGTAATATACATACCAAGTTTCATAAAATTCGGTTCAGCCGTTTATGCGTGAAAAGGTAACAAACAAACAAACAAATAAACAAACAAACAAACAGACACCAAAGAAACAAAATGCAGTTATGGTGTCTATGACATGTGAAACGAAAAGTTATCGTGAAATTTCGCGAAAAAAATCAATGTACAGACAGAGGTTACAATTTTATATATATATAGATTATACATTTTCCTGTATGTATCATTTATTCATATCTACCAACTACTTCTAATCCAAAATAACTCTCCAACAGTTGACATGGTCCTGGGCCTCCCAAAATGTCTTTATTTGTAGATAGTAACACGTTCAGTGCGGCATGGGGTCAAATGACCCTGTATGTAACTGTCTGCCAGTACGGGTCGGGTTTGAAGATAAATGTTCAAAAAATACATTGACGGTCTTTGCTTTGTACTAGTAAATATAATTAGAAATAGTACGTTTATGTATTTCAAATCCAAAAAATACGTTGTATATCATTGAAAAATGCACAGGGCTTTATGACCCCGTACTGGCCTGGAGAGTAGCATTTGGGCTCAAGTCCGGCAAGGAGTCATATAGTCATATGATTGTAATGTGTCATAATTTAAAGTTAATTCGTATTCATCCATTTTTATGTATAGCAAAAATTAAAATCCTTCGTTGATCACCAAAATTATCATATAAAGGGAAAAAAAAGTTCACCTTGTCGGGAATTTGGTGATCAACGAAGTATTTTAATTTTTGTTATTCATAAAAATGGGTGAATATGAATTAACTTTAAATTATGACACATTACAATCATGAAAAATGTAAGGTAAATATTCATTTCTAAGGCACATAAAAAAAAATTGATGAAAACACGGCCTGCGACTGCCATATATTTTTTGATGTCCTAAGAGTAAAAAAATGTTTGAATATAGCAATTTAGTTCATTTTACGAGTGGTAGTAGCGCATTAAAAGGGGACATAAGTACGGGGTCAATTGACCCTGTGACGCACTTGTGGATAGTTGCATCACGGGGTCAATTGACCCCATGTCGGACTTGTGGATAGACAACTTTTTTGAAGTCCGCACTAAACGTGTTAATATAATTCATTGAGGTATTTCATATGCCTACATTTAGGCTGAGGTGTGTCTGATTCAAAGAAGACAAGCTGTTTATTTTGTTTATAATAAATAGTCAGCGTCCGTGACCCAGAATGCTGGCTGCTAACTGCACTTAAATGCTTTGGTAATGTGTATAATTCTTTTTATTTTCATCAGGTTTTATGTATTCCAGAAAATAATGTAAGTTTTGTAAGATTTCAATAAACAGCTTTTATTGACCGATTATAATAAATCAGTATATTCTAAATATTTTATTATTTAAAAGTAAATATAAAGTGCAGTCTTCTGTTATTTTTTTTTTTAATTTTCATAACACAGATTTGTAAAATAAATGGAACAAATAAATCATAAGAGAAGGTCTGATCGAACTGCATCAGCCTTGTCCTTGCCTACGATCTGCTCTGCAATAGCCAGTGCAAAATCAAAAGCAGTTCCTGGTCCTTGGCTTGTCAGCAGCTTATCTGAAATGTATAACAGGTTGATTAATTTTAACAAGTTAAATATAGTTAACATTATACTAATAATGTACCTCTCCTATGTTTTAGCAGATTTCCCTTAAGGGAAATCAGCTATTGAGGTCATAATCAAGATGCGATTTTCTAAATTTTTCTTCAAATGTCCATCGATCCTATCTAGGAGATGACGAAAATGAGGTCCGTTCAAAACTGTATATATATATATATATATATATATATATATATATATATATTTGTCTGCTACCACTCTAGCGGTCGCAATTTTTGTTTGATCCTTGCCAAACTCGATATTTAGTCATTTTTTTGTAAAAAGAAAGATCAAGTTCGTTAACGGCTGGAGAAAGGGGGAGAATTTTGACAATTTGGAATATCTCTGTTACTATACATCCGATCGAAAAAATGTATAGAATCAATCATATAGCAAATTAAATGTACTATAAATATTGTTATATACATTTATTCCCAATCTTGAATATTAACCGAGATATTTGCAGTTTTCAGCCTTCAGCAAACCCCCACTTCTACTTAAGTTACTTACACAATACTCGGTTATGTAATACACCAAACATCATTCGAAGCTTAAATACCAAATATTGTTTTCAAGAGACATTTATTATACGAGATACATGCAAATATGTTCTGGTGACCCACCCCCTTCTTAAGTTTTTGGACTACTTAAATTTGATTGATTTAGATAAAGATTATTCTGATTCATTATAAATTACAGTACTAGATATAGTAAATAGTTTTCAATCAAATTAATACGTTATATTCAGATATATTACAGTAATTGTTTTTCTGTCCGGTTGGAAGAACTGTTTGTTTACATTTCAGAAGCTTTCCGTCAGGAGGTTTCTTATTATAGATTGTATTTATTCACTTAATATCCATGGTGGTGTTGTGTTGCCGATATGTAGATTTATCTATTGCGAAACTTCATGAGGGAAATCTACTTAGTTTACGCAGCCCCTGGGTGACAGACTTTTTTTTAAAAGTTCCTTGCAGAACCCCCCTGAAGGGTTGTCCACCCTCTAGCAATATCTAACTTGAAACTGCCTTCTAGCTGCTAGCTTACCTGCAATGCCTTGCAACTTTACAAGAACACTCGCTATACACCAGTCCTTTATGTAGTTCATATGTGCAACTTTTTTTTGCTTTCATTTTCTTCTCTTTTTAGTTTTTTAAGTGAGATATTGGTTTAGTTTTTAACATTCCTACTGATGCTTTTGACATTTATTTATATTTATATTTCTCATGGTCAGCTAAAGAAATTTTGAAGAGTTAAAACATCTTTTTTTTTTTTTGCATCAATGAAAAAACCTTAGTAGCTATTTTCAATCTTTTTGCTAAATGGACCATTTCTAACTGCAGTAACTACCACTATGATCTGTGAGAGTGGGGAATAGGTCTGGATGGAGCTCGTGGCCTGGGCTCCCAAAGAGGAGGGGATGATGCATTTTGGTGTTATTACCAAGAATAGTATAATGAAAGAAAAAATGACAATTGGAGTATATAAGTTAATGATCGAAAACTGAGATCAATTACAACCCACTACCCATATAATGTATTAAGTATTATATTCTTAATATTTTAATTGGCAAGAAGGGGAAGCCTGTTAAGGCGTGTTTAACCTGCGAACTCAATGGCTGAGATTTTTTATTTTAGCAATAGCTTCTGGCAGCCTGTTTGAATAATTATTTATGCTAAACCTCTTTTGCTATATTTAAAAATATAGTTTTATTTGATCATACATTTGGGTTTATGCATTTTTACCAAAAGTAATGGGCATAAGGCATTTCATTTAAAAAGTTTTCTATTGATTTAAATTTTCCTAATGAGTTTTGTTTTAATAAAAACTATAACAAATAAAAAATACACATTGCAATGCTATAGTTACACATTTATAGTTGCATAATAAGGTTGTACTTGTAATGAAATTGACATTGCATTACATAAGCCCATTATAAATGGCCATATATTTTATATTCTGAGTATTCCCAGCACAGAGCACATTAAGATTATTATGTATGAATGCTTAAATGTATTGTTTTTATCTTTAAATAAGAATTATATCCAATTTAGAGTGAAGTCACCATGTGCTCTAGCATTTTCATAGATAACGCCGATGGATTTTGATAATAACATTCACAGCTCTTAACGTCGGTACACTAAGTAATAATACGGATGAATTTCGATAATTAATTCACATTAAATGCACTTTTTGAGCGTATTTCGATCGGCAGTTCAAAGTTCACTCCCGGATTAGCCCTATATAAGGACCCCGACACGACGGATTAAGATCAGTCATATTCGGCATCCTCTGGATGGGAGACCCTGGTTCACGAGCGAGATTTAATCCTTCAGCTTGTTCCTGCCTGCCTAGGCTACTCTATCTCTCACGGCTAAGTCAGCACTTCTATTACACAGCTAAGTCTTTCTATTGTAATATAGACTAAGTATTATTAAGTGTCCCCCATTATATTTATAAAGGTGCCTTTTCATTTTAATTATTAATATTTATAATTGGTGAATATTTTTATTATAAATAAATTTATATATATTTGAATTTGGACTTGAGTCGATTGTTGGTGGCCCTTCCTAAATTCTTGTTAGTGGTTTGGTTGTGGGTTTTTTATATATTACAGCTTCCACTGCTTATCACCGCAGCCAGATCGCAACATACTCATGACACCAAACTAATAAGGTTCATTATAATCAAACTTAATATTTAACTAAATTAGTTCATATAAAACTAAAAAATAAGTTCGTTAATGGCTGAAATTAGACTAGTAGGAAAGGGAGGAGTACAGAGGGGTTAAATCACAAAATTCAAATTATCTCTGTTTTTTTGAGCGAAATAAAAAAAAAAAAAAGTATATAAACAATCTTGTTGAACGTTAATTTTCTTTTAATTTTATTTAATATTAATTAACTTTTTCCTTCTGTTGTAAATGTTCTTTATACATTTTTTCGCTATTTCAAATATTAATCAGGTATTTGAATTTATCATTTTCAACCTTCAGTCCTCCCCCTCCCACTTCAGCCACTGCAGTTAACAATAAGCCTATATATCATGAAATGTCTTATTCCAAGCTTAAATACCAAAATATTGTTTTCTACGAATGTTTATTATGTGAGATACATGAAAATATGATTATCAAAAATGTTTATTTAATCTATCTACCATGCTCGATGTTTAAATGTTTCATTTAACACTAAAGATCATCGGACCCGGAATAGGGTGGTACGTATAAAAGGGGAAATCTGAAAATTCAAAATAGTTTTGTTACTATGAGTCGCATCGAATGATGTAATAAAAGCAATCTTGTGAAACTATTAATGCTTACAATTGTTATTCAATACATTTTCTTGTAACTCAAGTATTATGTGAGTTATTCATAATTTCTTGTTTGCAGCCTTCAGAAAATCCGCACTTATACGCATCAGATGTTTGCAGACTCATATTATTGTTCTACATTATTGTAGAATTATGATTTTATGAGAATGTCAAATTGAGAAATTTACCAGGTAAAAAGTAACCAGGATTTTTCGGGAGGTTGCATAACCCGAACAGGCAATCACCCTCGGGTGGTTAGTCTGGAATTCGAGTAGAAAAAATAATTTACCTAAGATATCAAGTATATATTGTTTAATAGGAGATTAATGATAGTACAAAAATGAATAATATTGTAGTCCAGCAAGAAAGAACTTGAAAAATTAGATGAGCACCGAACGTGTTAAAGATGAATGGCATTTATGAGGCTGCCCTGATTTAAATCAGTTCATGATCAATGATATGATATGAGGTACATATATTTCAATTTTCATTAGCTTGGGCTTTATTTCAAATCCATAATTTAAAATAAAAAGAGACTTTTTTTATAGGAGCAAGGATATGAGGACAACAGATAACTACTAGTACATTGTAAAGTGATAAAATGATAATTATTAAAATAATTCTTACCATCAATGACAACTTTTTCATCACAAAATTTGTAGTCGCTGGTTAGTTCATCCTTGACTGAAGGGTATGCTGTAATCCGCTTCCCTAGTCCTATTCCATGAGCCTTCAATGCCAGGGGAGCTATTTAAAACAAAGTACATATCACTTTTGATATTTCATAATAAAAAAAAAGATTAATCAATTTAATATTGTAGGAATGTGATTTTACAGTAAGAACAGAGAGTTTATTTACCTATTAAATATCAATTTTCAAGAGACGACAATTGGGTTAAAATTTACCAGCAAATTTCACTGTTCTTAAGTTGCATGAAGAACAAAACAATAAAATTTAGCCCTTAATATTTTTCAAGTTAATTTAATAACTATTTGTCTAAAGGCCGTTTCCGGTTTCTGCTAGGATGTTCATTCCTCGTTACAAAAATTTATTATTTTTTAAATATTCTGTAATGACTATAGGAGCATGAAAATAGAAATTGTGTTTAATTAATAGATTTTTTTTAATAGGTTTAATTTATTAAGAATATAAATACAGTAAGTTTATGAAAATGTCCTCAGAGAGGGCAATGGGTATTTGCTCCTGTTTCTTCAGGTGTTTTTATGAATTAATACTGTTTACTACTTTCAGCATCATTTTTTATAAATCAAGATTACGATGACAATTTGCCCTCTCAGCAACAATTTATTTTATGCTTTGTTCATTCAGTATTTATTGGTTTTAGTATGCATGATTATTTCTGTTTAAAAGAGACATTTAAGAAATATAACTTATTGATAATTAGAAATTAAATTAAATCATATAGTTAAATTTGGTTGCTCTTCCAAAGCTTGTGCTTATGGGCTCACTGCTGGGACTGATCATTAATCTCGGTGGTCAAAGGATCATATGCCACAACTGATGTAGCAGTACTTGGATCTTTACATGTCTCGTGTTTGTTTCCCTGGCAATATTGGTGTCTTTTCGCTAAGATCACTGTGGTTCCAGGGAGTCTTCTCGTTCCATGTATGCTCACTCTAAATTGGCCTCATTTCCTGCTTGGCAAGTGGCCAGTCTTGACAGGTTAGTGAATTTTTAATAAAAACCTTTCCCTCAAACCAACCTCCTTCGGTGTACCTCAGTCACCCCCACAGGCAAGTAATTCTGCAGTTTAATATATAAAAAAATATTTTCTATAAACATTTTAGCTCAACAGAGCAGTTTCTATTATTTCACATTTTTTAGTCTCTAAAGGTAAATCAGCTATTGAGGTTATACTCATTACACAATTTTTGAAAATGTCCTGAAGCAAATTGGTATTTAAATTTAAATTACAACCGTAATTTTCATGCTAAGCATGGGCAAAAGTGTCTTATGAAAATTATAGCAATCTGCTACTAAAATTGGCGTTTCAAGAAGTAGTCATTTTGGAAACATGCAGCCTGTTCAACAGGGGTAAACTTGTCTCAGTGTGTTCTGCATACCTTCTCATACTTGTGGATCCTCATGGCTATTGGACACTGAATTCTGGAAAATCTCTCCATTATGCTCACAGGTCCTCAACATTTTTTATTTAAAAGGAAAATATGCGTCTTCATCGCATCTTTTGGAATAATTGAAGATCTTGCGCTACTTTTGAATATTCTTGTGTGTGGTTTATGAGGAGCGTAGCCAATGCCAGCACATCCAGTGAGTCAGTTGCGAACTACCAGCTGTCAAAGGTTTTGGCTCAATAATTGCTGATTTGAATTAAACAATTTTCCTTTCTATGATACTTATTAGCTCAGAAAAAACGTACATATTACTACTACTCTCTTACTCTAAGAGACGGATACCAAGTGCAGAATTATTGAAAACTTTGAATGTATTGAAGCGCATTTTGCTTTCTCTGTTTTGCCAAAAGAAGCAAATTAGAAGATAGAGGAGGAGGGAGTTCTTTCATCTGAGTCTATCCAGCCATTAGAAATAGTAAAGAAAACTTGAGCCTTCAATTGTTAGACAGCTACTCCTTGCGACCACAGTTTTTTTTTCTTCCTGATATGGATCTGTAAAACGGTAGATAAGAAAAGAAATATAATATGCAATATACAATACCTGCACAAATAGCAGCTATCCATGAACCTCGTTTCTCTTGATCCTTCAGCACTTTTCCAACTTCTTCAAGCTAAAAAAGAGCACCATAATTAATAATACATCATTTTAAATTCTAGTTTAAATATTTAATAAACACTGTAATGAATCAAATATAAGAAATATGCTATTTTAGGATTTTTCTTGCATTTACATTTGAACACTAAAATAATACAATATAAACGTTTCTCTAACAACTGAAGGAATCCTTGTTGCCAAGCTTTTATATGTTCTCTAGTGCTTAATCAGCATTGCTGGGTAAATAAGGAACTAGATGAGCTTAAAGAACTAACAGGAAAGCTGTATGAAGACCTATTGACATTCATGAATTTTTGTTCCACCGTCTTCATTTAGTAGTCTTAAGACATAAAAGAAGCCTTTTCAACTAGCATTTACTTTCTCTAATTCAAGAATAAATAACATTCTAGACATCTTTAAGCTTAGTGTAAGATATATGGAGGATTTCTACAGTTCACAACAATGATTGGATTGTGGAACTTATTTTCAAAAGTGAACTTTCTTTCTTTATGTGTAATATTTAGACAATTAAATTAAATTATTGAAAATAGTTAACTTTCATGTACTTTCAAAATTTGATTTAGTGGCCTCAGGTTAGCCATGTGAATGAAGGTAATTGGTCTATTACACTTGGTAAACCTATAGTTAAGGGCTTGATTCAATAGAATTTATTTAGTTGTAAACTCATTAAATAAAATGCTTAGTCCTACCCTGGTTCTTAAAAGGTCTAATTAAATTATATTTAATAACATTTAAATTTGTTTTTCAATTGAGTAAGTCTGAGATCTAACAGAACTATATAAATGTCACTAAAATCCAATTAATTTCCAATAATATCAATTTGTCTTAGTTAGAAAAAAATCCAGAACACAGTGGCTTTCAAAATGATACACTGATCTCATCTCATCTACTGCCTATTCTCGATTTATCCCATAGTAAGAAACCTATGTAAACAGTAAATAAAATATAAACTGGAAATGAGATGGTTAGTGATTCAGTTACTCAAAATGAAATATTTTGGAAAGTGTATGAGTAGAAGTGGGTGTTTACTAAAGGCAGAAAACAAATAACTCATTTAATATTTTAGTAGTAGAGAACGTCCATAAAACAATAGTTGTAGAAAATTAACTTTGCTACAACAGTGGTCATATATCATTTTTCAATCAGACTCACAACGAAGGAGATATTTCAAAATTTCATTTCTACTCCCCTCTTTTTGGATTTCAGTTATTAACAAATATAATTCTTAGTTTTGCATAGAACACTTAATATTAAGTATGGTATCAATCAAATAAAAAGTCTGTCTCGCAGGGCCCGTGTAAACTGGACAGACTCAGCACGTGCGGTTATGACATCTCACCTGGTCATGGGTTCACTATTTCTAACTAAAAATTCAATGACTAGAAGTGAGGGTTTATTGAAGGCTGAAAATGTGAATGTACGAATAACTCATTTAATACTTGAGTTAAAAACAAAATAGAGCATCAATAGTTTAACAAGATTTGTTGTATAAAATTTGTCAATACAATTCATAATAATAGAAAGTTTATGAATTTTTGAACCCCCCCCCCCCAAGTACTTGTCCTATTTCAGCAATTGACTAATATGATCTTCAGTGTTCAATGAAACAATTAACTATTGAGTATGGTATAGATTCTAAATGTGATGATTTCATCTCGAAACGTATTTGCAGGTAAAATTTCAATGAAACCAATATTTGGTATTTAAGCTTAAACAGCTATATAACAGCTAATTGTTGACATACAATGAGTAGGAGTGGGGTTTACTGAACGCCCAAAACCAAAAAAATGCAAACACTTCCGTATATACTTATGATACGGAAAATAACTGGTTCTATACTATGTTTATCAAACGTGTAATAACAGATATATCTCGAATTTTCCCCTATAAACCTCTCCTCCAGATCGATTTCAGCCATTAATGAACTTGATCCTTAGTTTTACATAAACCGATTATATATTGAGTTTGGTAAAGATATGAAAAAAATTGTGAATGGTAGAGAGGTAACGGACAAATATATATATATATATATATATATATATATATACACACACACATAATTCTACTGTACGAGTGTATGTCACTGAACTCCTCCTAAACGGCTGGACCGATTTGAATGAATTTTTTTGTATGCGTTTGGGTGACGCCTGGATGGTTTAGATTCACAAATCTTAGCCCGGCAGATGGAGCAGGAATGGGGTTGTAAGAGGAGCATAAAATTAAAATTAGCGATATTTTGTTTCCTATTGGTTTTTTGGCTAATATGCACAGGATAAAAGTTGTTTATTTTGTTATTTAGAGTAACTTTTGTTATATTCACTTTTGCCGTATAACAAAGAATAAACGAGATACACTAAAAAATTAAAGTGGGAGCCAACAATTTTATATCACTTGAAATATCAAGCAGGGCAACGTCTGTCGGGTCCGCTAGTAGATATATTCCCTCATTTTCTTCATCTCCTGGCTAGAATCCATGGAAAATAGATGAAATTTTTCGAAATTCGCTCCAAGGTAACAACCTCAATAGCTGATTTCCCTAACTGAAATCTGCTAAAAAAATCCCTAAATCTCACGGTTATGTATAATTACATGTATAATGAACACAAAAAATATGAAGGTACTCACGGCACAAAAAGTCTTGGACCCACCAGCACCCCCAGGAAGAACGACTACATCATAGGGACCTTTCTCAGTAGCTTCTCCTAGGCCAAGGTCAGGGCTGATCAGGACATCTCGGCTACAGACAGATGGTATATTTCCATTCGTACCTCCTACAGTTACTTTAATCTTAAATGGAATAAGATATAATGGTTAGAATTATCAAGGAAACGTAGATGCATAAAAAATAAATATCAAATAGGCTAAGCCGGGACTCACTCCTGCTCGCCTGAGGACATCAACAGATATTGTGAACTCCATTTCTTCTGATCCTGGAGCCAGAAGGACGAGTGCTGTTTTTTCAGGCATTTTGGAATATGATCTGGAAATAACTTTCAGCCCACCGAATACAAATCGAGAGAACATACAGGAAGATTCCCGTATTGAAAACAATATTGTAACCTACCTTTCTGAAAAACGCCATAGAGGTTAAAATAGCCAAAGACTAAAAAAAAAAAATCAAAGAAGTATACAAGTAGTCATTCTTCCCCCCTGAAAAGGAAATAGCTGTTTCTCATATTGGTGATAAGCAGGAACAATAGAATTAAATACTTAGACGTGTTGCTAACAAATATTAAAATAAATGAATAGCGGCTAAAGGAAGTATTTTGTATAGAATCCTCTTAATTCTAGTTTTCCACATTTTGCAGCGGCTAGAAGAAAAATGTCTTGCCTTTATCCCAGACATTAATTTGCGGTTTAAAAGATATTTAGTAGAATATAGAAAATGTCCGGCAGGTAGAGACTGGGTAAAATAAGCAGATTTCCCACGTGTTCTGATGCTGCGCTGATGATATCACGTGACAATATATTAGCAGGCTATTGAGGTTGCAGCCATGATGCGATTTGCGAAAAATCTATTCAAATTTTCATCCATCCTAACTACGGGATGGCGAGAATGCATATGTCTATGTTAAAACTGAACAAACTTACAACTTTCTTTTTTATTAATCTTTAGGACGAAATAAATATTACTTAATAGTTTCATTATTTTGTGATTTAAAACTTTTTCGCGCATGCCGGGAGTTGAACCCCAGTATACTCGATACTCAGCTCAGTACTTTACTAATTGAGGCGGTAACAGAATATAATAATATTCTTACAATAATTTGAATTAATTTTTCCAGGTGAGGTACCTGGTAGAACATATTAAAAAGAATTGTTGAGCAAATTTCTCTAAATAACAAAATAAACAACTTTTGTTATGTGCATATTTGCCGAAACCCCAATAGGAAACGAAATATCACTATTTTTAATTTCAGGCCTCCCTTATAACCCCCACTCCTGCCCGTCCCTAGAAATGTTAGTATGGCTTATTATAAGGAAGGCGTTATTGCTAATACACATACTGGGTGTTTTATTTTGTCCGGTTGAGTCTTTTGTGCCACATAAAATTGTTGACTCCCGCTATAATTTTTAGCGTATAACGCCTTTATTCTTCGGTATACGACGATAGTGTATATAACAAAAGTTTCTCCAAATAACAAAATAAAAAACTTTTGTTATGTGCATAATTGCCGAAAATGCATTAGGAAACGAAATATCGCTATTTTTAATTTCAGCCCTCCCTTATAACCCCCACTCCTGATCGTCTCAGAGAATATTAACATAGACTAAAGTCTAAGTTGGGTTAGAAGTAATATACATACTAAGTTTCATAAAATTCGGTTCAGCCGTTTATGCGTGAAAAGGTAACAAACAAACAGACACGAAAGTAACAAAATGCAGTTATGGTGTCTATAACATGTGAAACGAAAAGTTATCGTGAAATTTCGAGAAAAAAATCAATGAACAGACAGAGGTTACAATTTTATATATATATACTAGCTCAGATACCCGGCTTCGCCCGGGAATTCATTTGAGGCTGGATGGTGATGGTATTTTTTTGGCAAGGCTATACTTTGCACAATATTTTGACATTTACCCTTCCCAGTGTTTAGGGTTAATAAGCGTCATTTCTGTGGATTTGTTAATAATAAAATTAATTTTTTATGTAAGACTTTACTGTCGTCCATATTGTCATGATTCCTGTCTCCTGTGAATTAAGCATAGATTTGAATTATTAAGGACAAAATATTTACATAGATTTAAATTAATTTTTCCATGTGAGGTACCTGGTAGTTCATATTGGAAAGAATTGTTGAGTATATCAATATTTCTACGCTAATTACTTGCTTCATACATTGTTCCCGAAAAAATGTATAAAACAATAGTTACTCTAAATAACAAAGTAAACCACTTTTGTTATGTGCACGTTTGTCAAAAAACAAATAGGCAATGAAATATCACGAATTTTTATTTCAGGCGAAATACCGCTATTTTTAAATTTAGGCCTCCCTTACAACCCCCACTCCTGCCCGTCCCTAGAAATGTTGGCATGGCTTATAATAATGAAGGCGTTAGTGCTAATACACATACCGAGTTTTATTTAGTTCAGTTGACTCTTTTGTGCCAAATAAACTGTTCACTTCCGCTCTAGGTTTTAGCGTATATCTCGTTTATAATTCGGAAAAAAGTTACTCTAAATAACAAAATAAACATCTTTTGTTATGTTCATATTTGCCGAAAAACCAATAGGAAACGAAATATTGCTATTTTTAATTTCAGGCTTCCCTTATAACCCCCACTCCAGTTCGCCTCAGAGAATATTAATATAGCCTAAAGTCTAAGTTGGGTTAGTAGTAATATACATACCAAATTTCATAAAATTTGGTTCAGCCGTTTATGCGTTAAAAGGTAACAAACAAACAAACAGACACGAAAGTAACAAAATGCAGTTATGGTGTCTATGACATGTGAAACGAAAAGTTATCGTGAAATTTTGAAAAAAAAAAAATCAATGTACAGACAGAGGTTACAATTTTATATATATATATATATATATATATATATATATATATATATATATATATATATATATACTAGCTCAGATACCCGGCTTCGCCCGGGAATTGATTTGAGGCTGAATGGTGATGGTATTTTTTTGGCAAGGCTTTACTTTGCAAAATATTTTGACATTTACCCGTCCCACTGTTTAGGGTTAATACCCGTTGTTGGCATTTGTTAATAATAAAATTAATTTTTTATGTAAGTCTTTACTGTCCTCCAAATTGTTGACTCCCGCTATAGTTTTTAGCCTATAACTCATTTATACTTACCGTATACGGCAAAAGTGTATATAACAAAAGTTACTGTAAATAACAAAATAAACAACTTTTGTTATGGGCATATTTGCTGAAAAAGCAATAGGAAACGAAATATCGCTATTTTTAATTTCAGGACACTCATATAACCCCCACTCCTGCCCGTCCCTAGAAAAGTTATTATAGCTTATTATAATGAAGGCGTTAGTACTAATTCACGTACCGAGTTTGGTTTAGTTCGGTTCAGTCTTTAGTGCCAAATAAAATTGGTGCCTCCCGCTTTAGCTTATAGCGTATAACTCATTTATGCCTCCGTATACGGCAAAAGTTCATATAACAAAAGTTACTCTAAATAACAAAATAAACAACTTTTGTTATGTGCATATTTGCTGAAAAAGCAATAGGAAAGAAATACCGCTATTTTTAATTTCAGGCCTCCCTTATAACCCCCACTCCTGCCCGTCTCTAGAAATGATAGTATGGCTTATTATAAGGAAATCGTTAGTATTAATTCATATAGCGAGTTTGGTTTAGTTCGGTTGAGTCTTTTGTGCCATATAAAATTGTGGACTCCCGCTATAGGTTTTAGCGTATAACGCTTTTAAACTTCGGTATACGACAAAAGTGTATATAACAAAAGTTACTCTAAATAACAAAATAAACAACTTTTGTTATGTGCATATTTGCCGTAAAACCAATAGAAAACGAAATATCGCTATTTTTAATTTCAGGATTCCCTTATAACCCCCACTCCTGTTCGCCTCAGAGAAAATTAATATAGCCTAAAGTCTAAGTTGGGTTAGTAGTAATATACATACCAAGTTTCATAAAATTCGGTTCAGCCGTTTATGCGTGAAAAGGTAACAAACAAACAAACAAACAAACAAACAAACAAACAAACAAACATACACGAAAGAAACAAAATGCAGATATGGTGTCTATGACATGTGAAACGAAAAGTTATCGTGAAATTTCGCGAAAAAAATCAATGTACAGACAGAGGTTACAATTTTATATATATATAGATAGATAGATAGATAGATGGATAGATAGATAGATAGATAGATAGATAGATAGATATAGTTTTGAACGGACCTCATTTTCGTCATCTCCTAGGTAGGATCGATGGACATTTGAAGAAAAATTTCGAAAATGAGTACGACCTCAATAGCTGATTTCTCTGAAGGGAAATCTGCTAAAACATGGTGAGTTTGTGAGTTGTGTGTCACATCAGCACATGGGAAATCTTTGTTTATGCAGTCATTGCGAGACGGACTTTGGACTTTTCGACTCTTTGAAGAGTGGCCGTCATAACGTTTTGGTGTTGAGTACATTCTCGATTATGTAAATTAAATGCTAATATCTGATATCAATATTTCAAGTCAAGTGCATTTTTTCTATTTTACAGATAAGGATACTGTAAAATTCATAATATCGCTCAGGTGAGCAAATAATATGTACTCATGTAGTATGAAGACTTCAATCATTCAAATTAGTATAATTTTAAACATTATTTATGTCAAGACTAAACACCATCATTGTTAAATATATACATATTACAGAGAAATCCACGTGACCACTTCGTAAACATATATAAAGAAAATGATGTAACTTGAGTGTTCAGTGGTCACCAGGAACTTGTTTCAGGTAGTACTTTCGAATTTATATACATGAAGTTGTTGATATATTTCATATAAAATGGGCGTATCTATTATTAGCAGATACCCCTTAAAGCAAACCGGGCGAAGGTGAATTTTAATTTTTACGATTTCTTTTATTCTCCAGAGATCATGATGATAATAGCACTTTTTGGAATATTGACAATTAGTGCTGCGGCATCGGCAAGCGTTGACTGGTTGAGCTTCAAGGTAATTATCCAATAATCTTGTTAGAACTTTATTATATAAACAATTAAAAAAGTATTTTTTCCCCTCTACGATTGGATAAATATATCAACAGGAGCGCATGGTATGCCATGTTTAAGACAGGGTATTGCTTCCAAGCATAGGTTTCATTTTGCTGTCCAGTTCTTCTAGTGTCCCACTCAGCAGCGAAGCACCATTAAGTAGCTTCTTGAATAGTAGTTCAGTAATCATCTCTCAGCGGTAATCTGTCACCAAAATATGGGATCAAGCCCACCACCTGACTCCGTCCACCTCCGCCTTCTTGCACGGCATGAAATCTGGAGCCAAATACACACGCTCAGACACACACACAAACATACACACATATGTAAGTGTGTGTGTGTGTGTGTGTGTGTGTGTGTGTATGTATATGAGTAATGAGTTGCTAGCCAACAAGAATACAAGCATTGCAACAATTATAAACCATCTCCATTCGGTTGACGTTGATAAAGTTGAAGTATCAAAATTAAAAGTATTATACTTTTTCGTCCGTAATTACCTTAACTTTTGGTATATTTATTCCTTAGCAAATCCATGGAAAGAAGTACAGGAACGCATTAGAAGAATTTCATCGTCAGAATATTTTCCTGGAAAACAATAAGCTGATTGAAGAACACAATAGAAATTATGAAAAAGGGATCGTTTCTTTTCGCATGAAGATGAACCACTTCGGTGATTTGGTAAGTCTATGTACTCGTTCTACACACGTTATTTCGCCGTTATGTAAATGTACGCCATGCCAGTAGGGCAACACTGAATATACATGTATGTTGTACTTTGCAGACTTATACTAATTACTTCATTTAGTCAGTTTATACAAGACTCCGGTGGGACGAACACTTCTGGCCTTGGAAGAGTTTTCCCAGTCTTTGTGATGCCTTTACTTGTTGAAAGTCTCAAGGCGAAGGAACCTGCATGTTTTTGTGGCCCTTTTCCTTTCCTTTTTAGTTTCTCTGGAAATTAGGACGTCCTGTTCGCAGGAACGTCCAACCATCAAACGAAACCTGTAAATAAAAAAAAAAAATAACACTCGAAATTGCACTCAAGGAATTCTGTAAACTGACTTCCAGGACTATTTTTCAGACTCAAGAAGAGTTCAGAGCTCAAATATCGAATTTCAAAACATCAGACATTACCAACAGAGGTTCTTCAGCATACGTTGCACCTGAAAATGGCAAACTCCCGGAATCTATTGACTGGAGACAGAAAGGAGGTGTCACACCTGTCAAGAATCAGCAAGATTGTGGAGCTTGCTGGGCATTCAGCACTGTGAGTAGGAATCTATATACATATTATTTACTTAGGAATATTCGCAAACAAGGCCATGTTGATGTTTATCTATATTAAAAACTCCAAACTCTTCGTTATTATGAGTGGGATGGAAAAATTTCATATCACCAACCGTGTTGCTAGAATGTTATTGGAAATTTTTGCTTTTTTTAAATTTTTAGCCTTTAGTACAGTTTCAGTCATGTCTTGGTAATCCGTTACTCAGCCTCTGCGTGACGGACTTCTATTTTTTACCGATACTTTCCTCTACCGTCAACCATTTCTAAAAGAGGCTCTAGAAGTTGAAATCCGCGCTTGCACTGAACCTGTAAACCCTTATGCTTTAATGAGTGTTGCGATCTGGCTGCGGGGATAAGCAGTGGAAGTTGAAAGTGATGAAAAATCCCACAACCAAACCACTAACAAGAATTTAGGAAGAGCCCACCAACAATCGACTCAAGTCAAAATTCAAATATATATATATATATATATATATATATATATATATATATGTATGTATAAATTTATTTATAATAAAAATATTCACCAATAATTATCATTAATCCAGATGAAAATGCCCATTTATAATGGGCTTATGTAATGCAATGTCAATTTCATTACATGAGTTTATTTGTACTTGTTGTTAATAAAAATATTTTATGTACAAAAACTTCTTCCGGGTTGGACCGTGTCTTAATTTTCATCGTTGCCGAGCTTTCGCACATCGTGTGATGGCTTCTTGAGGTCTGAGTAGAGAATGAGAGCATTTTTTTTTTTTTTTTTTTTTTCTGAGTCCCAGCGAAACCAATGCAAAACTAACAAAAAAGAAATTAAAAGGAAAAGATAGACGGCAGGTGTAGGTAACACCTAGGCTATGCCGTGAGCCCCCTTGTGCTATACCAAGGGTATCATTATAAGGGGTGGTTGTGAAAGAAATTGGGTTTAATGTTAAGATAGTTGAAGTGGGTAGGGTAGCTGGTTACCCTCTGGATTGATGAAGGAGATGAAAGAAGAAGAAAGATCAAAGAGATAGTACAAGAGAAGGTGAGAAAACGAAGGAAAAGGGTGTCAGTCCGTGACTGACAGTTATTTCATTTATTTCATTTTTACTTCATTTATTTCATTGTTGATTTTATTTCATTGTTGTTATGTTGAGGTGTGAAGGGATTTAGGAAGGGTGGAAGGTAGGGGTGACAGGGCCTATGCTGTGACATCAATTAGCGGGACACCTCGGCCACGGGTGCCCTGCCAGTTCTCAGGTAGTGGTGGTGGGGTGAGGGAGGAGAATAAAGGATTGGGAAGGTACTGCAGGGAGTCGAAGAACTTGACATGCCTCTTTTTAATGGTCTCGGCGATGGTATCCAGCTCCAGGGCTTCTCTTATTTCGGGGTGTTTCTTCTTCGCCAGCGTTGTGTGCCTGACAATCTTCCGGACGATGCCGTTCTGGAAAGATTGTAGGTTCTGGAGGGAGGTTTTGGTAAGATACCGGAGGAGTGGGGAACCGTAGAGGAGTGCGGGTTGCAATACTCCTCTATATATAAGTAGTTTTAGCCTGAGGCTGAGGACGGGGGAGATGAGGAGGTGGCAAAGAGAGGTGAACCTCATTCGAGTGGCTCGGAGTTTACGGGCAACGTGTGTGGAGAATCTGAGGTGGCGGCTGACATGGATTCCCAGGTATGTAATGGTGCTTGCCACGGGGATGGTTGCGCCGTCGAGGAGGAAGGATTTGGGGAGTCTGCCCCGCCTTGACTTTTTAGAGAAGGAAAATATCAAACCGTCCGTCTTAGAGGGGTTGACATGGATGTTGATGTCTCTGAGGCGGTTTGATATTCCTGGCATGCCGTGGACGCCAGGGTGAGGGCACGGGTGGGGTTCATAGACGTGCTACGAATGGCCAGATCATCTGCATAGGCAGTGATTTCCGTATGGAGATGATACCTATGACTCACGATCTCGGCTGTGTAAATGGAGAATAGGTAAGTAGCTAATACGGAGCCCTGGGGGACTCCGCAGGGTAGAGGATGGGAGCTGTAACAGCTGCTCGGGGCAGTCGTACTGGTGGAGTTTGGAGAGGAGGATGCCGTGATCAACTGAGTCAAAGGCCTTCGTGCAGTCTATGGAGATAAGGGCTGTTGCATGGTTACGTCGGAGGGCGGCAGTGGCTTTGGATTGTAGGCGGGCAAGGGGGTGGAGAGTGCACAGGCCGGGGCGGAAACCTGTTTGCTCTGGGGGGATGATGTTTTCCTTCTCACAGAAATCTGTAAGGTAGCCGAGAATCACCTTCTCCAATACCTTAGAGATGTGTGACAGAAGGGAGATGGGTCTATAATGTTCGGGGAGGGAGCCATTTTTAGTGGGTTTCAGCAGGGGGACAACTACTGCGTGCTTCCACTGGGATGGGAAATATCTGAAACGGATACAGGAGTTTAGGAGGTGGGTGAGGTAACCTAAGGACTTACGTGGTAACTGGCGCAGTAATACATATTGTATACCGTCCAGACCAGGGGCTTTACCGCCCTTGGTGCGTCGAAGTATGGCAGTGAGCTTCTTCGGTGAGACAAACATGAAATTTCTTTCACGGTCCATCGAAGGAGCCTCTACGTTTGTTGTGGCCCGAGACCGTGAGTCTGTCGCCATATAGGTCGCCAGCTCATCGGCCTGGTCCTGGGGGTCCATTAAATGTCTGTCAGCCTGCAAGAGAACAGTTCGCCGTTTGGCGACCCTGGTGTTTACAAGCTTCCAGAATTTGCGGTGATCCCCATGGGTTAGACGTAGGGTTTCATGCCATACTGACGTTTTCCACTGCCTCATGAGGGAGCTTCCGGCACGGGGCCGGCCCTTCCCAGTGGCAGCAGTAAGCCCCCGCTGTGTAGCTGCTGGGTAGGGGAACCGTAGGAACAGTAGGTCCTTAGTCGGCTTTGCTGTTCCGGGCAGGGGATCACTCCTGCCTTAATGGGGTAGGGTCTGCCTACTCAATGTGAACTACGGGCTGGGTGGTGTCCGGAGTGGAGGCTTGCCTTCACTGCCGGTCGCAGACGTAGTGGTCGTGTGTTCAAAGCACGAGGACGTACAGGCCAGGAAAACTGGTACATGTACTGGAGTTCTTCTCTCGTGTGGGAGCTGGGTAGTAGGGGACCGTCCCGTTCCATAGGGCTCGCTTCTTGACCATCGTAGCGAGTCCTCAGTGACCACGAGGTAGTTGGATTGGTGTGGAAGGATTAAGGCCTCGCGGCTAGGTGCCTTCCACATTGTAGCCACTCCTCGACGTGGGTGCACAATGCCTCATGAGGGAGCGGATTTGGGTAGTGAGGGAATTAAGGATGGGTTTCAGCGCTTGGTTCCTAGTTCTGAACCAAGTGTTTTTGATATTGTTGCGCTGACGGATGAGGGCAAGGATGTGTGGAGGGGGACTTTTAGGGAGGGTGGTTTGGGAGCAAATTTGGGAATGGACTTGTCGGCGGCCTGGATGATGATCTTGGAAAACTCCTGAATGCAGAAGTCGAGGTGGGAGGTGTCAGCTATGTGCGCGAACACCGGTGTGGACTCATACATGAGCGACTTGAACAGTTTCCAGTCCGCCTCGTGGTATGAGTAATTGGTCTTTTTGGGCACAGGAGGGCGACCGAGCAGCTCATAAAGAACTGGCCGGTGGTCCGACGTGATGAAGTCCAATGCGATACATTTCGTCACGACGTGGGGGATTCGGGTAAGCAATAAGTCGATAGTTGACACTCTAGTGGGGGTGGCTCTATAAGTATGGGCGTTAGGGTGCACGACGGTGAAGGCTGTCCTCGTTATCACCGTGCCGGAGTGGGTGGCATGAGAGTTATTCCAGGATTGATGTCTGGCATTCATGTCCCCTATGAGCAAGTGATTCCTGCTAGCTTGTGCTATTCTAAGCAGGCGTTGGAAATCTCTGATCAGACCAGTGGGCCGTCGGTATAGGCCGGTGAGGGGATAGGTTACATTACCTAGCTTAACTAGTAACGAGACGAGGTGATACTTTTTAGCAATTGGTTCTATAACTGGGTCAACCATTTTATAAGGTGTCCCGTGTTTAATGAGGATTGCTACTCCCCCATTTTTGTCGTTGATGACATCGTCTCGCACTGAGCTATAGCCGGTGATGTAAAAACTATCCCAGGGTTTGAGGTGTGTATCGCACAACACCACTATTGTTGGGTGATGCAAAGACAAAAGAGCTTCAAGCTCGGACTTGTGAAGGAGAGCTCCATTAATGTTGAAATTTAAAATGGAGTAGGGCTGGATCATTTTTTGACAACTGCCTTCAGGAGTTCCATTAATCCTGTGATCATGTTCATCACTTTTTCGAACATGTTCCTGATATCTATCATCCAGGCGGGAGGGGCGTTGGGGTCTTGGGTGTGTTGTGGGGGGTAGGAGGGTTGTGGAGCAGTGGTGGGGTAGGTAGCTGATGGTTGTGGGTGATAGTTGGGCGGGAGGTTTGTGTGCCAGGGCTGGGCGGCTTGTTGCCTGGCTGTCCAGGCATTGGTGGTCGGAGGGGGAGCAGGTATAAATTGGGGTCGGGTGGCTCGGGCCTTACGTTGCTCAATTCTTTGTAATAGCCCCTGCCTATAGGGACACTCTCTGAAGGAGGCTGGGTGGGCTCCCTCGCAGTTGGCGCACAGTAGGGTATTTACCTCCCTGTTACAGAATTCGATGGCGTGGTCGCCTGCACACCGCACGCATTTAGGGGGAAGGTGGCAATATCTTTTGGTGTGACCATGCCTTTGACAGGCATGGCACTGGGGAATAATTTTAGAGGGGTTATAGATTTTAGTCCTGACTATTATATGATCGATGGCTGTGAGATTGTTTATGTGCTTGGTGTGGTCATATTGAGGGGAGAAAATAGCAAGGATTGGTTCGATCTCCGTTTTGCGACCTGCCTCGTCACTGCGAGTGAGGCGGCGCACGTCTAAGAGGTCTTTGTGGGATAAGGCTTCTTTGATGCTGTCAATTGGGTGGCATAAGTCTAGACCTAAAATTAAAAACTTTTTGTTGCGGGGAGCGCCACGCGGGGCGAAAGTATAGAAGTGCACCCTGCTTTCAGGGTGCCTGAGTATCCCCAGAATTTCTGAATAGGCAGGGGCATTGGGGGCTTGAACTCTTATTTCAGTGGGGGTGCTTCTTATTGTGAATTGATGTTTTGTGAGGGCACGGAGGTTTAGGGCAAATGTGGAGGGGTCGTGTTCCGCGCGGGGTATTATAATTGGTGGGGGGAGGGTGTTTGTGGCAAGCGATTTTTGCTGGACGTTTTGGAGGGGGGAGAATGAGTTTTTGGTCGTGACAGGGGGAGGGATGGAGCTGGAAGAGGGGGCTGTACGCCTGGCCCTGCTCTTAGGGACATCTATGAAGCCTTCCTGGTCGGGTAAGGCTCTCTTTCGGGGAAAGGCGAGAGGTGCAACCAGGTTGTCGTTCTCGCCCTCCACCCGAGGAGGTTCCTGATGCTCCATAGTGTCCATAAGGGCAGGGGAGGGTGGTTCAGTGAAACAGGGGCTGGAGGCTTGTGAGTGGCCGGAGCCGTTTAGGATGAGGCGTCTAATTTCCTCATCCGTCATCGGTTGGGCATTAAGGCCTTCAAGGACGGCTCGTACCTGTGGGTCTATTGGAATGGGTGATGCACAGTCTTGGGTATGGTGGGAACCAGCTAGCCCCATAGAGGGGTTTATGTTGTCCATGGTGGGGTGGCCCTGAGAAGGGCAGTGTAAAGAGGCGGTGGTGGTCAGGTCGGAGTTTAGCACAATGGGGCTCACGGTGCTCACCTTCACCGGAGTTTGGCCTGAGGGGCCCGAGTTCTTCCGCCCAAATCCAATTACCTCCCCCACCTGGGTGGGGCGCCTTGGAAACGGACGGGTATTGCAGAGGTTTCACTGGAACTCGCTTCAACTCCCTTCTTCTTCTTTTAAAGATGGTCAGCGAAGTTCCTGCTGGTCTGCGGAGATCCCTCTGCCTCCTAGGTTGTCCTCTTCTTAGCTTAAGGGCCTGAGCCAATCTTCGTCCTTCCCAAAGTTATGGGAAGGCACTGATGTTGTGGTCCACGGGTCCTGGGGCTGTCCAATATTTAGGCTGAAAAGCCGTGCTGCTGTATATATCCTGGTCCTGACGTCCAAAATAGTCCGTTGGAGCTCTGGGGCACAATGTACCAAGTACAACTGCCCTGGTGAAAACAGAAAGCGAGGTGTTACCAGTAGGAGAGCTGAGCTTGGAATGATTCGAATGAGAGCATCTTGTAATCAAGTTGGTTTTATACCTGCCGTGGTCCGGGTCTCGGTCGGAGCCTGCCTTCCCATTGGTTGATTCTGTCTCCCGGCACTGGGTCTCCTGTAGTGCTTGGGCTTCGTGGTTGCTTGCTGTTGGTGGGTGTCGGGATCCTGTTGTCGTGCAATGCTGGTATCCAGTTTTTACTTAGTCTGTATCCGTCTTCTCTGTGGATGTTGTTGGGATTTTTGGCAATTTCCATGGCTTCTCTTATCGTGCGTTTGTAGTAATTGTTTTCTCTGGCTAGGATCCTGGCGTATTCGAATTGGATGTGGTGGTTAGTGTTGGTGAAATGCTCTGCCAATGCCGACTTCTCAGTGCGTCCGTGCTTAATATCTGCCACATGTTCCTTGAGGCGAGTTTCTATGATTCTTCCTGTTTCCCCGATGTATGACTTCCCACAGGAGCATGGAATGCTGTAGATACCTGAAGTCCTGAGTCCCAACTTATCCTTTGGTTTCGGAAGGATGTCGGCAATTTTCCTATCCGTGCCATAGGTTGTTCGAATTTTGTGTCTCTTCAAAATTCTTGCTATCTTCTCCGTAGTGCCTTTAACATACGGTAAAGTCGCTTGTGCTTTTGTTTCTTCTTGTTCCTGTTTGGAGCGCTGTTTGCTTCTTTTCTTCAGAACCTTCTCAAATGTTCTGAACACGATGTGCGAAAGCTCGGCAACGATGAAAATTAAGACACGGTCCAACCCGGAAGAAGTTTTTGTACATACATTTGACGACCGTGGAAGCCTAAGTGAACAAAAATGTTTTAATTATCAGAAAATATTGAACGAGTAAGTTTTCATAAATCTCGGTACATTCTTGGTATGAAAAATGATAGAAGGTTTATACTTTAGAAACCACAAGAACTCCAAAGTCTAATCCACACGGTACTCAATGTTTTCCAGGGGTGAATCTCCAACACAAATAAAATTCTTACGTTTGCCTGATTTTCTATTCGAATGAGGCGGGCATACATTCAATGTAATATGTAGTATATACGGAAATCTATATATGATGAATGTGGTAGAAATACCCGCCAATCGAAAAGCTCTCTAATTAATTCTCAATTGAACGAAATAAAGGAACCAACAATATGGTACAAGTCCGTCACGGAGGGGCTGCGTAAACTAAGCAGATTTCCCTCGTGATGTTTTGCAACGCATACATAACGTCACCGTGAATATTTAGCGATTAAATAAAAAGTGTGATTCAGTCAATAACCAAGTCATTTAATAACCTCCCAATGAAAAGCATTTGAATTGTAAACATACAAGTCTACCAACCTCTAATAGCTGAACAGGTAAATGGAAATATTTTCTTTCTTATTTATATAAAAACAATTACTAAAATAGAACATATTAATTTTGTGGAAAACCTTTTCCTGTATTTAATACTGTAATTTATATTGAATCAAAATAATTTTTATCTCAAATTTCACTAGTATAAGAACTTAAGACGGGGGGATCAACAGAACATATTTGAACATGCAATATCTCATATAATAAGGGTCCATTGAAAACATTATTTGGTATGTAAGCTTCAAAAGTGGCTTATTATATAACAGAGTATTGTTTATGTAACATGAGTAGAAGTGGGGGTTTGCTGAAGGCTGAAAACTGAAAAATGCAAATATCTCGGTTAATATTCAAGATAGACAATAAATGTATCTGACAATATTTATAGTACATTTAATTCGCAACAAGATTGGTTATATACATTATTTTGATCCGACGTATGGTAACGTAGATATTTATATATATATATATATATATATATATATATATATATATATATATATATATATATACAATTATTGAACGGAACTCATATTCGACATCTCCTGGGTAGGATCGATAGACATTTGATGAAATGTTTTGACAATCACGTCATGAGTTTAATCTAAATAGCTGATTTCCCGTAAGGGCACAGGGTCTCAACAATATTGAACGAACAACTAAATATTTCTGAGAGATATGTAAAAGTTTTAACAATATAGGTTTATTAATATCTAATATATAAAATTTCCATGTCACAATGTTAGTTACCGTACTTCTCCGAAACGGCTTTACCGATTTTTACCAAATTTTATATGCGTATTCAGTAGGTCTGAGAATCGGCTACTATCTATTTTTCATACCCCTAATTAATAAGGGTTGTTCACCCTTAACACTTTTTTTTAATTTTTGGACGAAATTTTTTGTTGTTATTTTTTTATAATGTGGCATTAAAAAAATACATACAAACCTAAATTTTAACTTTTTTATCACCAACCCCTATTTTTTTATAGCCATTTTAGTAATTTAATCATTATCATCCCGCTCGATAACTGATCAATTATAGTGTTTTTAACTGTACTTCGATTAAAATTTGCCTTAGCTTATGGCAAATCTAAAATTTATTTTTATTATTAAAGTTTAATCCTGATATATGCTTAGTGTTACCAATCTTAGATTCTTAAAATTTGCCGCGCCTTTACTGGAATTTTTGAACTCACTGGATTTGCCAGGCACGCCATCGCATAATTTACAATTGAAGGTTGGATCTCCAATTATCTTGCTTCTTAATTTAAACCCGCCACGGCTGTGCAACAGTACGCGATTAGCCATTCGAAAATCGATGAAAAACATTATTTTAAATGGCAAGTTCAAAGGTGAAAATATATTAATACCACGGATTCCTATCAAACCTACAGATGTGCCAATTCAATTCAAACGAATTCAGTTTCCGATTAGATTGGCATTTGCAATGACAATCAACAAATCGCAAGGCCAAACGATGTCTATTTGTGGCTGAGATTTGAGTACACCATGTTTTTCACACGGGCAATTGTACGTAGCATGCTCTCGAGTGGGTAAACCATCCAGTTTGTTTGTGCTCGCTAAAGATGGGCTAACAAAAAATATTGTTCACGCTATAGCATTAAAAGATTGATGTTGTTTGTTAGTGTTACTGTCGAAATTAATATGTGATATGTAATTTTAAGAAATAAACTATAATAACTTAAAAATAATATTATTTGGCGTTTGTTATTTTTATATTCCCTTATCGTTCATAGCGCTCCATGCCTATTTCACGCATATACCACATACTTATACACTTATAATAAGTAAGTTACTTTTTGTCTACACTAGAATGTATCTAGAAACTAGAAATAATTTATAAGGCAAAATAACGTTTGCCGGGTTATCTAGTAATAGTATAATAAGTAATTTATTGAACGAATAATTAGAATATATTTAACTAACTCTAATTGTAGACAGGAGCTGTGGAAGGGCACTACTTCCATAAGACGGGTAAGCTTGTTGAGCTGAGCGAGCAGAACCTCATAGATTGTGTGACAGCAAATGACGGATGTGGTGGTGGAGATATGTTGGAAGCCTTCAAATACATCAAGGAAAACGGGGGAATCGATACTGAAGAATCATACCCCTATGAAGCAATGGTAGGTATACAGAATGAGGCAAGTATTACCTCTTATTTACATACGGTCTTGCCATACTGTATAACGAGGGCTGGTTGGTAGAAGAAGGCCGTCACGCAGGGGATGCGTAAACTAAGCAGATTTCCCACGTGAAGTTTTACAATAGAGAAATTTCATGAGAGCCGAACAGTTACTGAAACGGCCGGACGAATAGACATATATATATATTATAAAATTGCGTCATGAGTACGGACTCAATAGCTGATTTCCCTTAAGGGAAATCTGCTCCAGGAGGAACAAAGAGGTATTTCCAGGAGTCCTGGAATGTCTTAAGTTATATCGCCTTATAGTTTACTGCGGTTATTATCATAGTCGGTTAACTGAATTATTATCGCAGCATTGCCTGGTGCTGTGCAAGAGTTTGAAACAGTATAAGAAATTCCTTCTAGATAAACCTCCTAGAAATTCCTTCGAGTTCAGCGGTACATAGGTATTGTACCTTCAAATACTTGTGAGGGATAGTTTGGAAGCAGATATAAAAAAAAGTCCATCACTCAGGGGCTGCGTTAACTAAGCAGATTTCCCACGGGCGTCACATATTTGCACTTAGCTCAAAAAGTAAAAGGTCGATGAGAACAATAATTAGTATTTAGGCTTAGAATAAAGTAATTCATGATATAATAGCTTATTGTTAATTTGACATGAGTAGGAGTGGGGGTTTACAGAAAGCTGAAATCTAAAAAATCCAAATATCGATACGACGTATCATAACGGGGATATTAAGAATTTTCGAAATTTATCCCATCAAAATCCCCTTCTCCCTGGTCCGATTTCAGCCGTTAATTTGATCTTGCTTTTTACATAAAATGACTAAATATCGAGTTTGGTAACGATTAAACAATAATTGCGACCGCTAGAGAGGTAACAGACAAATATATAGATAGATAGATAGATAGATATATATACAGTTTTAAACGGACCTCATTTTCGTCATCTCCTTCGTAGGATCGATGGGCATTTGAAGAAAAATTTCGAAAAATACACTTTTTCGATCCGGCGTATAATAACGAAAATATTTCGAAAACGAAGATTAGGTAACGGTCGAACAAAAATTGCTCTAGCTAAAGTGTTAAACGACATATATATATATATATATATATATATATATATATATATATATATATATATACACATATATATAATTATATGTATCAGCTAAGGTACCCTTCGAGGCTTTGCTCGGGAAATCATTAGAGGCAGAATGATGATGGTATTTTTTATTTGGCAAGACTTCAACGTGTACAACTACACTTCCCGCCTGGGCGTATTGTTTTCCCGTAAAGGTCATGAATGAGACTTATAGAATAAAAAATTTACTTTTGAAGAATAAATGAAAATAAGTCCCTAGTCAAACCCTCTCCACTGTTTGACACACCGTGAGTAATTCAAATCATAATAATGAATAGCATTTATTATATTTAAATATTATCTATAATGTACATATTTCCTCTCAGAGACCAATCCGAGATTGTGAGATTAGTTATATACATAATAGTAAATTGGGTAGAATGCAATTCCATCATTTCACAGGAAATAAGTTAAAACAATTAACTGTGCTAGTCTCAGGACATCTTCCGCCCCCACTTCAGCATCAACATTGCTTTACATGAATTATTTATTTAAAATATTAAAAAAAAAAAAACATTTTTTCCATAGGGGCGAAG
Source organism: Riptortus pedestris (assembly GCA_019009955.1). NCBI lineage: Eukaryota > Metazoa > Arthropoda > Insecta > Hemiptera > Alydidae > Riptortus > Riptortus pedestris. The sequence goes on from CM032231.1 coordinate 24,656,681, forward strand.
TACATGCAAATTCGTTGTGCGATGACGTCATCAATTAAGGTTTAACATTCATGTCTGGAAAATCTTTATTTGGTCTATAACATATTTGACTGTTTTATTCAACACTAAAGATTATATTTTTGCTTGACTGAAGTCGGACCACGAATAGGGGGGTGGGGTTTAGGGAAGGAGGGGAATTCAAAATATCTCCATTATTAAGAGTCGGATTGTTAAGTGTTATAGAATTAATCTTGTTGAATGTAACCAGAACAAGCCCATAATCATAACATATAATGCAGTGCTCATACCTATTGTGTTATAAAGGGGCAGAACGGAATGTACATGGAGGTTAGTAATTTTTCCATGATTGCTCGGTCCGTTGATTGGACTTCAACTGAAGGAACTTTTTAAGTATAGTTGCGTGGACATGAATGTGTAGTATGTTATAGTCGTGTTGAATTATAATAGTAGGTAATATGAAGAGACTGACTTTGATTTCCTTTCATTATTTTCAGCCTGAGAACTGCAGGTTCAAGAATTCATCTATTGGCGCCATTATCACTGACTTCGTCCGCGTGCCAGAAAGAAGTGAAGCAGTTCTGAAATTAATTGTGGGTACTCTCGGCCCAGTGTCGGTTGGCGTAAAAACGACACTTAATTCATTCCAATTTTATTCTGGAGGTAATATCCAAATTTATGTAAAAGAATATATAACATCCGGCAGATCTATGTATTTATAGCCCTTTAGGACTGTTAGTTTGCTATAGCACCGTGTTTTAAATTATATTAAGACATGTATCGGTGAATTTCCATTAGGCAAATACCGTAGGTAGCTTAGAGGTACAAAGATTGATATAGTTTTGTGGACAAATATATGCTGACAGCAAATCCATAATACACAAATTAATAAATGCAATCATATTCAAACATCAAAAGTCCGTCACGCAGGGGCAGCGTAAACTAAGCAAATTTCCCAAGTGAAGTTTTACAAAAGAGAAATCTGCCCAATAACAAGTGTAGTAAGTAGTAAGGGATCACTAAACTTATACACGAGGGACGAATAGTTAGGAAAACGGCCGCCAGAGCTCTCTTCGGAAAGTACCAAACAGCTCACTCCTGCCGACCAATGCAGAATACAAATGCAAATATTTCAGTTAATATTCAAGATACAGAATAAATGTATAGAACAATATTTATAGTAAATGTAATTTGCAATAAGATTGATTCCATACAATTATTCGATCCGACACATAATAACGGAGATATTTCGAATATTCCGAAAATCCCCCCTCTAAACCCCCCCCCCTCCCACTGGTCCGATTTCAGCCATTAACGAACTTGATCTTCCTTTTTACATAAAACGATTAAATTCCGAGTTTGGTAACGATCAAATAAAATTGCGACCGCTGGAGCGTTAAAAGACAAATATATATATATATATATATATATATATATATATATATATATATATATAAAATTTTGAACGGACCTCATTTTCGTCATCTCCTGGGTAGGATCGATGGACATTTGAAGAAATTTTTCGAAACTCGCGTCATGAGTACGACCTCAATAGCTGATTTCCCTTAAGGGAAATCTGCTAAAAAGCATGTACAAATATTATAAATGGGTGAAAACTCATTATGGTATTGAGTCTAATGAAATGGGAGGCAAAATAGCTACATATGCATCTAGAAAAAGTCCGTCACGCAGGAGCTGCGTAAACTAAGCAGATTTCCCACGTGTAGTTTTACAATAGAGAAATCTGCATACTCCAAATACAACACCAACGTGAGTAAATACAAACTCTTTCAGTTAAATTTAATAAATTCCAAACGGAAACGGCTTTTGAATTGTAAGAATAATTTATATTTTAATAACTCAAATTTTAGTAGTCCAAGAACTAAAGAAGGGGGGGGGGATGAACAGAACGTATTTGCATAAATCTCACAAAGCTGAAACGACAGGTAAGGTTAGAAGAAGCTTCCACCAGAGCCGCTTCTATACGTCAGATCGAAAACTTGTAAAGAACCAAACGTATTGCAAATTATATTTACAATAAATATAGTAATATACATTTATTCTCTAACTTGAATATTAACCGATATTTTTGCAATTTTATTAAAAAGTGTGCGGATAACGGACGAGATGATTATTATTATTTATTTGAGATGCGACGAGATGAGAGCGGCTATTGTCGGTTCTATTCGTGAGTTTCTGCCGAAAGTTAGTACTCAAGCTAAGAGTATTCTATGACGGTGGTCTTAAGTGTTGCTAGTATGCAGATTTCTCTTTTGTAAAACTTCACGTGAGAAATCTGCTTAGTTTACGCAGCCCCTGCGTGACGGACCTTTTTGTTTATTTTTTTGATGTGGGAGATGATTTGGGAAGATTTTCTACTTGGACTGTGATTCATAAAAAGACTTTGGAAACAATTACTCTCATTTATATGTTTTATTATACACTAATTGATCTTATTTGTACACGTTAGGTGTTTACGATGACGAAGAGTGCTACTCGGCCTGTGATGACTTGAATCATGCAATGCTGGTTGTTGGCTACGGAAATGAAAATGGGAAAGACTATTGGCTGGTGAAGAACTCCTTCAGTTCTGCCTGGGGTGACCAAGGCTACATCAAGATCGCAAGGAACAACCAATGTGGAATAGCATGTCTAGCTAGCTATCCAGAAGTTTGATATGTATTAAAAAAAAATGAATACATGAAGTTTCAATAAACTGTTAATTAATTCTAACTTGTTCGCATCTACTTCTTTTCCTAACTATTTCAATATATCTTCTCTTAGCTTTAAAGTTCTCATTCTTACTTAGGACTAGAGACTTTCGTCTTCGAGTATTAGACGCTTAAGTCATTAGTACCATCTAGACAATAGGAGAGGAGGGATTGACAATTATAAAAGTCCGTCACGCAGGGGCTGCGTAAACTAAGCAGATTTCCCACGTGAAGCTATACAATAGAGAAATCTCCATACGAGAGCCGAACAGTTACGGGAAAGGGCCGAACTAGCTTTTAATATTCAGGATAGAGAATAAATGTATATAACAATATTTATAGTAAATTTAATTTGCAATAAGATTGGTTTTATACAATTTTTCGATCCGACGCATAATAACGGAGATATTTTGAACTTTCCGAAAATTCCCCCCTCTAAACCCCCCCTCCCACTGGTCCGATTTCAGCCGTTAACGAACTTGATCTTTCTTTTTGCATAAAACGATTAAATATCGAGTTTGGTAACGATTAAACGAAAATTGCGGTAACAGACAAATATATATATATATATATATATATATATATATATATATATATATATATATATATATATACTAGCGGACCGGGCAGAGGTTGTCCTGCATGGTATTTCAAGCTATTAGGATATTAAATTTAATAATATGTTTAAAACAAAAGCTACTTTTAATAACATAAAAAAACTGTTAAGTCCTTGTTTGCCTAAAAACAAAAAGTCCGTCACGCAGGGGCTGCGTAAACTAAGCAGATTTCCCACGTGAAGTTTTACAATAGAGAAATCTGCCTAATAACAACTGTAGTAGTAAGAAACCTAGTAAGAAACAGTTAACCTAACCTCTAAACCTATTCACGAGGGACGAATAGTTATGGAAACGCCCGTCAGAGCTCTCGGCGGAAAGTCCGAACATAGCCTACTGGTGACCACACGCAGAATACAAATGCAAATATCTCGGTTAATATTCAAGATAGAGAAAAGATGTATATGACAATATTTATTGTAAATTTAATTTGCAATAAGATTGATTCTGTACAATTATTCGGTCCGACGTATAGTAACGGAGATATTTCGAAAATCCTCCCCTCTAAACCCCCCCTCCCACTGGTCCGATTTCAGCCGTTAACGAACTTGATCGTTCTTTTTACATAAAACGACTAAATATCGAGTTTGGTAACGATCAAACAAAAATTGCGACCGCTAGAGCGGTAACAGACAAATATATATATATATATATATATATATATATATATATATACAGTTTTGAACGGACCTCATTTTCGTCATCTCCTGGGTAGGATCGATGGACATTTGAAGAAAAATTTCGAAAATTCCGTCATGAATCACCTTAAGGGAAATCTGCTAATAGAAAAGTCCGTCACGCAGTGGCTGCGTTAACTAAGCAGATTTCCCACGTGCGCCACGTATTTCATTTATCTCAAAACTTCAAAGTTCAACGAGAATTTGATTTACGCTTCAAATAAAGTGCTTCATAACATAATAGAATATTGAAAATATGAGATGAGTAGGAGTGAGGCTTTACTGAAGACCGAAAACTAAAAATTCACATATCTCAGTAAATAATCAAGATAGTGAAAACATGTACATAACAGCATTTATAGAACATTACATTTGCAATAAGATTAGTTCTATACACTTTTTCGATCCGACGCATAATAACGGAGATATTAAGAATTTTCGAAATTCTCCTCCTCTAAATCCCCCCCCCCTTGGTCGGATTTCGAAACCGACTAAATATCGAGTGTGGAAATGATAAAACAAAAAGAGCGACCGCTAGAGCGGTATCAGAAAAATATATATATATATATATATATATATATATATATATATATATATATATTTATAGATATATATATACAGTTTTGAACGGACCTCGTTTTCGTCATCTCCTGGGTAAGATCAATGGACATTTGAAGAAAAATTTCGAAAATCGCGTCATGAGCACAACCTCAATAGCTGATTTCCCTTGAGGGAAATCTGCTAAAATGAAATATCGTGAAATTTTTATTCAGGCCTCCCTTATAACCCCCACTCCCGTTTGAACCTAAAAATTTTAATATAGCTTATAATCATGGAATAATTAATGCTAATTTACATATAGCGTTTTGTTAAGTTCGGTTCAATCGTTAGTACCCAATAAAAGTGTATTTTGAACGGACCTCATTTTCGTCATCTACTAGATAGGATTTTGAATTAAACTCCTCATTAAATACACTCATTGGGCCCACCCTGGAGAGAAAAGGGTGGTAACCTGTAGATAACTCGTCCCGATTAGCCATAGTAGCATAAAGTGGACGTAAATAATAATAATAAAGTCCGTCACGCAGGGGCTGCGTAAACTAACCAGATTTCCCCACGTGAAGTTTTACAATAGAGAAATCTGCCCAATAACAACTGTAGTAGTAAGGGATCACTAAACCTTTACACGAGGGACGAATAGTTACGGAAACGGCCGCCAGAGCTCTCGGCGGAAGGTCCGGAACAGCCGAGCCCTGCCGGCCACACACAGAATATAAATGCAAATATCTCGGTTAATATTCAAGATACAGAATAAATGTACAGAACAATATTTATAGTAAATTTAATTTGCAATAAGATTGGTTTTATACAATTTTTCGTTCCGACGCATAATAACGGAGATATTTTGAACTTTCCGAAAATTCCCCCCTCTAAACCCCCCCTCCCACTGGTCCGAATTCAGTTGTTAACGAACTTGATCTTTCTTTTTACATAAAACGACTAAATACCGAGTTTGGTAACGATTAAACAATAATTGCGACCGCTAGATCGGTAACATATATATATACAGTTTTGAACAGACTTCATTTTCGACATCTCCTAGGTTATTTCGATGGACATTTGAAGAAAAATTTCGAAAATTGCGTCATGAGTAAGACCTCAATAACTGATTTCCCTTAAGAGAAATCTGCTAAAAGTCCGTCACGCAGTGGATGCGTAAAATAAGCAAATTTCCCACATTCTGGTATACGTGGGGGGGGGGGAGGGGCGGTTACTGAAAAATAAATCTAGAATAACTAGATTAATACTTGAATTGGGAAAAAATGCATAGATCAAAGATTGTGGAGCATTAATAGTTTAACAAGATTAGTCCTGCAACAGTCTATGATCCCACTCATAATAACGGATATATTTTGAATTTTCATACATTAAAATGTCATTATAACAAAGACAGTATGCGTTTAAACTCAATATGATTTGAGTTTGCAGAGATGGCAACCTCTTTCCCTCACATCGGTTTTAGAATATAAATTAAATTATTTTTAGGTTCCCCTTGTTATTTATTTACACTAGGTGTATAAATTACTAGACATTTCGATTTTTTTGATGTTTTGAATAAATAATTTAAGTAAAGCAATGTTGATAACACTCAAGAGAAAGCGGCAGTATTCGAGAGGCTAAAACAGTTAATTGTGTTAACCTATTTCGGCTAAAGTGCAGTTTAGTCCCCGCCCCCATCCTACGCCACCATCTTGTTTTGTTATAATCCCCGCCCTCGCTTAAAACCGCCGATGGAGTATTTTGGAAATTTTAAAGTGTTAAAAAATATAAAGTTAGAACAACAAAACTCCCATCCTCGGTTTTAACCACCGATGGCGTATTTTGGAAATTTTAGTGTTAAAAAAGATAAAATTAGAAAAACAAAATGGCCACCGTCGTCATCGTGTGCCACCATGGGGGGGGGGGGACTAAAATACACTTTCACCCCTATTTCAAATAACCCCTATTTGAAATATTGTATTTGCTTTCTACTCACATTTACTATTATGTATATAATGTATGTATATAACTAAACCCCACAATGTACACTCGGATTGGTTTTTGACAGGAAATATGTACATTAGAGATTAAATTTATTATAAAAGAAATTTATTTTTGTAGAATAAATGAAAATAAGTCCCTAATCAATCGCCCTCGACTGTTTGACACGCCGTGAATAATTCAAATCATAATCATGGAGAGCATTTATTATTATAATATCATCTCTAATGTAGATTATATTTATTATAATAAATGCTATCCATGATTATGATTTGAATTATTCACGGCGTGTCAAACAGTCGAGGGCAATTGATTAGGGACTTATTTTCATTTATTCTACAAAAATAAAATTTCTATGGTACAATAAGTCGCCTGCCTGGCCCTTAGTACCTTACCCAGTATATGTGAGGAGGATGTGTGTTTACGTATAAAATAGTAAAGTCTGTACATTGATTTTTTCTCGAAATTTCATGATACTTTTTCTTTGCACATGCCATATACAAGATATCTGCAGTTTTGGGTTTTTCTGTTTGTTACCTTTTCAGGACCAAACTACTGAATCGACTTTTATGAAATTACATTAGCATTACATTTTTTTTAGGTAACATATGTGTATGTGAACTTTATAAGCCTTGTCAAAGTAATTGAAAAATAGAAGGAAATTTATGACAATAATTTCTTTGTTCTCTGAAGCCATAAGTGATTTTCGGGAATTTAATATTCCTTTTAGAATTCAGCAGTTGGCTGCTCTGAGTGTAACCCCCCGACCGGTTATTTCAGAGTATTTGTATTTATGTTTGTTTGGAAATCGTGCCTTTGGCTTCATACCTAATCTGATTCCATTTTGAATTTCACTGCATATTAGCATCCTGAAGCATATTAAAATTTAAGAATGTGAAATATCACTATTTACAATTGTATTGTGGTTGAACTATTTTCGGATAAGGAGAAGCTGTAATCTACGCATTACAGATATTTCACTTATAACTGGAAAGCCAAATGGATGACGACGATGAATCAATGACATCAATACAAATATTAAAGGAATGTGATATTGCCGATTTGGCAGCAAAGTGTAAGCCTCTGAATGTAAACTTAGATCGCCTTGATTTGTCGAAAAATAGCATTATTTTGATTAAGAATGATGCTAAAAGAGGACCTTCTTCTAGCCCTGAGAGGGAACAAGGATCAGATGTTAAAAAAGGAAAACAAGAAATTAACTCTAATGACACTGCTGAAACTATTAAAAAAATTAAAGAATTCATTGCAATGGGGAGATGTGAAGATTCTAAGAAGGATGCTGAAGTAACTGAGAAACCTGTTTATTATAGGCCTGGGCCTTTGTCGAAAAAGAAACTGCTTGCTGTAAATAACCATCAGAGAGTCAAGGCAGCTGTAAACAGTGACATCGCAAAGCTAAATATGGGCCTAGAATTAGAACGGACCTTGAAAGGGCAAGATGATGAAGATCTTCACCTCAGTGAAGTAGATCAAAATGACAAAGAAGTTTCCTGTGGCCGAGCGAATAGAGAAAGCAGTTCTGAATCTAAATATAGTGATGCAACTGTGAAAAATAGTGAATTGGTGACACCTAGTCGTGTTTCGAAAAGAATTCAAAGCAAGTCAGTTAAGTTTTCTGTCAAGAAATTGCTCAGAGGGGATGACGTAAATGTGCTGAAAAGGATGATACCTGGGTACGATGAAGAAACTCCCTCAAGAAAGGAACGTTCTGTTATTAAAACAGTAAAGCATGAGGTTAAAAAAGTGTCACAACATAAGTCACCTAGCCCTTCACGTGAGAAAATCGAGGAAGCTGATGAAATTTCTCAAGAAGCAATTCCCCCCTTAAAGGAGCCAGGATCACCGCTTATTATACCTACTGAGTCGAGAGTATCAACTCCTGAAGCTTCAGAAAATCATGGTGAGTCCTCAGTTGCTTCTTCTCCTGTTTCTCCTTCACCCAGTAATACTCCTCCTGAACAAAAAATATCTGCCCTGGCTGAAAAATTGGGAAGGTTTGCAGCAGTTACAAATGGTAAAATTACTCTCGAGTTAAAGGGCCTTCAACAAAAAAAAGTAGTTCGGATAGCTATACCTCCTTCAAAAACCTCCTCTCCTCTTCCAAAAACTATTTTAGGGCCTGATATAATAGTTAAACGTGTTAAGCCTGTAAAGAAAACTCTTGTGGTCCCCGAGAATGTAAAATCAACCTCAAAGACAACCGTAGAAAAGGAAATTGAAGATTATCGACCACCACATTCCGTGAATAGTGATAGAAAAACAAACGCACAGCCCTTAATAAATGTTGAAAGAATACCAGCTCCAAAATCGAAAACTGAAATACTTCAAATTCAAAAATCTATTTTAAGACGTCATAGTAAAGCTGAAAGAAAATTGGAAAGTCTGAAAGAAATAAAATCCAAATCCATTGATAAGGCAGTTGATGGAGAGTCACTCAATGATGCACATTTACACCATGTTAGTGAATCTGAGTCAAATGCTATGAATTTAGTCCATGAAACAGCTATTGATAAGAGACCCAATCAGAAAAAAGAATCGAAACATGATACTCCATCCCTTACTCAACAGATTACTGAAGCACTAGAAGACACAGTTTCAAAATTAGAAGAAGTAAGTCCTCTGAAGGACGATTTAAAGAAGGCTCCTGATAAATCAAAAGTCAAGAAATTCAACTATTCAGTCAAATCTAAAACCGAAACACTGACCAAGAAACCTATCAAGCCCCGTAAAGCTGATGTATTGCCAGAGAAATCTCCCCCTAGTTCAGACGCTGAGGAACCTGTGGAAAAACACCCAGAAAGCCTTTTTGATCGATATTTCAGAACAGAAGAAAGGTATATTGAGCATCATGACAGCCTCGACTCTGATTCTAGTGATGATTATGACAAAGAAACGTACAGCCATTTTATTAATCTTAAAAGGCACAAAGAGGTGGATCAAGATGCAGAAACAAGAGATGATTGTAATATGTATGAGATGATGCGGAACATATCTGTAGAACTGCCTTCATGGAATATACATGTTTCATCGAATGGTGAGATGTTCTATTTAGCTCAAGTAGATGTAGCTCAAGATAAGCCCACTATGAAGAAGGTAATTGAAATTGATTTAGAATATAATGCTAAAGTGTATATTGGTGGACATTTAATGCCCGAGTATGGAGGTAATTACAGGAGTTATGAAGATCTAAAACAATTAGTGTATGACATTGATCAAATGTAAATATTTTTAAGTGAATATTGTAAATATTGTATCTCATTGAGCTATATGTTATTTATTTGTAAATATCAATACAAAACGCAATACTAAATTACATGAATTAGACTAGCTGTTACATTTTATCATTAAATGGTTATTTTTATAATCTTGTAATCATTTTTCAAAGAGAAAGTGGTCTAGATCCTAGTAGACTTTGAAATTAAAATGTCTTAACTTTCTTGTAATATTTTTCCCTCCACATTTTATAGTATTCCATATGTAAACAAGATGGCATACTTTATTGAACCTCTATTCAAACTTGTCTCCAATATCCACATATATATGTTCCACACACTGTTCATCTCATCTGACAAATAAACAGAAATTGAAATATTAGTTGGACTTGAGATGTTGCCAAGTGAAGTACTTAAAGTAAAAATTGAATAAGTAGAGGTGGGGGTTTAAAAAAGGCTGAAACAAAGCAAGTATGAATAACTCTGTTAATATTTCAGTTAAAGAAAACTTTCATTAAACAATAATTGTAAGAAATTAAATTCTAACAAAATTGGTTATATAAAAATTTTTTATCAAATGAGATATTTTGAATTACACTCCTCCCCTGAGGCTATTTCATGAACTACCTATGATGATCTATAGTTTTCTATGACATGGTAAATATCTTCTGTGGTGTTGATCAAATAAAAATCATGAAATTTGGAATGTAAAATCTTAAATGAATATGTCACGTAAAAAATAATTGCATATATCTGACACAGTAAGTGATTAATAAAGACAATATTTGGAATTTAAGTTTCCTATAAAGTGATTTGTAATTTAACAGCTTTTGACTAAAATGACATGAGTAGGAGTGGGGGTTTACCGAAGGCTGAAAACTAAAAAATGGAAATATCGGTTAATATTCAAGATAGAGAAGCAATGTACATAACATTTGCAATAAGATTGTTTCTATACAATTTTTCAATCACCAGATAACAGATATTTTGAATTTCAAAATTCCCCTGTCTCTAAAACCCCCCTCTCCCACTTGTTTGATTTCAGCCATTAATGAGCTTGATCTTTAGTTTTATATAAAACAGTTAAATATCAAGTTTGGCAATGCTAAAACAGAATGTGCGACCACTAGTGAGGTAGCGTGCAAGGATATGTTTGTGAGTATATGTATGTATATACATACGCACAGGTGTGTGTGTGTGTATATATATATATATATATATATATATATATATATATATATAATATGGACTTAATTTTTGTCATCTCCTAGTTAGGATCGATGGACTTTTGAGGAATTTTTTTTCAAAATTGCATCATTAGTACAATGTCAATAGCTGATTTAAAAGGAAATCTGCTAATAAGCTGATAAATCATGATTTTTTCATTTCAAACTTAAATACCAAATATTATTTCCATTGATCATTTACTATGTGAGATATATGCAACTATATTTGCTGTGGCATCATCATTTTGTTATAAACTACAAGATTTTTATTTAATCAATATCATACTCAATGTTTAACTGTTTCAGCCAAACTAATGATTATATTATTATAATGATGATTATAACTAATGATTATATTATTATATTATATTAAGCCTGGTAATAGGAAGGGTATGGGGTGGAATTCAATATTCATAATATCTTTTATTATGAATCGGACCAAAAAATGTTACATAGCCTATTACATTGAAAGTTTAATTTTCTATAACAAAATTGTTTTATACAAATTTTCTCTTATCTCAAATGTAAACAGTTATTTGTATTTTTTTGTTTTCAGCCATTAATAAACTTCAATTTAAACTCATTGAATAACAGCAAATTTCTAAATATCCATATCATCATTTTTATTTTGTAGGTCAAGAAAAAAAAAAAATTCTTCAATATAAGAATTCACTTATGGCCCAAAAATATAATGTATATGTCAATCAGGACCTAAAGGCTACGCCTTTTTGTTGCAATCATTATGTTCTTTTAGAAGCTGCTCTTTTCATATACTATACTTACTGAAATCCATAAGATACTTGATGTCTTCAAAATAGGATTTTTTACGCCTACTTCTTCTATGCCCAAGGACCTTACCTTCACAAATATTTGTAATGGATGGAATCGTTGAGCCTTATGCCAAAGTAGTTCCACCATCCTTTTTTCCATGGCCTTGATTATACTTTTGCTTTCAGTTACCTTGTTTAGAAATTCCACATTCAATTATTTTTTTTTAGTCCAACTTGCTCTGGTGATTCTGTGGCGGATCTACATTTCAATTGCTTCTAATCTATTATATTCCCTTTTTTAGAGATTCCAACTTTCGTTCCTGTAAAGCAGTACACTTCATATGAGACTTAACATTTTTTTGGTATCCATTGTTTTAATTTAAAATACTCCTTTTGCTTTGAAAGGTTTTTTTAGCATAGTGTTATTCTTCTATTTTCAGCTCTACTATCACTGTCTCGAGTGAAGATGCTGCCTAGGTAACAAAATTCCTTTAATTTTTCAAGTATAATGTTTCATATTTTAATATTAATATTTTCTTGGCTTTGTTTCTTCTCTAAAACCAATTTTGTTTTATGTACATTTTTTTTTTTATTGTTTAAACTGATCTTGAGCATCCTTTAAGACTTACCGGATTCTATTCATCTCAACTTCAGACTTTCACCAGTACAATGTCATCTGCAAAAGTGATGCAGAAAATGAAATTACTGTTATTGTCATTTGTAATATATTTGTACATTTATGAATATATCCAGGAACTAAAGCTGAACTTGTAATAGGAGTTTTAATATAATCAAATAAGCCATCTTTCACATAAAAATAAATGTAAGTTTAAACAGCTAATAACAGAAATACAATCAATTAATTCAGACGATTACATTTTCAAAGTGTTTGTCTGAGTTACACCTTGCAAAATAAACCTGTGCTGTGGGAGGGGAGCGTCAACACAGATTCCCCAAAGCAAGATGCCAGTCTGTTAAATTAAAATCTTTATTTCCATTTTATGAAATTGATTGTATTATTTGAAGATAAAATATGGAAAATATTGCTTGTATTGTTTTTATTTATGACTCTTTTTAGTTTTAAATTATATGCATTTTTCCTTAATTTTTTATTTGATGGAGTTTCCTTCTTCATCAATTTATTTTTCTTCTGTCAGAATTAAATCTATATTTCTAAGCAATTGTCTCTTGGCATTGTGAGGTAATTCATCGTGTGACATACCTTGGTCCTTCATGGGTTGTATAGCCAAAAATTTATTATTTTTAGCAATTGAATGATCCCTCAAAGCAGTTCTGTTTTTATTATTGCTAATATTCTTTGCAAGTTGATTTAATATCATATTCAGCAGTTATGAGGACTCTGCTGTAAGCTCCATTAAAAGCTATTACAACTTATTGTCTAAATCAAGTTCGATAAAATAGGATCAGGTGGGGGGGGGGTATTGAAATATTGAAGGGATAAAATGTAATAATGTAAAATCTCCTCTATTATGAATCATATTGAACAAAAGTGCTTTAACAACGTATTCATCAACAACACTCAAGATGAGAGACAAGATAAGGGGTCATTTTCCATGTCAAATCAACAAAACAAAAATGATTTTGACACCCATGGTTTCAGATTTTGTTGAATTTTTTTTGGGTGTTCTATTCATTGATTTGAGAAACCATACCAAATATTTTTGATATATCTTTAACGGTTTGGATTTTATGGCTCCTTAAAGTTTTGTTATTTTAGTGTTGTTTATCGACAGGGAACAGTAAAATTAAGTTGTTCTGAATTCAAAAATAATTTTTAACTTTCTTATTTATGAACCAATTTTGATGAAATTTTTTGTGTGTATTCATAAATATATTTAAAACCAATAAAAAAATAAACAAAGATATCAAGTAAGTATTTGTGACCAGAAAAAAAATACAAAGTGCCAATTTGAGTTTTTCAGAAAGCAAATACATAGTTTCATGTTAAATTGAATATCTCCAAAAGGGAAAAGGATAATCATGGAATTCTTTTTTTGTTTTAGTTCTAAGATATGTGATCTATCACCTAAAGTAATAAAATGAATGGTTATTTGACTCCTTAATTGTTTATTCCAAGTTTAAAATAAATATTTATAAAAATTTACAAGTTTATATGAATTAAAAGAAAGTTATAAATAAAGGTAATTAAAAAGATAGTTACATTATACAGGTTTATTCTAAATGAAATACCGTTTATGTTATAGGATTCATCAGTCTAAAATGTACTTTTATATGTACAATTCTTACCCCTAAAATGGTTGTTTTGCCCAATCTTCTTTACCAATTTTAAAATATCATTTAATTCTGTTTCTACACTTGAAATAAATTGTTGTGAAAACTGGTATGTTCTTCCTGTCATTGTTTTTGGAGATCCACAGTCATAATAATATGAAGAATGGGTACAGCACATACATATATCCTCCTTTTTAGGCCAAGAAAATGATACTGAAGGTCCATGTGGATGAAGGAACTGTACAGTGACATCTTGTTCTTGTGATCACCTCACTCACCATGTCAAAATACCACAATCTGTCATATTCACATGCATCCTGGGCTTAAATCTTCCAGTGTTACTTACAGTTTGGTTGATTGTTAATTAAATTAAACGTGAGGGCTGCTTTTTCATCAATGTCAATTCTTCCAGCCTCAATGGTTCCTGAGTCATCTATTGGCTGAATGTTGTGAAATGATCTTGTCCCTGGAGGAGTTTGAACATCTTTGAAGTGACCTTCCAAAGCAGGGTGAATTAATTCAACTTTTTCTTTAGATATGAAGAAAAAACAGACTTTTTCTATTCTGGTTTTGCAAAGACAAACTGTTCAGTCACTGATATTATTTTGATTTCCATGGATCTTTTCAAACTTTCCTTCCGAGTTAATCCTTAAGGTACTCTCAATTCCATCACACCCGGGCCCAAATTTCTCATGTAGGCATAGCTTTATGAAATTGTACTGAGCAGCTCAGCCATCACTGAAGTAATGATCTATTCTAAAGTGTGGGCAGTTTTCTTTCAAAAACGCAATAGCAGATTTTTGGATTTCATACACCATAATTACATCGTGTTTGAGGTCATCAGATTTAATGCAAAGGGGTAGAACAAGATTTTTCTCAGTTGCATCTTCGCAGTGTATGATGATAGGATGTGTAGTGCAAGAATTTGAGGTCCAGTGGTATCCTTGGGCTTCGACACTGACCAAAATAACGTTTTTTAGGGTAAGAATTGTACATATCAAAGTAAATTTTAGACTGATGAATTCTATAATGTAAACAACATTTCATTTAGAATAAACTTGTGTAATGTAACTACCTTTGTAGTTACCTTTATTTATCATTTTCTTTTAATTTATATAAATTTTTATTTTTAAACTTGGAATAAATAATGAAGGAGTCAAATAACCATTCATTTTATTGCTTTAGGTGGTAGAACACATGTCTGAGAACCAAAACAAAAAAAGATTTCCATGATTATCCTTTTCCCTTTTGGAGATATTCAATTTTACGTGAGACTATGTATTTGCTTTCAGAAAAACTCAAATTGACACTTTCTAATTTTTTTCTGATCACAAATACTTACTTGGTACCTTTGCTTATTTTTTTATTGGTTTTAAATATATTTATGAATACACACAAAACATTTCATCAAAATTGGTTCATAAATAACAAAGTTACAAATTATTTTTACTGTTCCCTGTCGGTAAACAACACGAAAATCACAAAACTTTAAGAGGCCATAAAATCCAAACCGTTAAAGATATATCAAAAATATTTGGTAAGGTTTCTCAAATCAATGAATAGAACACCCAAAATTAAATTCAACAAAATCTGAAATCATGGGTGTCATGGTGTGGTTGAATTGATGTGGAATGACCCTAAGGTCTCTCGTCAGAAGAACAGATAATGTGTAGTGTAAAAACGCATCGTACATGTTGTAGTTCAACTTGGCAGACCCAAAGAATAGCTAATGAATAGATCTCCAGTTGGCTTGAAATTTTGTAACATACACACACACATAAAAAGTCTGTCATGCAGGGGCTGCGTAAACTAAGCGAATTTCATAAGAGCCCAACAGTTGGAAATGGCCTAACTAGCTTTTGGCGGAAACACATGACTAGAACCGAAGTTAGCTGATCAAATCTCTTCCCTTATCTGCACACACTTAATAAAAATGCAAATATCTTGGTTAATATTCAAGATAGAGAATAAATGTATACAACAATATTTATAGTAAATTTAATTTGCAATAAGATTCATTCTGTGCAATTTTCCGATCCGACATATAGTAATAGAGATTTTTCGAAAATCCTCCCTTCTAAACCCCCCCCCCTTCCCACTGGTCCAATTTCATCAACCATTAACGAACAAGATCTTTATTTTTACATAAAACTTTTAAATATAGAGTTTGGTAACGATCAAGCCGAAACTGTGACTGCTAGAGCGTTAACAGACAAATTTTATATATATATATATATATATATATATAATTTTGAACGTACATCATTTTCATCTTCTAGGTAGGATCGATGGACATTTGAAGAAACGTTTTGAAAATCACGTCATGAGTACGACCTCAATAGCTGATTTCCCTGAAGGGAAATCTGCTAAAATTTAAGTAAGCTCTTTTTCATTAACAACTAGATAGGATTTGATGGACATATTTAGAAATGTTAGGAAAATTATATAGTGGGTACATGAAGTCACTTTTCCCTTGGAGTAAGTATGCTAACACTACAGGTAAGTGTTGGAACATTTTTTCTCTCATCTTGTGATAGTGAATTTTCACCAGCAAATCCAGCAGATGATCGAGAGCTGTACCTCACACAGAAATTATTTTACTGAAAAATTGATTTAATTCCTTTGTTAAAATAATTTTGTTTATTTAAATAAATCCGTTCAGAAAGTCTCAAATGATGTTTATTTATTTATTTTTTTTTTTTATCATGAATATATATGGATGAATAATAAAGTCTTCCCACAATGTTTTTTCTTCTCTTTTTTTAAATCTGACTAAGTTCTTGTCTGGGACTGTATTAGAACAGTTTTCCATGTTTGATGCATTATAGCCATCTTTCAAGGCACTCTTATTTTTTTCAAATCTCTATCAATTCACATGTGAGCTACTTTTTAATATTCAGTTATTTTTAATATAAATTGTTTATTGCATATACATCTGTCTTTTGTATATGTTCTTATTTACCAGTGAAGATAATGTCCTATAGGCTGGCAGAGTCCCATTCATACTTTTTTACTGCCTGTCCATAACAACTTACACTGTATGTAATCGTTTAGCATTTTATACATGCCAGGGTATTAGAAGTAAGTTCTGCTTTTTATCATTGATCTTATTCAGAGGCTCAAGTATTTTTAATTTCTTTCATAGAAGATTGAAATGCGTGAAGCAAAATACATTCTGTGAAATAATCTCCAAAAAAAGGGTAGGTTGATGATGAGATGGTATGAAAATAATTGTTTGTTGTTATTTACGTCCACTTTTTGCTACTATGGCTGATTGGGACGGGTTATCAACAGGTTACCACCCTTTTCTAGCCAGGGTGGGCCTAAGGAATTTATTTAATGAGTCCATCACTAAATAAATTTCTAATGAAAATAATTAATGCCTTACCTGAAGTGAGGACTTATAATTGAACACAGCTGAGAAGGAAAACACCTTAGTGATTAAGAGGAATTATGGGTATGGCCAAAGATGAAAGCAACACTCAGGCTCATCCAAAAGAAGTAGAAAAAGTCCGTCACGCAGGGGCTGCATAAACTAAGCAGATTTCCCTTGTGAAGTTTAGTAATAGATACATCTACATACTGCTAACACAACACCACCGTGAATAAATACAAACGGAAATAAGAAATGTTTCATACAATTTCAATAGCCTGCCGACAGGAAGCGTAAGGTTAGAAATGTAAACAAACGGGCCTGCCCGCCTCACACCAGAAAGAAAAACAATTACTGAAATATATCAGAATATAACATATTAATATTATTGAGAACTATTTACTATATCTAGTACTGTAATTAA
The DNA here is from genome assembly GCA_019009955.1 of Riptortus pedestris. NCBI lineage: Eukaryota > Metazoa > Arthropoda > Insecta > Hemiptera > Alydidae > Riptortus > Riptortus pedestris. Next base: position 24,674,500 of record CM032231.1, read on the forward strand.
TAATGAGTCAGAATAATTGTTATCTCAATCAATCAAATTTTAGTAGTCCAAAACCTTAAGACAGGGGGGGGGGTCACCAGGACATATTTGCATGTATCTCGTAAAATAAAGGTCTCTTCAATACACTTTTTGGTATTTAAACTTCGAATAATGTGATTTATTATGTAGCAGAGTATTGTTTATGTAACATGAGTAGAAGTAGCGGTTTGCTGGTGGCTGAAAATTGAAAAATGCAGATATCTCGGTTAATATTCAAGATAGTGAATAAATGTATATAACAATATTTATAGTACATTTAATTTGCAATAAGATTGGTTCTATACAATTTTTCGATCCGACCTATGGTAACGGAGATATTTCGAATTTTCAAAAATCCTCCCCTCTAAACTCCCACTCCCCCTAACCCGATTTCAGCAGTTAACGAACTTGATCTTTCTTTTTACATAAAACGACTAAATATCGAGTTTGGTAACGATTAAACAATAATTGCGACCACTAGAGGGGTAACAGACAAATATATATATATACAGTTTTGAACGGACCTCATTTTCGTCATCTCCTGGGTAGGATCGATGGACATTTGAAGAAAAATGTCGAAAATCGCGTCATGAGTACAACCTCAATAGCTGATTTCCCTGAAGGGAAATCTGCTAAAATGAAACAGAGTTAACCCCAAGTGAAGAGACCGGATATTAGGAAATATTTTTGCTCTAGTAACCATAATTAAAAAAAAAATTGCCTCTAAAATGTATGGGGCCCATATATAAGTCTGTAGAATATTTTGTCCATTGTTGGCCGAGAGACATTTGAAGAATGATAATTTTTACTAAAATTCAGCCATCTTGGATTTGTCATAACTAAAAAATTGAGTTTACTTGAGATATAATGGTTCAAATTCAACGCCTTTGAAACCAATTTGAAGCTAGTCACATGAGGAACATAAGTCTGTGTAAATACAATTTTAGATATATAAGTGTGTGTGTATTATACTGTTTTTACATGATATAGAAAAAAATCATTTTCATAATTGAGCCAAATTTAATGGGGTTTTAAAAAATGCCCCACAATTTTTTTTTTCTGAACTTTTAAATGTGTTCCAAGTAATATGTGTACTTTAGATATAAAAGAAATTTGGAAGGAAATATTTCTTTTTTTTTTTTAAGTCCCAGAATATTGATCACTTTCTATATTGTTGAAATTATTATATATAATTTCAAATATTAAAAAGGCATTTCATATACTCAAAAAATATATTTATAGAAATTATAACATAATCTATGACTACCTCTAAAAGACGTAATTTGCTGTATGATTTGTTGTGTCTTTGTTTGTTGGACTTTTTAGAGCCAGAGCGAGATGGAGTTTGCTTAATGAGTTTGTTAATAAATAAATTCCTATTGCCCAGGTGAGGCAATGGAACATGGGTTCCAACCAAATAAATATCAAGCACAAATAAACATAAAATAAAGAAATTCTTCTTTATTCATACATAAATATTAATATTACTTAAACTTTTACATTATGAGCCATTGTTCACAATAACATAAATATATATTTTCCACTTATAAATATACATAAATTTATACAAAAATTTTGCATTACGCAATCAACTTAAAAATTACTGGGATGATGAGCGTGGAGCTTGATTCTTTTTTTCAGTGATCCAAGCATCTATCCGTTCCTTGAGCTCTGTGTTTGATGTTACCATGTTCATTGTGAGTGGTGATCGGTTGAATGGATCTGTCTGGTCACTCAGCAGATGCCTGCAACAACAAGATTCATTTATATTACAGTTTACAAATCAGCTAATATATATCCTGGCTTCAATCCTATATATATATGTATATATATATATATATATATATATATATATATATATATATATATACTAATTGTGAAGAAATGCTAAAACATGTTTTATTTCAAATATTGTTCATTACTAGCACACACATTTTCCCAAACTCTTTAAGGAAAACACCATCAAATAAACCTGTTGCTCTTTTGAAATAAACTAGTTATTGAGTGAATTTTGGGTTTCTCACAAGAAATTTTATTAATTTAAATAATTCTCCTTCAGTGGTCAATGAAATCCACTTCTTGGTGTTACTAGAGTTAGCCTTTTTTAATAATCTATTAATTATTAATTTTTTTTAGTACTTTGTGCTTGAAGCTGGTACTTTTAAGGTCACATGAATTGAACCTATGTGTATTTATTTTATTTTTTATTTTATTTATTGCTTACAAGGATTTTCCTTATAGCAAGGAGTTGGCCTTATATAATGAGGTTAGTTTTCTTCTAGTTCGGTTAGTTCTATGTTAGTAGCTTATATATAAACATATTTTTACAAACTAGAATTAAGTATAACTGACAAGAATTTACTAATAGATAGGTATAACAGTACTAAATAAACAAAAAAAAACAATTAAGTGAAGAAGAGAAATTTAATAATGTTAACTCAGACAAGGTTCGCGAAGTTTGAAACTATTTCTTAAATATTTAAAAATGTTAATATATACTTCTCTAGGGGCTCAGGTTAGCCATGCGAGTTAAAGCGTTGACCTTTATCTCACATGGTAAACCTAGAGTGGCGAGTTCGATTCTTGCCTGGGCAAAGGAAATTATTTAGTGACGAAATTCATTAAATAACGTCCTAAAATCCCACCCTGGCTAGAAAAGGTTGGTAACCTGTAGATAACCCGTCCCGATTAGCCTAAGTTGCAAAAAGTGGACGTTAATAAATAATAATAATAATATACTTCTCTAGTTGCATTATTTAGAATATTATGAAGTTGTGAATTATCTGCTGGCTGTTTGATGAATGGTAAATACTGTTCTCTGAACGTGGAGTAAATAGGGCAATGAAGCATTATATGATAAATGTCCTCATTCATATTTAAGTTACACAATGTGCAAAATTCTTTTTGGTTAATATTATAGAATACATTTTTCATTGAAAACTTTATAAAATAGTTGCTGGACGTTCTTAGCTGTGCAATGGTTTTTACAATTTGGAATGGCAAACCTATTGTTAGAAATTCCTGAGATGAACCGGTAGTTGTGGAAATTGCCATTTGCAACGGACTATAATTTGAAATTTGGAGTTTTTCAAAGTCTGTAGAAAGTAATCTACTTTGGTATGCTTCTACTATTGAGCTAATGTGTAATTTAATTAAGTTTTTGTCTTGAGTAAGCCAGATGTCAATGAAATTTAAAGAGTTTAGTAGGTTTTTAATTTGAAATACCCAATTACCAGACCTGGTCTGACCTATATACCTATGTGTATAATGACACTCTAGCAAACTCCAGAAAACAATAAAATAAATTTACCTATTAAGGAGCCATCAGTGGTTCTCCACTAATAAGGGTGAACATTGTGAAATATAGCTACAGTTAAAATCAAAGGCTTTAATAGACCCCAATCCAAGTCCAACAAGTTGAGAAACATCAAAACACATAAATCAGTCATACTTCTGTTATTATGACACCATCTTGCTGTTGAGAAAACATGGATCAGGGAGTCTATATATGAAAAATCACCAAAAACATACATTACAACATTTGTGTATGTCGCAATTTTGGTATGAAAGAGAATAATTTTCTAATCGTCCCGTAGTTTATGATAGAAAATGGGTGTTATAAGGGAATCCCTAAAGTAGTAGTGAAAATAGATCAGTAAGGAATCATCATCTGCACACAAGAAAGATTACAGGGAATGACGTGTAATTCATTACAATGTCTTAAATTTTGATGTTTTTAGGGACCTCTCTTTTGTTCTAAAATAAACAAAGGTCATGAAAAATTAAATTTGAGTGTCCCAGCCTCTGTGAACAGCAGAGGACTTTCATGACAATGCCCAACCACATGATTGTTGATTAACTTTAAAAACATTACACAGGTTGAATATAGAAGTAATTACCACCTTCATCTGACTTGTCAACAACAGACTACATTTTTTTTAGTGTTTAAACCATTTCTTATTATTTCAAAATGAAAATGAGGTAAAATTTGAATTGCTTAATTCAAAAACAAAACTTTCTTTTTTAAACAAATGATAATATTTTATTGCTCTTCAGTTTGATTTTATTTATTAACATTTGTAGTGTCATACCTGGCAATTGTTGATCTGTCAATATTGACTCTTGAAGAGGGTAGAGTAACAGGATCAAGCATGAGGGTTGACATGATGGGATCTAAAAATTCTTCTGGTGCTTCAGCGAGGAGCTCTTCGTCACCTTGCTGGATAGATGCGAGCCTAGCAACCTCTTCTGCGACATGCTCCAGCTCAACTATATCCAAACCTCCACCAATTCGACCTGGGAATAAAAATAAAATAAATAAAACAATTGTATGATGATAAGAACTGGGAAGGTCGGTCATATGCTGTACTATTCATCTACTATTAATTGAGGTTGTTTACATTCAGCTCTACATGTTTCTTGTTTCTCTGAACATCTCTTCAATGAACTACACACGTTATGTAAAACAAAAGTCCATCAAACAGAGGCTGCGTTAAACAAGCAGATTTCCAACGTGCTGGTATGACACACTATTGATCTCTTCTCCTAATATATTTTCTATTTCTAAATTAAAATTTGAGTAGAAGAGGGATTGGTTCTATGGCTTCATAGACTTCCTCGCTGGGCTCCATGTAATTCTCCAAACCACTTCCAAAACTGCCAGAAGCCAAGTTCAGAGGTCTTGTTTTTACTAAAAGACAAACTGGGCACCATTGATTGTAATAAAATATTGGTTTTAGCAGATTTCCCTTAAGGGAAATCAACTATTGAGGTCGTACTCATGACGCGATTTTTGAAAATTTTCTTCAAATGTCCATCGATCCTACCCAGGAGATGACGAAAATGAGGTCCGATCATAACTATACACACACACACACACACACACACACACATATATATATATATATATATATATATATATATATATATATATATATATATATTTGTCTGTTAACGCTTTACAGTCACAATTTTTGTTTGATCGTTACCAAAGTCGATATTTAATCATTTTATGTAAAAAGAAAGATCAAGTTCGTTAATGGCTGTAATTGGACCAGTGGAGGGGGGATTTTTCGAAAATTCAAAATATCTCAGTTATTATGCGTTGGATCGAAAAATTGTATAGAGCCAATCTTATTGATAATTAAATTTACTATAAATAATCTTATATACATTTATTCTATATCTTGAATATTAACCGAGATATTTGCATTTTTATAAAGTGTGTGCCTGATAACAGAGTTGAGATCGGCTAAAGTCGGTTCTTCTATTCGGGACTTTCTGCGCAAAGCTAGTTCCGTAACTGTTTAGCTCCCATGAAATTGGTTTAGACTCGTTACTACTACTGTTAATAGTATGCAGATTTCTCTATTGTAAAACTTCAGGTGGGAAATCTGCTTAGTTTACGCAATCCCTGCGTGACGGACTTTTATTTAATTACTGCTAAGCTTCCACAATGTCCTATGTGATCACCTAGGATCCTTATGGTTTTGCAACTATCATAATTTCATAGTCATAGTTATGTTTTTAACAGGTAAATGTAATCATTGTGAGGAGTTCGGCTATCTCTGCTAGCAGTTTGAATTTTTTTGGTTTGCAAATTTTCAATGGATAATGCATCCATCTTCATCAGAAAGTGTTTTTAATTTGGTTAGCTACCTCGATTAAATCATAAGTTTTGGATTTTTTATTAAGGCTTTTCACGTACAAGAATATAACAGCAACCACGCCATTTGTTGTATTTGTTCTCTTGTTTATTTCGAGAACTTCCAGTACTAATCTTCTATCTAGGTAGTCTTCTCTATTTAGAAGTTTTTTCTTGTCGAATTTAATTTGGCGGGAACAAATACTTGCATGATGATGAGCTATGGCAGATGTTTTTATTCTCTGTTTTAGATCAGCCACGTGTTGGTTGACTCTTGTGGTTGTATAATTTATATTTATTTTATAATTTGGTCACACGGCAAAGAACAATTAAATTGAATTTTTTCAACTTCATGAACACCCAACACTCAAAGACCAAATTCACCGTAGAATTAGAAAACGAAGGAAAATTACCTTTTCTTGATCATTTAATAGCTAAAGAGGACAATAATAAATTAGGCAACACAGTGTATAGGAAGTCAACATCTACAGGCAACTTACTTAGAACGTCACTAGCCAACGTAAATAGTTGGGGGCTGTATGACCTGCCATCTCTGGAGACAGCTGAGCAGAAATCAGGACTAGAGCCTAGATGGATGTAAATGTTACAAATGTCCTTTACAATAGCAGCAGGATTAAACATATATTCCTCGTGGTCTTTTACCTACAACAATAATAAATATTAGAGGAGGCAATAAACTAAATTTATTTAATGAATAAAGGAGGATTTACTTAGAACAAACAAGTTAAGGTTTTTTTAATGTTTCATTTGTCAGAATATTTTTCCAAGTAAGTTAAGGTGTTGGTCTAAAATCTCACTTGGAAAACCTTAAGTTGTGAGTTTGATTCTCACCTGTGCAATATGAATTAAATTAGTGGTGAACTCATTAAATAAAATCCTTAGTCCCAACCTGGCTAGAAAAGGCCAGTGACCTGTAGATAACATGTACCAATTAGACTTAGTACCACAAAGTGGATGTTAATAAATATTTTTTTTAGAAAATCTCATATGGATACCACACGACTTTGTTGTAGTCCTATTAAATTAAATAAACGAAATATTTTGACTTATTTTATTTACTTATTTTAAAATAATTTCAGTTGAAAGTGATACATGATATCTCCTTTCCAATTACATTGGATCAAAAAACGTCATAGAACATAATTTATAGATATTATTAAGAAAACAAAAATGGTTCTATACAAATCTTCTGCATCTCTTCTTCTGTATGAAGGAATTTTCAATTTTTTATTTTCACTACCCCCTTTTAGTTGATTTTGAACTAAAGAGGAGGTCCAAGTGGTGTTAATAAACAAAGTAGTGTTTCATTCATTTTCTGATAACAAAAGAAACTGAATGACTAAGATAACCTAGTCAAGTCTATAGCAATAACAGCGAATAGCGATAAGCGGTTTTGAACCAGAAAATATTTTATCTGTAAATAATATGTAATGAACTCACTTTAACTATTTTGTCATTTATAAATTCTAGAAGTATTATTTTAAATAATAGTGATTTTCTTTTAATTATGATTCAATAATCATCTTTAAATGGGTGGCCTCCCCGATAACCAATAGGTACCATTTTATTTAGGCAACTCTCCTGGAACACTAATGTATTCTATTTAGTTACCGGAAGTTCGTAGTCAAAATTTTAAAATGCGTTTTTGGACAGGAAAATAAATGCTGAACACAATTTGTTCTTTACATTTTTTAGATAAAATCAATATTAAGAAAAATATTGGCAAATGTGTTTTGACATAAAAGCAAACCCCCACTCCTGAAAGTGATACTAAAGTATAAAACAGTAGATATTAACAATATTTATTTCCTTAACTAATATGCAAAACATCTTTGACTTCTATTAAGGCATTTTCATAGAACACGAATAAAGTCTTGGACGCCCATATGTTGGAAGTCAAAACCATGAAATTTATAAATATGAATAATGTTTTAGGGCCATATTTCTAAACAAAATGGGGTCTTTACATTTTCTCGATAAAACGAATATTAATGGAGATATTGGCAAAAATGTTTTGACGTCAAGTAAGCCCCCTCTCCTAGTTAAAAAATTGAATTCTTATATTGCCTATGCTGTACCATGGGGCAGTTGACTCATAAATAAAAGTCCATAGGAATTTTCTGAGGCATTTTTGAATGATTCAGTAACAAAATAAGACAAGATTTTCTATTTTGATGCCATTGTTCTTAGAATGGTATGAAATGCATCCATGCCAAATTTAAATAGAAAATCAGACAACCACAGAGTTTTACTTATATAGATTTAAGCTGATTCTTTTAGAACCTACTGTCCCTAACAGGAAGTTAGCTTGTTCTTTGTCTGTCTATAAATAAATAACTACATTGCCATATTCTCTAGTTTGCTACTATGTGTATTCAAGTATTGAAATGTTAAAATACAGTTGAAGCATTATCTGTATACAATTTTAATCATAGACATTTGATTATTTATGTATTTATTCCATTTCAGAGTGATGCATTCAATGCCATCTTTTCTCACTAACTTCTCTAAAGGATACTATGAGAAGAAAACGGCACTATTAAGTCCTAAGGCTTAATTTTACTATTTAATAAAATCAAACATTACTCACCTTAAAATTTTTTTTCTTTGGTCCAACTAAGTGGTATAGAAAATAATTGAGCATGGCAGTTATCCTTTCTACTAACATTGGATGGCAAAATATTGATTTTATTTCTGAACTCATATATTCTAATGTGTGTATAGTTTCTTGCCCAAGAATATTATCAAACCTGAAAAGAAAATCTAAAATAATATAAATATTTACATATAAATATACATATTTAAAAGAAAAAAAAGCAAAAAACTTCAGTACCAGAAATAAAAGATCCCAGTAGAATTAGAACAGACATAAGACAATTATGGAATAAAAAATATCAAAAGAGAAAATTAGTTTTATTCATTTTAAAATTTTGACTAACTAGATAGAAAGAGGTCACTAAACAGAATACATGAGGGTTCCAATAGAGTTGCCTAGATAAAATTGTGAATTTATTTTGAATATGTATCAAAGATATTAATATTATAAACATGGGCTATTTTATTTATTATGAATATAGACTATCGAATGGAAGGGATGGTGGGTTACTTGGAAGTCAACATTTTTATATGTTAATCTTTATTAATGTCGATTTCATCAGATAAAATGTTAAGAAAAAATTGTGTTTCCAATTTATTTTACTGTCCAAGAATGTTATTATAAATTATGTATTCCAAAATTGTAACGTCCAACTTTTGGTCGCCTAACAGTGTTCCACAAAAATGCCTCAAACAAATTATGAAATTTTATGTTTATTCATAAAACATATTCATTATGAATATGTATTTCATATTTATATAAGGAATGAATTTTGTGTCAATGTGGGCTATATTATAGTCTTCTACTTTTGATAGGAGTGGAGAATTGGAATAATCTTAATTAGATATCCATGGAAACCATTTTTATTTCAACCGAACAAAATTTTAATTTTTAAACATACAATTAATATAACTTTGAAAACTACGAATGGACAGGCAGTAAAAAATACCCAATTTCCAAATAAAAAAATACCCCTGTCACAGTAAGTTAGAGCACTCAGAAAATTTTGGCCTGCATTTACCACTCTTAATACACAAATATTTAAGAGGACATTCCCTAATAGGTATTACAACACCTTCAATTTTAGGACTAAGTGAACAAAACTTGAAAAATTAACTGTTTGAAGGTTTAATAAATCATATGGTTCTATATATATATATATATATATATATATATACTTTTTTTTCTGTATTGCAAACATGAGCACATCATATCAGATAATTCACCCCCTTCCACTCCTTAACAATTGTGCTAGTTTAATTCTACAAATCTTGAAAAGTCGTGTAAAACCAACATCCCCAAATTTTTACCCTGATACACACTCGCGCATGCACGCAACACACACAGACACATACATATGTGAACAAATAGTGTTCTGTTATCTAGAGGCATCAAAATGAAAAATTACCCTCGTCAGACATAGGTATTCCCATGTGACCTACGGTTATAGTGTACTTTCCTGAACAACAAAAAAAAAATAAAAAAATAAAATGAAAGCTCTTATAAAAAGGAGCAATGAACAAACTTACCTAGCAATCATTCCTGTTTGTCTAAAAATTTGTTCAGTTCGTTCTCTCTCATCCATTGGAAGTCTTTCCCATTCACCAGCATCTCTGAAAGAAAAAAGTGTAAAAAAAAAGAAAATGATTAACTTGAAATCTTGATAAAATTGTAAAACAAGAGTGATCTTTTAAGATTGTCAGGCTGTAATGAAACTTTAGGTAATTACTCCTACATATGAAACAAAAACAGAAGTCTTAAGAAAGTTTTAAGAAAATTGCAGAACAGCTAATAAAGTTTTTGAAATATTCATGGACTGCTTGTACATGTGCTATAAATTGAAAGTTACAGGCCTTTCTTTTTAAAAATTGATCACATTTCATTTCATTTGTAAGAACAATCAAAATCTACAGCCTTTATATACTGTCTTATAAGCCTAACGATTGAAGTATTAGAACATGTAAAAATGACAGATTGACGCGACCATGGTTTGAGACAATACTTCTAAAACCTGTAGCAGTGAAACTGACTAAAACCTTCAAAAGCGAAGCCAATAGAACAACTTGAATTTCTGAATTGAAAGGCTTATATACTGCTACACATAAACTATTTCATGTTTAAGAGAGATTAAGGATCTGTTATACAAAGTTTGTCCTCACCCACTTGATCCTCCAGACTTATCTTCGACTGGTTTTCCATTGTATAGGAATTTGGACAACAGTATTAAAGGAAAAATGTTTGAAAATGATTTTCGGCTCCAAAAAGCATTTTATTTAATTTCAAAACTATTTTAAATTATTTAGTTTTGGAAGACAAAAGTTAAGTGCGTTGAAAAGGAAGGTAATAATTTGAAAAATATTATTTTAATTTCATATATGAAGCGTTGCGGGGCAAAGTGATCTAAGTGCCATAAAATTCAAATTTTTTTTTTTCATGCAAAATGATCTAGATGCCATCGCTAATGCAGTGCATACTGATCTAAGTCCATTAAACGTTTTATTGTTGTTCAAAAGTGAGGCAGTAGATCGTGCTTGCATCAACAACCACAGCCATTTTCCCTCAAAGTGATCTAACTGCCTATCGGTGTCTATTGTGCAAACCTTTTCTTACCTGCTCGATTTAATGTTGTTTGTTGTTGTTGTTAACTGTTACTGTTGGTTAACTTTTCAAAATGGATCGCAAAGCATTTTATACTGGATAATGGATGCTCAACTCTCCTGTTATAATTTTGGGATTCATAAAGCAGACACCGATGACGGTATCATGTGTGTGTGGCATGAAGGCCAATCTGGAAGAGGAGGAAACCAGATGGCTTCCTGCATATTACAAGCACTGAACTCTGAATTGCTCTACACTTACAAACCTAATCTGTGTGTATGGAGCGATAACTGTGCCGGTCAGTTGAAAAACCGTATGCTTTTATTTCTCTACATCTCAAAGCAGCCATGGCCGCTTTGATATGATTGAACACAATTTCCTCATTTCTGGGCACTCATTTTCTGCTGCAGGTAGGGACTTTGCTCTTATTGAAAAACGGGCTAAACGTAGCAAGCTATACACTGTAGAGGATGTTAAAAATGTAATAAAAACAGCAAAAGTTGGGCACCCATTCCATGTGTTGGATATGGGAGAAAAAGCCTTGGATTTTGATAAAGTGCCATCCACATTCATTGATACGTCCAGAGGACTTAATTTTTTTTATTTTTAGCTTATTTTTTCTGTAGAATTACAACTTGTATTCCTTTTACAAAAAATATTTTTGTTATTTTAAAAATGTCTATATTTTATATCATATGATTGTGCAGAATTTTCTATTTTTATAATTATAATTTTTGTATTATGTGTTTTGTATAAGTTTTGTTCTTTTCAATAAAGATAAACCAGAAACTTGAGTTACTGACCAGTTTTTTTCATTTTCCCGTAATTTTGTATTTTGGCACTTAGATCACTTTGCCCCGCAATGCTTCATATGTATATTTTTAATAAGGAATCTTTACCAACAGAACAAACGAATGAACCAGAAAATGCCATTATTCAAATGAAAAAAATATAAAAACCTTGCTGTTTGTAGCGTCCTAAGTTGTGCCATATTAGACAGTGCTTCATCAAGAAGGAAGATAGCGTCATTTATTAGAAGATTAAGAAATATAAGGAATAATGGTGGTGTAACTTCTTCCATTTTCATTTCAGCTTCATGAGCAAGTTGCCTGCAAAATATATAATGATAAAAACATTGTAAAAGAAAAATAGCAGGATATTTGGTTTTCCTAATATAATAAAAATAAATATAATTTAATTAATAAAATTATTTATACTCGTTGAGGGGAGTTAGTACTAACTTGAAAACATTTCTATGATCCTCAAAGCCCCAAAGATAGTCCATGACAGTATACATGGGCCTTCTATAGTTGAATTTTTGTTCAAATTGTACACCTTCACCAGTCATTTCAATTGACACAAAAACATGTAGAAGACAAGGTACAACCTAAAGATAACAAGAATTATAATTTGTTAGTAAGGATCTATATTCTGTGTAACATATATTCACACATATTCTAAAGAAAAGAAACTTTACATGTGCTGAAGTAGACAGATAATAATTTATTTACAAAAAAAAAGTCTAAACACATATTTAATTCAATGACAAGTTCCAAACAGTTTCTGAGAAAATAACAGCTTTCAAATAAATCTGTAAACACAACCAATTTCCTTCTGCATTTAAGAATATTTATTTAGAAAGAAATCCTCTTATAACAATATAACACCCACAATGATAAAATTATTTGTTTATCCTTTTAGATGAATAGTATGTTGCTATTTATTAATGCCCAATCCACTTATGCCCCTACAGAAATCTGCCATTGAGGCTCATGACACTATTTCCAAAACATTTCTTAAAATGTTCATCAATCCTACCAAGAAGATGCCAAAAATGAGGTCCGTTCTCTGTTAATGCTGAAGTGATTGCATTTCAGAATATTATTTAAAAAGAAAAATCAAGTTTGTTAACTGTTAAAATTGGACCAGGAGGAGGAGGGATATTTTCGGGGGCCTAAATGGAAAATTAAAAATGTCTCTGTATGTATTAGATACGAAAATTTGTATACAGCATTTTGGGTTTATTATGGAGAGATCTATAAATTATGTTCAGTAATTTTCAATCCCACGCATCGGAATGGAGATATTGTATATCACTTTCAAATGAAATAAGTTTAAATAAAGCAAAACATTTTGTTTGTTTAATTGAATAGGAATACAAGAAAATTATGTAGTGCTCACATCAAATTTTTGGAAATATTTGTTAGAAGGTTATTTTATCTATGCATAAATGAAAATTTGAACAGGCGCAACTTTCTTTAGTTATGGGACTGAATTGAGAAGGACAGTGTGAGAAATAGTGTTATGAGTGTAACCTGAATAGCTGATTTCCCTTCACGAGACAACTTTTGAGTTTATGACCTTTTTTCGTCTCTTTATACTGAGGATTAAATTTATAAAAATATAGTCGATGTTACCTGATCCTTATGAGGGTGATCAATAAAGAGCCTCTCCCTGTAGAAAACACCTAGAGGGTTTGGATCTAGGGTTGGGACCTGGCCTTGGTCCCTGGGAAGAAGGCATTCGAGCGATTGAGCTAACTGGGCTCGGAGGTGGGGGTTACTAGCTCGCTTCTTAGATCCCATCATAACAAGGAGCAGTGATAGAAGAGGCTCCATCAGTTGTGGACCTCCCTCTTCCAGTGACTGTGTCGAGTACGACTTTACAAGCTTCAGGTACCATGTCACACTTTCTACTATCAATTCAGGAATACACCTGAAACAAAATTACTTAAATTATGTTAAACATTTTTTTTTTTAAATGTGAATAGTTTTAATAGAGCTAGGATATCCATAGATCAGAGAACTCTAGTGTCAATTAATCACATAACATAGTTCATATTCATATTCAAAGCATGAGTCTTGACCACCTTTTCTATATTCCTAATAATGCAATAATAAGAGCACCTATTGCTGTGCAGTGGGTGTTAGAGAGGCAAGGATGGCATTTGTGACAGTGCCTCCCTTAAGAGTAATCAGCGATTGAGGTTGAACTCATGTTATGATATTCATAAAATGTCTTCAAATGTCCATCAATCCTCCCTAGAAGGTGATTAAAATGAGGCCAGCTCTCTGTTACTACAATGACTTTTCTTAGCATTATTATTATTATTTTTTTTTTTTTTGATAAATCTAATATTAAGCACAATAGCTAATAAGATATAATAATAACTAATAATATATTTTCTTCATAGTTTCATGCCAAGGAAAACAATAGACTTGGATCAACACCTAAGCCTGACAAGAACTGACTAATTACAAAGGTGTTGTTTTTCATCATGACAAGATTAGACCCACTCTGCAATAATCACATAACAAAAAGTCTGTCACGCAGGGGCTGCATAAACTAAGCAGATTTCCCATGTGAAGTTTTACAATAGAGAAATTTCAAGAGAGCCAATCAGTTAAGGAAATGGCGGGAAACTCACTCTCATCCGTTATCTGCCCAGATTTAATAAAAATGCAAATATCTCGGTTAATATTCAAGATAGAGAATAAATATATATAAAAATATTTATAGTAAATTTAATTTGCAATAAGATTGATTCTATACAATTTTTTGATCCGACGTATAGTAACGGAAATATTTCGAATTTTCGAAAATCCTCCCCTCTAAACCCCCCCTCCCATTGGTCCGATTTTAGCCATTAACGAACTTGATCTTTCTTTTTACATAAAACGACTAAATATTGAGTTTGGTAACGATCAAACAAAAATGTCAAACACACACACACACACACACACACACACACACACACACACACACACACACACACACACATATACATATATATATGCAGTTTTGAACGGACCTCATTTTCGTCATCTACTAGGTAAGATCGATGGACATTTGAAGAAAAATTTCGAAAATTCCATCATGAGTACGACCTCAATAGCTGATTTCCCTTAAGGAAAATCTGCTAAAATTAAGGCAACTTGGCTGGAATGCTCTGCCCCTCCCGCCATATTCTCCGGACAGCAATTTCTAGCTCTATCGGACTACAACCTGTTCTGGTCCGTCCAAAACAGCCTCAATGGGAATTCGTTTGCTGATGGGAGAGATGTAAAAACTCATCTCTATGAATTTTTTGTTTTGCTTCTAAGCCCCAGATGTTTAACAAGAGAGGAATTATGAAGTTTTGGAAAAATAGTATGAGGTCATCAAATCAAAAAGTGTGAATACATTATTGAATAAAACTTTTTCTTTACTTTACAAAATTTTCATATCAACCTCTAGAAACCGAACGAACTTATGGAACCAATGTTCTTTGTAGTTTCATGGCAAGGGCCACCAATAAAAACATTTTTTCCGTGCAAATTTTATTCATACTGCCCTACATGTTGTTTGTGGCTTCAATACCACCTCTTCAAGGGCCATCTCTTTTCAAAAATAACAACATTAATTAAAAAAAAAAGTAATAACATTAGGATCAATAAAAAGGCCTTGTCCACTACTTTATGCAAAGTGGACTTTCAGAGTCAGTGCTTCATCATCAGCGCCGGCTGACAAACAAAAACCTTAAGACTAAATAACAAACATAGCATGACCAACAGTGCAAAAACAGTCACAAAACAATAAATTACAAAACATGTACAGGTCAGAAACCAATAGAAAATTTAAAAAATAGTCAACCAAAAAAATTAAAAATGATAAACATGCGTCATAAAGATAAAATGTTAAGACCTAACCTATAAACTATCTAAATTAAAAACAAAGACAAATTACTAGGCGAGGAAATTATATTTACATATCACAGTGGGGTGAAAATCCCACAGAATGTACAACAGAGAAACTATAGTGAAGCTGACAAACTAAAAAATAAAAACCCAATACTAATAATAGAGAGGAGATGTAGGAGGTACCTGATTAGAGCAGTGAAGCATGTACCAAAACCGGCGTGCGACTGAAGCTCTGTCCCTACAGAAACGACAGTGCCCCGTCACTGACATGTCCAGGCCTAGCTGCCTCTTCCTTCTTATTAATATTTCTATCCCCCTTCTCCATTCTATCCAGCTTTATTTGGAACCCTTCAGCCGTGTGATGTGCTCCTTAAGCCTCGTCCTTATCTTTCTTCCACTTTCCCCACATAAAAGGCATCACATACTGAACAAGAGATCCAATACACGCCAGATCTGTCCAGGGGGTCCACATAGTCGTCCTTAAATCAGGGCTAACAATTTTTTGAGGGCCGCTGGCTCCTGTCGGCATTTGCTATCCTAATTTTCCTAAACATGGACCCTATCTTCTCTGATACAGGACCCAAATAAGGGATGAAAACAGGAAAATACTTCCTTTTTCGGCTGCTCTTCTCCCATGGTATTTTCCAGCTGCTTGGCCAACTTTTTCTTATATCTGCGTTGGATAAGTCTGTCAACCAACCGTTCCTCGTAGTGGTTTGCTTTAGAAATATGCTTAATGCAGCAAATTTCCTTGGCGTAATTTTCTTGCACTAGTGGAACACTGATCAGCCTCTTCACCACATTCAGCAGTCCCACCGTCTTGTATTTTGGATGGTGATAAGAATTGGTGGGTTTAATAAGTCGGTGGATGAGGCCTTTCTGAAGATACCAAATTTATGACTCCCTCCATCCCTTTCTACCTCAAGATCTAGGTAACATAGCTTCTTAGCTTTCTCATTCTCCAAGGTAAAACTGACACATGGCAGCTATTTAGATTCAAGTTGTCAGTAGAGCCACTAAAACTGACAAATGTGCCATCTACATACCGGCCCAGAAATCAATGTACTTATAGAACGGGTAGCGTGCCGATAAAATGAATTTCTCCTCAAAGAAATTCATAAACATATCGGCGGGAAGTGGGCTAATAGCGAAGCCCATGATTAATTCTCGACCCATCTTATAGCATTTTCCACCAAATTTGAAATAATTCTGTTTCAGATAGACCGATAATAACTTAATATACTCTTTTCCCACCATAGAATTACAATTTTTGGTCTCAAAAAACTTTTCAAAAACCCAAATGACATGTGGAGGGGGAACATTTCCAAACTTGCTAATTATATTGAAAGAAGCCAAAATGCAGTTCTCATCGAATTTAGAGGTGCTTAATTTTGATATTAGCTCTTTGTTAGCCACAATAGCCCTTCTCTTTTATTAATTTAACAAAACCCAATGATAATTCTTTGTAGATACTGCATTAATAAGTGACTAATTACATGATATATTTGTTAAATTTAATTACAGGTTACTACTTACATTTCTGAAGTGCGTTCCCTCTTATGTTCATTACGATTGTCCCTTCCTCACTGGGGAGGTCGTTGATACTGAGATTCCCGAAGTAGGTTAAGTCAGCTTTCTATATATTTGTGGGTGATAGTTGAATGAATAGAACGGTTGTAATATTATTTTATCCAAGTTCTGATTTAATTGTTTTTTACTATTTTGCAACAAAATGTGAGCATTAAGTTTATTATTTTTACTAATCTGTTTGTGATATGTTAACGCTAAGAAATCTGTTATTGAGGTTTGTTGAAGCTTCTATTTTTTGGTATTTATCATCTGGTTGACCATGTCATCCCTCTTTCTCTTATTATTTTTATTTGTTTTTAATTTTAATTCCCCACTTGTTAACTTTTGCTTCTTTATTAGCTTATTTTCTTCCACATTGTCTAATGAAATTTGTCTTTTTTTCTTATTATGTACATCTATATCTGAAAAGAAATCAACAGTAAATTTAAAAATATTTGGATTAAATTCAAAATTTATTTCCATGTTTAATGATTTGGAATAAATTATACTTTTTTCTGTTTTTTTTTACATTTTATCATTAAATTTGCAATATCCATTTGCATAAGACTTCCATTGAATTTCATTAGAGAATGAGAAAGAAAATAGACTAATAAAGAAGCAAAAGTAAACAAATGGAGAATTAAAATCTCCTACGCACTAAATTTTCACAAATAATCTACTTTTCATCGCCCGTTACTAATCATTTGAGAATCGGGTCTCTTTCATGCTGATTCAGGAGAGAGTTACAGATTGATATGCGACCTTGTCAGTTATGCGGCATCCAAACATGTAGCCTAGCTGTTTTAAATGCATATGAACGGTCCCTAAATCCATTCCTATTGTTTCCACAATTTCTCATACCTGTAGTGACAGATTTTGCTTGATTAGTGCCTTGAAATCACTGCAATCAACCTCTGTTGACCGACCGCTATAGGGTGAATCATCCAAATTCATATCTCAAGAACGAAACTTGGCAAACTATTTCTGTCCAGTTACGGCTTCGTCCCCAACACGCCACCAACCTTTCGGTGGGCCTAGGCAGCTCGATTGCCTTTTTTGAAATAAAAAAGCAAATTATGCCGGAAATGCACTTTGTTTTGGCATGTTCACTACACTGTAGCCGAAACAATACTGATTCCCATAAAACCAAACATAGTATAAGATTCGAAGAGTGGACTTCGACATTTCCGATAAGCATCATTAAGATCAGATAAGTTAAGCAGAACTGGAGATATATGAAAAATTTTTGCATTACTGACAAAAATTGAACGAACTTATAGAACCACCCTATAAAAAAATATTGGGTCCAGAATACGAAGAATAATATATTTACATTTTTTAGTTTTCACTATTCAATAAAGATACACTGCCATTCACTTCACATATGCAAAAAGCCAGTATATTAAAAAACTTATTTTAACTTTAAATATGACATATTTTTCATCGGGCTTTTAATTACATGAAAAATGGAGGGAGGATGATGACAGATCTAAGCATGTCCAACACATGGGACATCTGCTTATGAGAATTACATAGCATATGAGAATTTATAGAATTCATAATACAAACGTTCAGTTATAAAAACAGAAGAGAATCTTAAGCTTATTACCACTGTTTGATTGTATTTATGTAAAATATGCTAAAAATTGAGTAGCATCATAATAAATATGAAAGCATTTGACTCAAAAACATGAAAGGCCCTCGCAATGAAAGGGGCCATTGCAATATCTAAGTATCACCCTTATTTGTTCTAAGGAGGTTAATCCTTATTAATTAAAAGCAGCTTTCAAACACTCCAGAATCAACTATGATCACAGTTTATAACATTTAACTTATAAATGTTTGAAATAAATATTACTTGAGTGTTGGTGGTGTAGTCTCGGGCAAAGGAAATGTTAATGGCCTCATGATGGTGGGCGCATATGTAGTTCTCTCGCCAAGCTCAGGGTCTAGCACAACTTGGATGAGCCAAATTGAAGTAGCAACCTCAAAATGACCAAGCATTCGAACCATCGTTGGCTCCAGAAGTGCGCATCGCATACACAAGTACCTGCAGTCAAAATCAAATCTTAGTGATCATTGTTAGCTAAAAAAAAAGCAAAGATTTCTTTTCTCAATCAGACTAATGTTTTGGAATAAAATATTAATTTATTTTTCATCACAATTTTAGCAATTCACACTTTTATCTGTAGTCCTAAAAAATAAAATAGTTGGAAACATATTCTTTATCATATGATAAAATGGTTACCCTACAATTTAAGTTAGCACTCGTGAAAGAATAAAAAGGAAAAGAAATATCTGAGAACCAGAGTGTTCTTTTAATTGTTTTTACCAGTTTACAATCAAATTTTATTAAAATAGACATGTAATTAGTTTAAAACAATAAAGTGGTATAAAAGTAAAAGAACCACTAACATTTCTAATCTAATTTGGCTTGAAAATATTTTAATTTATAAAATGAATACAAATATTTTAATTGTTGGTCAAGTTTAATTTAACAAAGTTCGATGATTCTATTCATCAATATAATAGAATCATGGAAAATAATCCTTACTTCGCTGAGGAAAGGTCAACATTTAATTTTCCTGGCTTACTGTTCCAGTGGTCAACTCCACTCTCACTGCAAATTTTGAATGGCTCTCCACCCATCTTTATCAGGAGCCTTCTCAACTAATTTCTAGGTTGTTTATTTCAGGGAACCCAACTATGAAGTTGGCATAGCTAGGTTTCCCGAAATAAACCTGAAATCTAGCTGGCAAGTCTCCTCATGATGATAGCCAGAGAGCCATTATAAATTTGCAGTGAGGAGAGACAAGCACTAAAGCGCACAACCAGGAAATAAAATTTTGATAACGCAAATATAATTTGTGGTGTGACAAGTGGTATATTGCATTGACTTAATTTATGAAAATAACTGTATAGACAGCATGTTCAAGATATATTGGATCAAATGCTTTTCATGGTTAAATGGAACATTTAATAAAAAAATGTCAGATGAAAAAGTTGTAGATTTCCATCTCTAGTTTCCCCATAGAGTAATATTATTCAACTTTTGCCGTGGACGGTTAACGTGAGTACAAATTTTGTGGTCCCCAGATGACATATATTTTTTATTATACTCTTTTAAAATCCATTAAAAAGTTATTAAAGACCCGCAAACGGCAATTTGATATCTTTAAAATTAAAGGATCTATGACATTGTAAAATCTGCTCTTCTCAACATTATTATAATTTTTATGGTGAGTTATAAATTGGAATCTTGTAGAACTAATGCTTCACTCTTTTGTATTTTTTCTGCTCCTTCATTTAAAACTACCTTTGAATGTACATGTGCTATATAAAAAAAAATGTCTTAATAACTTTCTTGGGGATTTCTTTAGATTTTAATTTTAAGTTTTTAGTAAATAATGTTCTGTGATACCATAGACAAGTGACACAAGATTAGATGGTAACAGAGATTTCCAGCAAACTTTCTTCTCCTATTTTTCTTTGTAATGTTTTTTCAAAATAATATAACTATTACTTTTTTTTCTTATTTTTAATAGAACAATAAACCTTGGTTATCAGAATTTTGACGTAGTAATGAAACAGTTCAACACATCTATGGAATGAGTAGTCTTCATTAGAACGACTGGCTTCATTTAATGAGGGGGTCAGCAGCCATTTTGTCTGTGCGGAATCTAGGAGGATCAAAACACTTACTTATCCAGACTAACTCATTTAGTACACTTTACAACATATGTGGGAAACACGGTAAGATTTGATCCGACTCGCGAGACATTTTGAAAAACCCAATTAAACAAAAATATTACACTACTAACTCCAAATGAGGAAGATGAGGAGAGATTTGTGCGTTTGGCAGTACTTATAAATGCGAACAGTTCTTTTCATTGATGAAAGTTAATAAATCAAAACATCGTACAAGGCTGACTGACGATAATTTGGAAATTGTATCAGCCGAATTAATCCAAACATCGATGGGTTAGTTAAAATACCAGCTCAACTGTCTCATTGATTTGGGTAACTTTCGTTGTTTGTAATAATTCCAAATTTCACGATTTAATTATAATGTTGTACCTATTTTTTAGCAGATTTCCCTTAAGGGAAATCAGCTATTGAGGTTGTACTCATGATGGAATTTTCGAGTTTTTTCTTCAAATGTCCATCGATCCTACCTAGGAGATGACGAAAATGAGGTCCGTTCAAAACTGTATATATATATATATATATATATATATATATATATATATATATTTGTCTGTTACCGCTCTAGCGGTCGCAATTTTTGTGTAATCGTTACTAAACTCGATATTTAGTCGTTTTATGTAAAAAGAAAGATCAAGTTCGTTAACGGCTGAAATCGGACAAGGGGAAGGGGGGGTTTAGAGGGGGAGAATTTCGAAAAATCGAAATATCTCCGTTACTATAAGTCGGATCGAAAAAGTGTATAGGATCAATCTTATTGACAATTAAATACACTACAAATAATGTTATATACATTTATTCTCTATCTTGAATATTAACCGAGATATTTGCATTTTTCAGCTTTCAGCCCTCAGTAAATCCCCACTTCTATTAGTATTACATAAATAATGCTCTGTTATTTAATAAAAGATATTAATTGAAGCCTAAATTATTATTGTTGTTGCCTAAATTATTGTTTTCATTGAACTTTTACTTTGTGAGATATATGCAAATACGTTCTGTTGACCCCCCCCCCCCTTCTTTTGTTTTTGGATTACTAAAATTTGAGTGATTGAGATAAAACTGATTCTGATTCATTACAAATTACACCACAAGCTTTAGTAAATTGTTTTCAATAAAATTAATATGTTATATTCAAATATATTTCATTAATTGTTTGTCTTTCCGGTCTATCTATGCAGCGCTACGAGGTTGGCATGCCTGTTTGTATAGATTCAGCCTTGTATTGTACATTTACTGAGCATTCACGGCTGTGTTATCTGTATGTATATTTATCTATTGTAAACCTTCACGTGGGAAATCTGCTTAGTTTACGCAGCCCCTGCGTGACGGACTTTTTTCATTTAATTTTCATATTTTAATAAATTGTATTATAATTACATAGTCGTATAATTTTATGCCTGATATCTATCGTTAAAAATTATGAACACTACTTAAAAATGCACTACTTTTAAACGTGACCCCCCACGTATTTGCACATTAAAGTTTGGTCCAAACATGTCAAAGGTTGCCCATACCTGCTTTACAGGCGTATGCAACACAAATCCAAAAACATAATAATGGCAAATTCTGATACTGAACTGCGGAATTAAGATTCTCATATAGTAAAGATCAAACCAGCAATTTTCATTATCCTTACCTCACTGAAAAAAGTGATTGATTTGTCTCTGCCCTAAACCACACGGCTTCAGTGGCCAATAGGTTATAAATAGCAAGTAAACAAAAAATACAACATCAATCAACATAATACAAAAATCAATATGTAACAGTCTCGTATTAGAATATAAAATGTAATAATTTTCATATACTTTCATATGGTGTTAAAGAAATCTTTCAACACACACACACATCCACGCACACACACACACACACACACACTTATTAATGGGGAAAAAACTGAATATACCTTGACATTTCCATTTCCATACTTTCCCTGAAGCTTTCAATAATGTCCTCCCTCGGTTGTGACCTTGCCTCATTCAATGCACGTTGTAGTCTGCCAATCTCTTGATACAGCTGTTGAGTTCTTTCAAGTAATACCCTAATACTTAAATCCAAAACTCTAAAACAGTAAAATGAAAAAAAATAAATTAAAAATATTATTCAGAAGGGACAAGGAACAAATGAAAGTGTAATTTAAATTATTGTTATAATATCATAAATTATGGTTAGAATAATTCTTATGAAAAAACAAAAACAAAAGCTGTCTGTACATTCTGTAAAACTAATAAAATATTAACACTAAATGTTGTTTGTATTGTATATAATAATGCCATTAATTTAATAGCCAAAAAATTGTATGGGAATTTTTCTAAGATAGTTTCAATATTTAACAACAATTGATATTAAAAGAAAAATATCCTAATTCATTTATATTACCTGTATACAGACTTCTATCTACATTAATAAATTGAATTATATAATCTGCTCTAACTTTTGAACATTAAGATAAATATAAATGAAGGGATAAAAACAATAAAACATGCCTGTGAGTAAGATAAAAGCATTCAGTGATGAAGGAGAAAGGTTGCTGGCCAATAGGTCGGGTTTCTCCTTCTTCGATGGGCTGAAGGCAGGTTTCACTCTCTATAGTCCGGCAGTGAACACCAGCTGCATCCATTAAATCTATTTTCACCCCGCGTATCTGCAAAAATTGTAAATCTAACTAAGATTTTTTTTTTTGAAACACACTAACCTGTTTCAATATCATTTAGTGAAATAATTTCAACAAGGAATTCAATGATGTGGGGTTTTTATTCTTTTGATTCCCTTTTGGTTTTTAACTAGTTATGCTCCGTTAAGGCTGGGTAAACTAAGCAGATTTCCCTCGTGAAGTTTAACAATAGATAAATCTACATACTGGTAATACAATAAAACCGTGGATATTAAATGAATAAACCCAAATAACAATAAGAAACCTCCTCTGGAAGCGTCTGAAATGTAAACAAACAAGTCTGCCAACCTCACACTGGAAAGAAAAACAATTACTGAAATATATCAGAATATAACAAATTACTTTTATTGAAAACTATTTACTATATCTAGTACAGTAATTTATAATGAATCAGAATAATTTTTATCTCAATCAATCAAATTTAAGTAGTCCAAAAACTTACAATGGGGGGGGGGGTCACCAGACTATATTTACATGTATCTCGTATAACAAAAGGTCCCTTGAAAACAATATTTGGTATTTAAGCTGCAAATAATGTGGTTTATTATATAACAGAGTTTTGTTTATGTAACATGAGTAAAAGTTAAAATGATCACGGTTAATATTCAAGATAGAGAATAAATGTATATAACAGATATATAGTAGTAAGTAAATAAATATATATAATCAGATAGAGAATAAATGTATAAAACAATATTTATAGTACATTTAATTTGCAACAAGATTGATTCTGTACACTTTTTCAATCCAGCATATAGAAACGGAAATATTTTGAATTTTCAAAATTCTCCCCCTCTAACCCCCCCCCCTCTCCGGTCCAATTTCAGCCATTAATGAAATTGATCTTTCTTTTTATATAAAATGACTAAATATCAAATGTGGTAACAATCAAACAATAATTGCGACTGCTAGAGCGGTAACAGACAAATATATACACACACATATATATAATTTTGAACTGACCTCATTTTCGTCATTTCCTAGATCTATGGACATTTGAAGAAAACTTTGGAAAATCGTGTTATGAGTACGACCTCAATAGCTGATTTCCCCTAAGGGAAATCTGCTAAAATGAAGAAAAAAACAAACATCCAAAGGTATACAGAATAACAGTTAATCCTTTCATTCTATCAGATTCGCAGATGACATTGCACTAGTGGCCAAGACCGAAGTAGAGATGAATAGTATGCTACAAGTCCTTAAGGAAGCTATAGATCAGTTTAAAAACTAAGATAATTGCACATAAAACAAAAGTTTTTGTATAAGAGGAGAAACAAAGCCAAGGAAATATAAATATTAGCATTGAAAACTTAACACTTGAAAAAGTGCAGGAGGCATCATCACTGATTACAATGATAAAAGTAAAGTTAGAAGAAGAATAGTACTTGCTAAACAAGCCTTTCAAAGCAAAAATTGTATTTTAACTTATAAGCATGAATACAAAAAAAAAAAAATTCTTAGAAATAAGGTTTTTAACACATTTTATAAGAAACTAAAAACACTTGACCGACACACTTTATTGTGGAACAGGATCTACAGCACAACTACATCATTGTGCAATACAGGAAGGAAGATACACACATAATCGATATCTACATATTTTTATATAAATATTTCCAACATAAATAAATAAAGTGAAATAAATTTCTAAGTCTTTCATTTAAAGTGTACTGGATTACAGAAGCGAAAGTTTGAGTCTCCATAAAAGGGAATATAGTAGATTGGAAGCAATGGAAATGTGAGTTTGACCCAGGATCACCAGAACAGGTAAGACTAAAACAAAAATTTAACATGTAAGTTATAAATGATATAAGTGAAAGTAAAACCCTAATTAAGGCCATGGAAAAAAGGAAACTTTTTAGGTGTCATAAGGCACAGCAATTTCATCACAAATATATCTGAAGGTTAGGTTATTGGGCATAGGGGGAAGAGTGAGGTATAGAAAACCCTTTTCTAAAGGCATCAAACATCTTATGGATTACATTGGGTATAGTAATATGAAAAGAGTAGATTCTTAAAGGACACAACGGTTGCAACTACAACCTTGCTGATGATGACAATTTTGGAGAATAACAGATCCAATCTAACTTTATTTATTTTAACATTTTCAATGGACGTTATTTATTACTATTTTCCATCGAAATCTCACACTTTTTACTCCTGTACATTTGAAAACGTTTCAGAAAGCATGTTAGCCCAATGTACTGATCTAATCTATTGCTGGTCTTCATCAAATAATTATTCGGGATAAAAAAATAAAATCGGAATACATTTTTTCTTTCCGATTTCTCACATAACTATAAAAGAATATTGAATAAACTTGAAAAATTTCATATTATACCTTGACAACTGGATACGTTGGGTCTATTTTGAGTAGCTTCTTCGTATCTTTGACGAATGGCTGACATAGTCTTAGCATGACAGAAGCAAGATTAACAGCAAATCCATCGCCCACAAACCCAAACAGTAAAAAAAAAAAAAAAAAAAAAAAAAAAAAAATAAAATAAAAAAAAAAAAAAAAAAAAAGGAAATTATTTTAAAGGTACTAGTATTAGCTATATATTCAGTATATAATCTCAGAAAAATATTTCTGAAACTTAGACCTACATTTTTCGAGATTATGCAATTAATGAAACTTAGGTCATACAATATAAATTATATGCCTGGATATAATAATTTTCAAAATGCATCACTAAAAAGAGTAAAGGGTCAAATTTTCTAAAAACACTTCATAATTTCATTAAACTTCTTCAAACATTCTGTGCTACATGTTTTGCATTTTCTTTAACGCCTCTTGAGGTACTTTATCAGAAAATAAAAACGTCAGCCTTCCTCTAGACTGGCTTGAGACTGATAAGAAGGTACAGATACAGCTGAAACACCACATGGTTTACCATAAATCAGCTGATACAAATGATAGTTACATAAACTAATTAATATTATTTTTAATATAAGTTCCCAGAAGCTTTGTCTATGAATAAAAATAATTCACATATTCTAAAACGGTTAAAGGGAAACTTCAAAATAAGACAAATGTATGCTTCCTGCATAAAATTGTTATTTGTAATACCACTTAAACTACATCATTGGGATCCTCAGGCCTTTATTTAAAAATTCTGTCACGCAGAGGCTGCGTAAACTAAGCCGATTTCCCTTGTGTTGGAATGACTCTCTAGTATGTCATTTAACCATATAATCTCTATTTTTAAGTCCAATTTCGATAAGAAACAGAGGGGCTATACTGAAGGTTGAAAACAATAAAATAAGAATAACTCGCTTAATATTTGAGTTAAGAAATAATGAGTAGAACAACAACCGTAGAGCAAGATTGGTTCTATAACATTTTTTGACTCGATTCATAATAATGAAGATATTTTAAATTTTCGAATCCCCCTCCCCCTATTCCTGGTCTAATTTCGGCTATTAGTGAATATGATCATTAGCGTTAAATGAAACGATTATTTATCAAGAATGGTATACATCAAATAAACATTTTTGAGTCAAGAATGTAAAATATTTATTGATGACATTTTCACATAATGTATTTCCATATATATGACATAATAAAGGTCCATCGAAAACAATATTCTGTATTTAAGCTTGGAATAAGATGTTTCATGTAATATCTGCTTATAGTTAACATGCAATGACTTAAAATGGGAGTTTACTAAAGACTGAAATTTAAAAAAATGTATATCTCAGTAAATATTAGATAAAACAGAGAAAAAGTGTGTAGAACAAATTAAATTCACGACAAGAATGGTCATATAAGATTTTTCGATTTGGCTCAATAACAGAGAAATTTAAAATTTTCAAATTTCTCCCCTGTAAGCCCCCCTCCCTTCCAAGTCAGATTCCAGCCATATTAACAAACTTGACCTTTAGTTTTACATGAAATGCTTTTACATAGAGTTTGGTAATAATCAAAAAAAAATTATGACTGCTAAACCAAATACAAACAATTATAAATGCATATATATACATAAATATACACACACATGCATGTATATTGTAACATGTACAATTTCCATAGCTATAGTACTAAGTGAAAAGGGCATATTAAATGGCAAATATACAAAATAGTTTCAAAAAGTTGTGGTAAATGTCTAGCTGAAGGATTCGCCATTATGGGCACTACACCAACAGTACGGCATATTGACAATTATTAAATTGCACGCGTGTGTGTGTGCATGTGTATGTGTATAATTTTGATAACCTTAAGACTTTAAAAAAGGAATGAAACACCACAAAAATAAAAATAATAGAAAATATTCAAATATTTTCACCAAAGAATACACTGAAATTGAGACATGCAACTGGTTCATTTTTTAATATCTTATTAAAAAAATAAAATGCACAATTTTCTCTTTAATTAGTTAAGAGTACACAAATATTTTAAATCATTGATTAACTTTTTCTGGGAATTTAAAAAAAATATATAACAAAATAATTTATTGCATCTATCGATTGAATTGGCTAATTCTGAGTACCATGATGTGCCACCTAGTATCTTATCATTCTCGACAATGCCTGCCTAGAGGAATGTCTCTATTTTTTATTTTATCATTTGGTTCCTTAAAGAAAAAACAACATGTTTAGAGCAGGGTGATTAATTAAGTTTAGTAAAATTATGAAGTGTTCTAGGAAATTCGTACCTCGGCTTTATAGTGATAAAAATGATTTATTAACGTCCACTTTTAAAACTTAAGTATTGTTGATTCACTATCATATGATAATTTACAAGGCATTGCAAAAGTAATACACTATTTTAGCAGATTTCCCTTGAGGGAAATCAGCTATTGAGGTTGTACTCATGACGCGATTTTTGAAATTTTTCTTCAAATGTCCATCGATCCTACCCAGGAGATGACGAAAATGAGGTCCGTTCAAAACTGTATGTATGTGTATATATATATATATATATATATATATATATATATATATATATATATTTGTCTGTTACCGCTCTAGCGGTCGCAATTTTTGTCTTATTGTTACCAAACTTGATATATAATCGTTTTATGTAAAAAGAAAGATCAAGTTCGTTAATGGTTGAAATCGGTCCAGGGGGAGGGGGGGTTTAGAGGGGGAGAATTTCGAAAATTCTTAATATCTTCGTTATTATGCGTCGGATTGAAAAATTGTATAGAACCAATCTTATTGCAAATGTAATGTTCTATAAATGTTGTTATGTACATTTTTTCACTATCTTGATTATTTACTGAGAGATTTGAATTTTTTTTTTTTCAGTTTTCAGTAAAGCCCCACTCCTACTCATCTCATATTTTCAATATTCTATTATGTTATGAAGCACTTTATTTGAAGCTTAAATACCAAATATTGTTCTCATTGAACTTTTAAGTTTTGAGATATATGCAAATACGTGGCGCACGTGGGAAATCTGCCCCTGCGTGACGGACTTTTTTTGTAACATAAATCTCTACTCAGACTGAGAAATGAATATTTTTGTTAAATTAAATTTTGAAATTATATTTTATGTTATTTTTATGATGATATAGTTCTATTTCTGTTATGTAAATTTTGCCATCATTTTGAAAATCAATCTTGTATTTATTGCATTTGGTTTCATGGTTTTTATTTTAATTGTTGAAATCTTTTAATCATTAAGCTGGTCAAAGTCAGTGTAGTGGTTCGGGTGGGCATGCTCCTTGTACTCCTTGAGTGACTCAAAATGTCTTTGCCTTCAGTGCTCTATATCAATTTAGAGGCGGCTTTGCCTATATAACTTGACTCCAGTATTTTGGCTTCAACAAAGTTTCACTCCTGAACTTCTGTACAATTAGATAGGAGAGAATGAACTATTTTAGTAAATTTATCTGATCAAGGACCAGATGCTGCTCCTGATGCTGGTCATCTTATAGTCTCGTAGCTACATGATTTAGACTTCAAAATGACCCTTTTCCTTATCAAAGAACAGTTTTTGTTTTCTTCCTAAGGTAAAAGAAGTGTTCTTTCACATCAATTATTGTTCGTACGTATAGTTGTCAGATACTATTCTCAAAATTCTATTTGAGCATCTTTGTAGAAGGAAGAAAATAGAAGAAAAATTACGCATTATTTTTTAAAAGCCAGTTACATTCCACTTTGCCCTGAAACTCTATGAAACACTTTTTGCACAAAAAAATCTAATAATGAAAAACAAAAGTTAAAAACTTACAATTTAGTAAAAAAAAATTAAACTACAGAAAATAAAGGCAGTTTAAACCTAATGCTGGCCCAAACTCAGGGCATATTCATTCCTCATGTCACGGGCAGTGTAAGGATTACATTACTGTGTGATGAAATTTATTATTAGCTGATCCAGTAATTACCTCCTGCTTAGGATCAAGTAACATAGTAAGCAATCCTATGTAATAACTGTAATGAGATTTGAAAAAGATAATATCCAAAAAAAAATAAAGAATTATTTTAATATTACATTGCTGCCACCAATGGCCATCGATGTAGAAGCCCAGAGTCTACCCCTGAGTAGATTAGCATCCATACAAGCACCAATCCAGAGAAGGATCTTCTTCCTCAGTGGTGGAGAACCACGTAGGATCTGTTCGATGAGGGAATGGAAGCGCTCGCATAATTCGCCCATTGCAAGCCATAAGTTATTATCTAATGCATTTAGAGCCTATGATAAACAATAGAATTCAGTAATTTGAATGAAATAAAATTTTTCCGATGATTAATTTTAATGAAATGCAATTACACTAACACTTACTGCTTCTAATGGTCTCTCAAAATATTCAATAGCTCCGTTAACAGTCTTTGGAAGACATGAAAGGTTTAAAATAGAACCGAACAAGGTTTTCACATAATCAGGCCCCCGGTCAAAATTTTCTGGCATTGAATGTTCAACAATTAACTGAAATCAAACTAAATATTAGTTTGAAACGTAAACACAAAATAGATTAAGTTTGTATTTTAAAATAAAATAATTCAAACCTCAGCTAAAGCAGGAATGGTTACAAAGGAACTAAGAAGAGTGAAATGTGACCTAGGGAAGTTCATTACCATAGACCTGGTAAAATCAGACTGAACCGCAACCAAAATAGGTTTAAATGCTTCTTCAAACGCTCCTTTATCATCTTCCTTGAGGATTAATTCGGCTACTTCAGTGATAAAACATGTTAACTCATTTGAGTCTTCTGTTTGGTACAGAGTTAGGACCTGAAAAGGAATTAATAGTTAAAAATTAAGTCCAAATACAAAAGAAACACTTGGATATTATTATTAATATTTATTGACGTCCAGTTTTTTCTACTAAGGCAAATTGGGATAGGTTATCTACAGGTTACCACCCTTTTCTAGCCATGGTGGGACTAACGGTTTTATTTAATGAGTTTGTCACTAAAAAAAATCCTTTTTGCCCAGGTGGGAATCAAACTCGCCACTCTAGGATTACCATGTGAGATTAAGGCAAATGTTTTAATTCACATGGCTAACCCGTGCCCCTTATTAATAATAACACTTAATTATTTTAAAGAATGTTTTATCAGGTTTGTACTATGCAGTTTTGCAAAGTTGTTTGCTGGGACAAATATTCTTCTACTCCACTACAGGTTTCTTTGCAGTGGTCTCTTTGTCAATATCTGAAATTAGCTTCAGATTTTCACAAGGAAACTGCTGGAGCAGAAATTTGGAGAAGAGTAGAAGAAGATTCATTTGTAATAAAAAAATATAGATTAGAACTAAAAATACAAAAAGATTTTATTATGACTCAGCTAAAGGATAAAACAATTTTTTTTTTTTTTTTTAACTTCCTTGCACGAAGTACTAGGGTGAATCAAATATAAACGAGACTTTTCGTCTTTCGGGCACAGTAGTGGTGGGAGAACGTTCCCGCCTTTTTTGTTGTTGGGTAGGTTAGTCAGGAGTAGGGGAAGCACGTGATCTCGCCACCTCGATCGTCTCGTTGTCCACCTTGACGATGTCGGAGGAAGAGGTACCCCCGTCGACTGCGCAACGTGTCGTAATTAAGTATCTCGCCGCAGAAGGCGTAAAACCGGCCGAAATCTTGAGGAGATTGACTGCACAGTTCGGGGAAAAGACACTTTCGCGAGCCAGAACTTGGGTGCACCACTACACCCCAGAGTCTAAACAAGCGAGTATGGAGTGGAGAAAACAAGGAGAACCTGGACCAGTGAAAGCCAAGTCACGATTGTCAGCAAGCAAGGTTTTGGCTACCGTTTTTTTTGACCAGCGTGGTTTGCTGTACCTCAATTTTTTGCATGAGCGCAGGATAATTAATGCAGCCTACTACTGCGACATTTTCAGTGACGTCCGACTTGCATATCGCCGCAAAAGACGAGACGTACCGATCAGAGAAGTGGTTCTTCTCCATGACAATGCTCGCCCCCGTACAGCAGCCATGGCTAGGGAAAAATTGGAGCAACTGGGGTGGAAGACACTGGAACACCCTCCTTACAGTCCAGCCCTGTCACCCTGTGACTTTCATGTGTTTGGCCCTCTCAAGGAAGCTTTAGGAGGCCAAAGATTCGACAGTGATGGTGAGGTTGAAGCCTATTGCGCAATTGGCTGCAGACACGACCTGCATCTTTCTACATGGAAGGAATTGGAAAGCTACATATCCTCTGGGAAAAATGTGTTTCCAAGTCAGGGGATTATGTAGAAAAATAAGCTATATTATTTTTTGCGTTTAAAATTAAAATAAATTTAAAAAAAAAAAAAGTCTCGTTTATATTTGATTCACCCACGTAAAGCAAATATTGTAATTGCAAAAATTTTCAGATTTCTAAAGAACTATCTGTTTTGATACTCACTGAACTCATTTTAGCAGATTTCCCTTAAGGGAAATCAGCTATTGAGGTTGTACCTACTCATGACAGAATTTTCGAAATTTTTCTTCAAATGTCCATCGATCCTACCTAGTAGATGATGAAAATGAAGTCCGTTCAAAACTGTGTATGTATATATATATATATATATATATATATATATATATATATATATATATATATATATATATATTTGTATGTTACCGCTCTAGCGGTCGTAATTTTTGTTCAATCGTTACCAAACTCGATATTTAGTCGTTTTATATAAAAAGAAAGATCAAGTTCGTTAACGGCTGAAATCGGACCAGTGGGAGGGGGGGTTTAGAGGGGAGGAGTTTCGAAAATTCGAAATATCTCCGTTACTATAGTCGTATCAAAAAATTGTACAGAATCAATCTTATTGCAAATTAAATTTACTATAAATATTGTTATATACATTTATTTTCTATCTTGAATATTAACCGAGATATTTGCATTTTTATTAAATCTGGGCGGCTAACGGACGGGTGACTTTCCCACCAAAAGCTAGTTTGGCCGTTTTCTTAACTGCTCGACTCTCGTGAAATTTCTCTATTGTATAACTTCACGAGGGTAATCTGCTTAGTTTACGCAGCCCCTGCGTGACGGACTTTTGACTAGTTTCAGTGTGATTATGTATCTCACATATTACAAAAATTGCTAGAGTATGAATAGGGTTAATCCATACCAAGTGGCCCAATATAAATTAAATTGGTTGCTAGACTCCTATTAATATTTTTTATTTTCTACCAAATTAACTTCAATCTATAGAGTATACAAAATTGCATTCATTTTATTTTTCAAAAAAATTATTTTGTCGACGGCGCCCTTTTTGTTGTAACAGATCATTCATTTTCACTGGACACATGGCTTCACTCTTCAGCCAATATTGTCATATAGGTTTGTCTTAACCCTTTGACTACTGGGGTCTATTAATTTTTATAAGTTACTACGATGAAATTAGTAATTATACCTTCTCCATATCAAAAATTACAGATCATTATCTGCTTGCCTTATGTTGTTAAAAAAATACTGAAAATGAAATTTTATCTTTTCATACTTTGGGGTATATTTAAGGCCTTAGGGGTAGTTTGTTATTAAACAGTACACTAGGAACTGCATACTTTAGTGTGCAAATACGTTGGGGGTGGTCACGTTTAAAAGTAGTGTTCATAATTTTTAACGATAGATATCAGACATGAAATTATACGACAATTTAATTGTATATTATTAGTATTACATTTCTGAGATTTTTTATGAAAATCTACTTAAGTGTCAAAGCTCTCACACACTTTTTTTTACTAAAAGTATGTATGCATACTTTCTCCATAAAAAAATTACAAATCATTATCTGCTTGCCTTATGTTGTTAAAAAAATTGCTGATAATGGAATTTTATCTTTTCAAACTTTGGGGTAAATTTATGTCTTAAGGGTAGTTTGTAATTAAATAATATACTAGACCAGGGGTGAGCAACCTTTTCCGTCCACGGGCCATTCTAAATTTTAAAATTTTTTGGTGGGCCGCACATAAAGTAACACTTATTAATAATTTACAACACTTTATTTATAATAATCATTAGTATAAAATTTTAAAGAAAAGTAAAGATTTCATATACAAATTTTCATACAAAATAAAAACAAACAATAAAAGAACAGAAAAATGTATTTATTTGAAATTTTTAATGAGAAATTTGGCACTGTTTTTTCAAAGCAAGGTGATCAATACCAGCCGGAATTGATGCTTTCTAATCGTGCATCAATCAGTATTGATCGGTGGTCATTTTGATTAATTTCATGGTTGAAAATAATTGTTCGCAAACGTATGAACTACCGAACAGAAACATCATTTGTTTTGCATTTTTTGTGAAAAGCCGAGATTTCTCGGGGTTCACATAAGATTTATAAAATGTTTCGATATTTACTTATAAAATACTTTTTTTAAATCGGTATTATTCTGCATGTCAATCACTTTCATTTGAAAGTCTTCGGGAACTGTATCCACATCGATATTAAATGGAAAGGAAAACATTTTCATCGAAACCGCTGTCTCCTAGGCTTGAACATTTCGAATCGTAATTGAAATTCGTTGATTAAAATGTCTATATATTGTGTGTATTTTTGAGAAGTTGTAATGTTTTCTTTTTCTAAATGTGGAAAGTGAGACATATTATTCTGCAAACGATGTTGTTTCCACAATTTTAATTTGCACTCAAAGCCCTGAATATTATCATCAAATTGTGAACAATCCCCTGCCTTGAAGTTCCACCTTAAGACCATTGAGATGTTGTCGTGTCGATAGGAAACCCCAAATCGCACATCCTTTCATTATTACCAATATGAGGAAAGGCATATCCCTTCATATCCACAAACAATTGTATTTTGCTTTTTAAGTTGTATACTCTTTCTTGCAATGCACCTCTACTAAGCCAACGTACTTCGGTATTGAAAACCACGCAGCCATATCCAGTTTCTAAACCTTTCAAGAATCCTTTAAATTGATTGATCGTGCGCAACTTTATAAAATTGATTAGTTTAATTATTGGTACTGTGACATTTGGCAACCACAATCTTTTCGCACACAAATGTTCCAGGCGAATTATGCAGTGGTTAACGAATATTTCCCTTCTTGTCACCTTCTTAATGTCTTGAAATAGTCTTCCCGATACTCCTACCTCCGTGCTTGACATTGCTCGTGCTCCATCTGTCGATATACCAATAATTTTTTCTAATAAAATTGAAAAATTATCCAACACAGACTTTAGTTCATCGTACAGGACTTTACCGGTTGTAGTCCCTTGCATTGGAATCAATGAACACAATTCTTCGGTAATATTAAATTTGGTGTCAATACCACGTAAAAATATAGCCAGTTGTGCTGTATCACTAATATAGCAACTCTCATCAAGTGTCACCTCTCACCGGAAAGAAAAACAATTACTGATATATATCAGAATATAACATATTAATTTTATTGAAAATTATTTACTATATCTAGTACTTTATTTCATATAGAATCAGAACAGAAAGTGGCTTATTATATAACAGAGTATTGTTTATGTAACATGAGTAGAATTGGGGATTTGCTGTAGGCTGAGAACTGAAAAATGTAAGTATCTCGGCTAAAATTCGAGATAGAGAATAAATGTATAAAACAATATTTATAGTACATTTAGTTTGCAATAAGATTGATTCTATACACGTTTTAAATCCGACGTATAGTAACGGAGAAATTTTGAACTTGATATTTCTTTTTACATAAAACAACTAAATATCAAGTTTGGTAACTATAAAACCATAATTTCGGCCGCTAGAGCGGTAACAGACAAATATATAAATACACAATATTGATCGGACCTAATTTTTGTCATCTCTTAGTTAGGATCGATGGACATTTGAAGAATAATTTAGAAAATCATGTCAAGAGTACAACATCAATAGCTGCTTTCCCTCAAGGGAATCTGCTAAACATTCCCAGACACGGGGAGTTCATATTGTATGTTTGAACAAGTCGCCGAAAAGTGAGTAACTCGCCACAAATTTTTTTTTCGGTTTAGTATGTACTAGCATTTTATTTAATTAAGTTTATAACAATATATTGATGGGAGAAAGTCGATGAAATAAATTCAATTTTAGAAATGCTTGGCTGGCCACATAAACATGCTCAAAGGGCTGCTGCGGCCCGCGGGTCGTGTGTTGCTCATCCCTGTACTAGCCCATTCTTTTAGAGCATACATTTTCGAAAACATTGGTTTTTGGTTTAATGTAACAGGACAAACCTAAGTGAAAATATTGACTGAAGAGTGAAGCCATGAATCCAAAGAAAATGAATGCAATTTTGTATACTCTATAGATGTTAATTTGGTAGAAAAATAAAATAATATTAAAAGTTGTTTTTTTTTTTATTGATGCAATATTGAAATTTCATATATGGGATGGTAGTGACGTCTAGTCTAGTTATGCACTTCTCCTCTTTATCTAAGTCAAATCAAAGGAGGAGGGAGCTCAGGGTATGGATAAAATAAAAAAATCTAAAATTTCTCTGTATGTAACAGAGATACAAAAACTCTGAATAGAACTTTTTTTCTTTACATTGAAAAGATCTATAAATTATGTTCAATAACATTTTATGATCCAACACACTGGAAAAGAGGTTTCATATAGCACTTTTAAATGAAAAGCAAACATTTTGTTTATTTAATATCATAGGAGAACAATGAAGCAAGTTTATTAGCTTGATAAGGATGATTCTGAAAAGGACATTTTAGAGTTATCATCTTGGGTCGGTTTGAGGTTACTACATGCATAGGATAAGGAGACCAAATATCAACCATCTGACCAATTATCAATCACTGGAACTGGCAAAATCCAAAAAATAATGTCAAATCCTGATTGTACAACATTCAACAAGCTGACAAATAACATGTCATATCTGTAATTAAATGTGTTTATTTCCATTAAATGTTATCATAACTTAAAAGGATACGTCAAAAAGTTTGTTTTTATTGTTTTGTTATTTTATAAACAATTTTCTAATATTACATCAAATAAATTCTTTACAAATTTTTGAATTACATTAATACTTATATAATTCATTCGTTAAAAAAATTAGGTCAAATTCTAAGAATACTTAGTATAAAATTCATCAATTTAAATAATTATATCATAACATAGTATCAATAGCAATCTTAATACAACTCTAAAACATAAATTATTTTATTTGTTGATGTCGAAATTTATTAAAGAATAACAAGCTTTATAAATGATGAGAAACTTGCCCCACCTTATAGAGACAATGTACCTCATCACAAATTATTTTAAACCAATATTTACGACAAATATTTAGTAAATTTAATTAATAATTGAACATGTTTGAAAGTACTCATCTTGAGTATAAAACATCCGTCATTCATGAAGTTCTTTAGTTTTAAACAAAGAGTATTTCTAAATAGATTTGATACATTGGGGCAGAGCATTAAAGAGTTTTACTCCTGAAAATGATGCGCTTTTCTCAAAATATTTATGTTTGTGGTTGGGGGCTTGGGGCATATTCTTGTTTCTTGATTATGTGCTACGCCTTTTGTAAAACAAGTTCATGTTTTGTTTCACTAACAATGTTGTTTGGTACATATATATTGAGGGAAATGTCATTATTTTTGACTCCATAAAAAGTGGACGACAGGAATCTCTCAACCTTTTGATGTATATAAACATCTTTTGCAATTTAAATATGATTTTTGGAGTTGCCCCAATGCATAACACCTTAACTGACTATGGAAGTACTCGTAGTATATTAATATTAGAGTTTCCATTGGAAGATATTATTTAACACATTTTAGCAATTTTAACTTCTTACTCAGTTCTTCAATAAGAGATCACTCCTGAAGATCTGATGATATATTGTTCATTGACAGAAAATAATCAGGCATAAGCAGAGCAAGTTCTCAGAGCAGTTTTATTGATTTGGAGGAGTCCATGTTTTCTAGCTGCAGGATGTCCAAATACCTTGGAGGGATAGAGGAATAGCATGGAAATATAAAAGCTAGAATGTTTAAAGGGATAGTATAATTCACTGGTCTACAACAGAATAAACAACTGCTTTAAGAGTGTCTCAAGGAAGAAAAAAGTCTAAATATACCTAACAGGTACATGGACAAACACTGGTATGTGTGTTAAATGTGGACTCTCACAAGGAAAATGGGGGATTAAGAGCAATGCCGAACTGATGGAGTTATATGATTAGCCTAATATCTCTGTGTGCAACAAGAAAGGCAACTGTAGTTGCTGAGAGAATGGAGACAATTCAAAAAAATATTGTGTGTTTCATTGGGCGTAAGAAGGTGACAAGGGAGGCCCTATCAGAAGTGGAAGGCTTGTAGGCCTGCAGGTAGGCTTGTAGATGCTGGTGGTCGAGAATAGGAAGGACTAGCTGCAGACCGTAATAAATCTTGTGAGACAGTGGCAGAGGCCCAGCTCCTGCAAGTGCTGTAGTTCATAGTAGTAACTCTTCTTGCTCTGTCAAGACATTATATTATACTCCAGATGTTTTCCCTTACCCACCTCTATCCAACCTTTTCCTTTAGCTAGCAAAATAGTCTATATGGTTTTACATATACTCAAGTGGATAATATTCAATGCTATGTGAATTAAAAAAGAATCTTGTCCAACTCATATAATTTCAGATTAATCCGAAACACTTCTGTGGCTCCTCACAATTTATTTTTATAAATGCTTAGCGCTTTCGACAATTACATTCCCATCCTCAGAGCGAAGGGCATGCCTATAGAGATGGTACTGGGCTGAACTCTGCCGATGCACTCATAAAATTTTATTTTTTAAAATTATAAATATAATCCTTAAATAAATAAAATACGATGATTAGTTATTTTCGAGATCCCAATGAGATTGATGCAAGAATGGCTAAGTATTTCATAAAAATAATTTACTACAAACAAATGAAATGAAATTTTACCTGCCAATTTTTTGAATAAGAAGTTAAAACATTAATGAATAATGAACAAAAAAAAAAGGATATCCTGTTATTCTGTGACATTGCTGAAGATGAAAGGGTATTAAATCCTCTTCTTGATGATGGTAATTTATAGTATGCATGTCTAAATATTCAAAGAGTATTAATATTTACTGAAATTAAAAAGTTTACATTTACCTGGCGATGGATGTTCTGACTTTCAAAAAGTGTAGGCTGTCTTAAAGCAGTCGAGACATATTCCACAACATAAGAAATAATGTTGTCTAAAATATCATGTGGGAGGATACTTTCAGTACTACTTTTTAAGTTTCGCAATCTTCTATAGGACTCGTATAAATATAACATACACTCTGGTTGGATAACATGTGTTTCCAATCTTTCATTCCTATTTTTTGTAACTTTGGTTTTAACGACATATTCTGAAGGATTGATGAGGACAATCCTTTCGAACACTGCAAGCTTCAATGAATCTAAATCTTGGCTATCGATTGCTGTTTCAATTTCTTCTATGTAGACCAATTGGCCTACTCTTCCTGTATTCAAAGATTCATTGTCTCTCTGCATAGATATCCCAAATACATCTTCCGCCACTCTATTAAGACCCTTTGAAAGTTTTAACCCTTCTGATTCTTCCCTATGTGTGACACTTTCTTCTTCTGCAGAGCAAACTGAAGCTTCTGGGGGACTAGATTCGATTTTTGCACTACTAAAAAGTTTTAAAAACGGATTAGAATTTTCTTCTGACATTTTTTTTTTTTTTTGGGGTAAAAGTAAACAAAGCCTACAGGAAGGTTATGCTGATTTTTAAGCAAAAGAAATTATTACATAGTTTAATAATTTACGAACATTAAATGAACAGGAAAAGGAACTAAAGTGTCTTTTATAAAAACCTTTAAAAGTCCATGACTTTGCGAAACTGAATACATATTTGTACCGCTAATCTTCCTTCAACTTTCAAGAAATTAAAACTATTCTGATTATTGGAAGACCCTCTTCTCCACAAAAAAGTCACTAAACATAGCAATATCACAAGACAAAACCAAAACAAACATAATCATTAGATTCAAATAGAGAATGACATTACATTGGCGCCTGGAGCGCTATGAATGTGGAGCCTAGTATTACTAAATCTATCACTGATAGTCGCTGATAACAGCAAATGACAAAGGAACTGCTCGAGCGATTGGTCAATTGTCAAAGCTAAACGGACGCCAAAAGCAATAGAAATAGATAGGAAAATATTTTATTGAAAATTCCGAAATATTTTTCTATTAAGCATTAAACCCGATATAAGGTCATAAATCGTTAACATAATATTGCACTGCCACCTTCAAACTATTTAATTTCAAGTTGCACCTATAGCCCCACCCTACGTAGAAAAAGATGGTAACTTGTAGATATCTTGTTATGATTAGCCTAAGCTACATGAAATGGAAGTTAATTATATAATTAAATGCTAATGTATAAACGTAACAAGTCTACAGGTGTCCATTTCAGTTCGGCGTTGTGAGGGGGGGGGGGTTATTATCCTTACCTCTCGCGCAAAATTATGCTCGTCACAATGAGGTTTTGATATGACGCATATATCTATTAGTTTCACTCAGAGCACTTAAAATTTATTAAAGACGCAAACAAAGCCCATTTGGATACCTTTAAAGTAAACATATTTACAGTTACCCATAGTTTTTAATTTAATGCTTTCTCAATTTTATTTCGCTATATTTTATAATATGTTTTAATAATTTTGAAATCATTTTTCTTTATTTTAACATTTTAATTTAGAGAATTGAAAATAAATGATAACATCGCCGAGTTTCGGAGCTCACCAAATGAGTGAATATTTAAGCCATTTTAAATAATCCAGGGCAAAGTTGTCATTTTTCACACGACTTATGACTTGGCATCTTTCTTGGAATAAACCTTTGTATCATCTAGTTGTGCACCAGACCTTTGTATTGAAATATATTAAGAGTGGGGGAGAAGGAAAATAAAAAAAATTGTAATTTCCACGAGATCTATTGGGAGATAGAGGAAATTAGCATATTGTTATGTTTATTACAAAAACAATAATAAACGTTGATTAGGGTTCTTTTGGATTGCAAAGTTAAACACACAAGTTTTAAAGTATTTATCTCTGCATAATTTATTGGCAATGCACGATTTGGTAAAACACTGTATCGCACTAGCCTAAAAGCACTGTTCACTAGAGCTGCACTGAACGACTGTTCACTAACTCACCAACGCACTGTTCACTAACTCACTGAAATGTTCACTGAGCTTCAGTGAACGCACTGTTCACTAGAGCTGCACTGAACGCACTGTTCACTAGAGCTGCACTGAACGCACTGTTCACCAGAGCTGCACTGAACGCACTGTTCACCAGAGCTGCACTGAACGCACTGTTCACTAGAGCTGCACTGAACGCACTGTTCACTAGAGCTGCACTGAACGCACTGTTCACTAGAGCTGCACTGAACGCACTGTTCACTAGAGCTGCACTGAACGCACTGTTCACTAGAGCTGCACTGAACGCACTGTTCACTAGAGCTGCACTGAACGCACTGTTCACTAGAGCTGCTCTGTACGCAGTTCACTAGAGCTACACTGAACGCACTGTTCACTAGAGCTGCACTGAACGCACTGCTCACTAGAGCTGCACTGAGCGCATTGTTATTCACAAGATGAGAACTGAGAACAAACTAATTATCGGGCTAGTTGGGCCGCTTTTATAGCCGGGCGGCGAGATCAAAGGAAAAGGGCCCAGGCTTGCCTAGGTGGGGACTGGCGCCGCCTAGAACATAACCGGTGCTATCGGTCTTGCCGCTTGTCGGTTCCTTTGCTGTTCCGGGCAGGGGATCACTCCTGCCTTAATGGGGTAAGTTCTAGCGGCTTACTCAATGTGAACTATGGGCTGGGTGGTGTCCGGAGTGGAGGCTAGCCTTCACTGCCAGTCATAGACGTAGTGGTCGTGTTTTCAAAGCACGGGGACATACAGGCCAGGTAAACTGGTACATGTGTTCTTCGTAAGGGAGCTGGGTAGTAGGAGACTGTCCCTTCCATAGGATCGCTAAACCATCGTAGCGAACCCTCAGTCACCATGAAGTAGTTGGATTAGGTGTAGGTTTGGTTAAGGCCTCACGGCTAGGTGCCTCCTACATTGCTGCCACACTTCGAAATGGGTACTCAATGTCGGTTCCTTTCATCTACTTCATACTTCTTAAAAACGTGATTAACTCTGTGTACTTTTTCATTTACGTAGTTTTCGCAACAATATACTCCTTTTTTCTCTGAAATAGAAATATCTATGAGTTATGTCCTGTCATTTTTTGACCGGATCCATGAATTTTAGTTTAAACGAGATATTTAGTTTTTTTAGTTGTAGTTTCCAGTGAACCCCCACTCCTACTTGGAGTTAATGAGGAAGTCACCCAACAAATATGCGTGCCAAAAAAAAAGATAATTTACTCTTCCGAAATTAATAAATATACAGAAGAATTTTTTTTTTTAAAATGATAACTTGAAAACAATAAATTAATGATTCATGAAGTCCAGCTTAGTGTGGTATTGGAGGCAGAGACCTTTTGCCGACACCTTCACAGCAATGTATAACCTCGTTGGAGATGGGATGTCTTACATCGGAGCCACTTTATGCCTACCTCCTTGGGCAACAGCTCTACTTCGC
The DNA here is from genome assembly GCA_019009955.1 of Riptortus pedestris. Classification (NCBI taxonomy): domain Eukaryota; kingdom Metazoa; phylum Arthropoda; class Insecta; order Hemiptera; family Alydidae; genus Riptortus; species Riptortus pedestris. The sequence goes on from CM032231.1 coordinate 24,716,999, forward strand.
TTCAGGGAGGTAACGACTGTTATCGTGTCCAGCGAAGTAAAAATAAAAGCCGTCACGAAGGGGCACGTGAAGGTTTACAATAGAGAAATTTCACTAGAGCCGAGCCAGTGAAGGAAACGGCCGAACTAGCTTTTGGCGGGAAAGTAACTCTCGTCCGTTAGGCGCCCCGATTTAATAAAAATGCAAATATCTCGGTTAATATTCAAGATAGAGAAAAAATGTATATGACAATATTTATAGTAAATTTAATTTGCAATAAGATTGGATCTGTACAATTTTTCGATCCGACGTATAGTAACGGAGACATTTCGAATTTTCGAAAATCCTCCCCTCTAAACCCCCCCCCCCTCCTACTGGTCCGATTTCAGCCGTTAACGAACTTGATCTTTCTTTTTACATAAAACGACTAAATATCGAGTTTGGTAACGATTAAACAAAAATTGCGACCGCTAGAGCGGTAACAGACATATATATCTAATATATAAAATTTCCATGTCACAAT